>CAJQZJ010032578.1:6092683-6107049 GCA_907164525.1 Lophiomys imhausi | reverse complement strand
GAAGGAAGGAAGGAAGGAAGGAAGGAAGGAAGGAAGGAAGGAAGGAAGGAAGGAAGGAAGGAAGGAAGGAAAAGAAAAAGGTAGAGAGAGCGATGAGAGAGAAAATTTGCCTACCATTAGGGAAACCCTGGATTCCATCCAAACACCCCCCAAAACCAGGGTTGTGGAGATGAAACAGGGGCAGGCGGATGTGTAGTTCAAGGTCATCCTTAGCTACATAGTACATTTGAGGCCAGCTTTTGAGACAAGAGATCCTGTCAGAAGGAAGGAGGAGGAAGAAGAGAAAGAGAGAGAAAAACAGTCAGAAAGACAGAAGATTTCTGCAACACACCCCAGCTTTCCTCTAATCTGCCAAGAGCATCAGACACAAGGAGTGTCTGAGAAACTGTCCCAGTCAAAAAGAATCTGGGAGAACTTGGTAACTATGTGGCATGTGAGCCTCTGAGTTTGGCTCAGAGACCTGGCCTAGCATGTTTGTGGCCCTGGGTTTCACCCCAAAAACAGAAAATCCCAACAAAAACCAGGTAAGTGTCAGTTTGGATCCAAGGTGGGCCCTGAAGTAGAAAGAGGGGATTTGGGGAAAACTGAGGAGATCAAAGCAATGAATGGACTGAGTTAATAATGGTGGGTTAAAATTAAAATTAGTATACTGCTTCCTTCATTTTACATTTTATTTATGTTCTTGTTTGTTTAGTGTATGTGTGTCTCAAAGGACAACTTGGAGAAGTCAGCTCTCTCCTTCCACCATGTGGGCTCTGGGGGTCAAACAGAAGTCATCAAGATTTGGGGGGCAAGTCCTGTAAATTGTCTTCTTACCTCCTCTGACCTCCACACCTATGTGACAACATACATACACCTGCAGTCATGAATGCAAGGACACTAACAACAAATTAAAATCTTAAAAATAAGGGACTCCACAGCGAAAGGGGCATGCTTTGTTGATGGAGCCTAGAAACTCAGTGAGGGGCTGGGTAGGGCTCAGAAGATGAGCATCTGCCTAGAATCCACCAGTGAGATGCTGGGGTGGGGCTCAGAAGTAGAAAGCTGACCTAGTGTGTAAAGGTTTAGTCCTTTAGTACAATGAAAGGACTCAGGAAAATAGGTGGGAGGACCAAGTGTATATGCAAATAACAGAGGCTAGCCTGAACATCTGGTCCAGGAAGACTCATACATATATGTGAGCTTCGAATTGGCCCTGAGGGGTGTTCCTACTGGTACCCAGTGGACCACACAAGCTCCGTGAAGGAGGCCAACCTTAGGGTGTGGTTTTAGAGCTGGGAAGAATTCAGGGACTCGGATCATGTTTTGGAGATAGAATTGATAGAACTTGCCAATGAATGTACACGGGAGGGCAGGAGTGGGAGGATGGCCAGGGAAGGGCCTTGAAAACGTTCAGATCGCTCAGCCTTTCACAACTGAGAAGCCTCTACTTCTGGGTGCAGAGACGGGAACAGGCAATGAGGAGTTGAATGAGGAAGGCCAGTGTCATTTTACATGGATTCGATTTCAGGTCATCAAAGGATATCAAGGAGACCAGAAATTTATAACATACAGGATACAGTGGCTAGTAAACCACCAGAAACTTGATCCTTTTCTCTTTCTCTTTCTCTCTCTCTTTTCTTTTTTTTTGAGACAGGGTCTCTACATCTCTACATAGCCATGGCTGTCCTGGTACTCACTATGTATGTAGATCAGGCTTCCCTCAAACTCACAGAGATCCACCTTCATCTGCCTCCTGAGCGCTGGGATTAAAGGCAGGCCCCACCATGCCCAGCTTTCATTATTTGTTTGTTTATTTATTTATTTTGAAACAGGTTCTTACAATGTAGCTCTTGCTCTCCTAGGACTCACTGTATAGACCAGTCTGGCCTCAAACTCATGGAGACCCATCTGTCTCTGTTGCCCAAGTGCTGGGATGTGTCACCATGCCCAGCAAATTTTATTTTATTTTTTATGTGTATGAGTGTTTTGTCTGTATGTGTGTCTGTGCCCCACTTGCATACAATACCAATGGAGGCCAGAAGAGGATGCTGGATCCCCTGGAAGTAGAGTTACCGATGGTTGTGAGCTTCCCTTTGGGTACTGGGAACCAAGCCCAGGTCCTCTGAAAGGCAGCCAATGCTTATAACTGCTCAACCATCTCTCCAGCACCCCCCATTCCTTCTTACTGATTGGCTTAGGGTTTCTATTGCTACATGACCAAAACACAAGTTAGGGAGGAAAGGGTTTATTTGCCTTATACTTCCACATTGTAGCCCGTCATTGAAGGAAGCCAAACAGAAAGAAACAAACAGGGCAGGAACCTGGAGGCAGAAGCTGATCCAGAGGTAATGGAAGAGTGCTGCTTACTTGCTTACTAATCATGGCTGGCTCTGCCTGCTTTCTTACAGAATCCAGGACCATCAGCCCAGGGATAGCAATACCCACAATGGCCTGGTTCCTTCCTCATTAACAAGTAATTATTAAAATGCCCTACAGGCTTGCCTACAGCCCAATCTTATGGAGGCATTTTTAAAATTGAGGTTCCCTGCTGGGTGGTGACGCCACTCACCCTTAATCCCAGCACTTGGGAGGCAGAGGCAGGCAGATCTCTGAGTTCAAGGCCAGCCTGATCTACAGAATGAGTTCCAGGACAGCCAAGGCTACACAGAGAAACCCTGTCTTAAAAAACCAATAAAATAAAATAAAACTGAAGTTCCCTCCTTTCAGATGACGTTAGCTTGTGTCAAGTTGACATAAAACTATCCAGCACACTGATACAAAATCATGTGGGATTTGGAATCACCCATGACAACCTTCATTAAGTGAATGAACAAGGAAATCATGTAGAATTCAGTACTAAAAAGAAGAGAGTGGAGGTGGGCATGGTGACACAGGTGGGTCTCTGTGAGTTCAAGGCCAGCCTCGACAGTGAGTTGCAGGATAACCAGGGCTATGAAGAGAGACCCTGCCTTGAAAGAAAAACAAAACAAAAATATCCCTACAAGATGGCTCAGTGAATAAAGGTATCTGCTACCAAGCCTGATATTCTGAGTTCAATCTTTGGCTTCCACATAGTGGCAGAAGAGAAGTGACTACTGCAGATTGTCTTCTGTCCTCTACACAGGCACTATGTCACCTTCCCACCTTCCCCCCCTAAAAAAGTCTTTTAAAGAAGTGACATATGGCCAGGCATGCTGGCATACAACTATTATCTCAGAGCTACAGAAACTGAGGCAGGAGGATCTTAAGTTCAAGGCCACCTGGGCTACACAGCAAGACTCTGTCTCAAAATAATAATAGGGCTGGGAAGATAGCTCAGTTGGTAAAGTGCTTGCCTTGCAAGTGCAAGGACCCAAGTTCAGTTTCGAAACCACCTAAGAAAGATGCACAGAGCAGGGCCACCGAGATGGATGGCTCAGTGGATGATGACGCTCGCTGCCAAGCATGATGACCTGAGTTTATCCCTGGGACCCAAGTGTGGAAGTAGAAAACTGACTCCAGCAGCAGTCTTCTGACCTATGCGTAGCCTCTGTATACCTATCCATACACAGGCATACTAAATTAATAAATGAAAAGGAAAAAGATACGCATAATGGTATGAGCTTGTAATCCAGAGCTGGGGGGATTGAAGTAGACAGACAGATCCCTGGGGCTCAAGGAGTAGCCACCCTAGCTTACTTGGTGAGCCCCAGGTCCCAAAGAAAGACTCTGTCTCAAAAAAAAAAAAAAACCCCAAAACGAAATAAACCTAGGCACTGGTGGCGCATGTCTTTAATCCCAGCACTTGGGAGGCAGAGGCAGGCAGATCTCTGTGAGTTCGAGGCCAGCCTTGTCTACATAGTGAGTCCAGGACAGCCAGGGCTATTATGCAGAGAAACCCTGTCTCAAATAAGCAAAAACAAACCAAAACAGGTGAAGGAGAGGTGGCTCAACAGGAAGAGCATTTGCTGCTCTTGCATAGGATCAGAGTTTCATTCCAGTCCTACACTGAGTGGCTCCAATTCCAGAGCCCATGACAGCAAGCATCTAGTGCCATACTCTAGCCTCCTTGGGCACCTATACATAGACAGTGCACACACAGGCAATCAAGTGCCCCCCACACACACACACTTAAATAAATAATTAATTAATTTTTGGTTCATTTGGTTTGATTTTTTGTTATTTTGTTTTTTGGTTTGTTTGTTTGTTTTGTCACAGGGTTTCTCTGTGTAGCCCTGGCTGTCCTGGAACCCTCTCTGTAGACCAGGCTGCCCTCAAACTCACAGAGATCTCCTTGCCACTGCCTCCTGAGTGCTGGGGTTAAAGGCTTGTGCCACCTCCACCACCACCACTCGTAGCCTACCACTCACAATGTAGCCAAAAGTGGTCTTGAATTCTTGATCTCCCTGCCTCTACCTCCCAAATGCTAAAATTACTGTGTGCACCGCTGCAGCGGGTTTATAGCGTGTTGGAAATGGAAGGCAGGACTTTCTGTGCGCTAAGTGCTCTGTTGAACTGAGCTGCAACCCCAAACTGACTTGAGTGTTTTGAGACAGGATCTCATGTGGTCAAAGCTAATGTTGAACAAGTCTCAGAGATCTGCCTGCCTCTGCCTTCTGAGCGCTGAGGAGATAGGCACATCTGAATTACGTGATTCTGGAGATTGAACTCGGGGCTTTGTGCGTGCTGGTCAAGCATTCTACCAGCCGAGTCACCACATCCTCGGCCTGACTTTAGTCTTTGAGGCAGGCTCATGCTACATGCTCAGGCTGACCTGGAACTCACTTTGTGGCTTAGGCTAACCTCAAGCTCCGCATATTCTACTTCAGCCTTAAGAGTGCTGAACTTGGCATGGCGGCACACACCTTTAATCCCAGCACTCAGAAAACAGAGCCAGGCGGATCTCTGTGAGTTCCAGGCTAGCCTGATCTATACAGAGAGCTCCAGGACGACCAGGGCCACATAGAGAGACTGGGGAAAGGGAGACAGACAGACAGAGACAGAGACACAGAGGGGGAGAGAGAAAGAGAGAGAGAGAGACCATCTCTAGAAGATTTCTTTCTTTCTTTCTTTTTGTTTGTTTTTTTTTTTTTTTTGAGACAGGGCTTCTCTGTGTAACAGCCCTGGATGTCCTGGACTCACTTTATAGACCAAGCTGGCCTCGAACTCACAAAGATCTGCCTGCCTCTGCCTCCCAAGTGCTGGGATTAAAGGCGTGTGCCACCACTGCCCGGCTCTTTCTTTTCTTTTTTGTTTGTTTGTTTTTTGAGACAGAGTTTCTCTGTGCAGCCCTGGCTGTCCTGGGACTCACTCTGTAGACCAGGCTGGCCTCAGAATTCACAGAGATCTGCCTGCCTCTGCCTCAAGTGCTCTAGATGGTTTTTTTTTTGGTTTTTTTCGAGACAGGGTTTCTCTGTATAACAGCTCTGGCTGTCCTAGACTCACTTTGTAGACCAGGCTGGCCTCGAACTCACAGAGATCCACCTACCTCTGCCTCCCAAGTGCTGGGATTAAAGGCATGCGCCACCAACGCCCGGCTTAGATGATTTTTTTTAATGGGATGCAAATGGCTGTTCAACTATGTTTGGAAAGTAGTGATAACAAGGAAGAAAAGTGTACATATACACACTACAGCAGCAATGGGATCCACGGGCACAGGGTTAATCTACAAAGGGAAAGGAGTCAGGCTGAAAGGGCTGGGGGTGCAGATGGGCCCAGCTAGCAGAGTCTCTGCCTATCATGCACAAAGAACTGAATCTGATCCCTAGCCCTGCATAAATGGAGACGTGATCCCTGCATGTGTGTCATCCAAAACTCAAGAGGTGGAGGAGGCAAAATTAGGAGTTCAAAGTCATTCTAAGACACACAGGAAAATGTAGGACAGCCTGGGCTACAGGAGACCCTATAATAAGACACCTGAAGAGGTGGCTTAGTGGGTAAAGCGCTTGCTCTACAAGCATGAGGACCTAAGTTTAAGTCCCAGAACCCATGTGGAAAAGGCAGGTGTGGGGATATGTGCTTTTAATCCCAGTGCTGGGGAAATGGAGACAAACATGTTGCTAGAACTTGTTAGCCAGCCAGTGTAACATAATGGCAAGTCCCCGGCCAATAAGACAGCGTCTCAAAATACAAGCTAGGGCAGGTTGGGGGAGGTGGGGAGGGGAGAAAGACACTTTCCACCAAGACTGACAATCTGAGTTTGATCCCTGGGACTCGCTTGGTAGAAGGAGAGAGCTGACTCCTGCAACTTGTCCTCTAACCTTGATACATGCACACACAAATAAATAAATAAACTGCAATACAAAGATTAAAAACAAGGAAGATGGAGTCCTGAGGAAGGAGAGCTGATTGATTTCATGCATGTGCCCAGACACACACACACACACACACACACACACACACACACACACACAAATAAGCATGAAACTAGTGGGCACACAAACACTGAAATATTATCTATCAGCACATCCTCGCTTATCAATATGCCCAATAATTCCACCTGGTTTCCCTCATGAGCCCATGGGCACACACATATGCTAACGCACACCCACACTCACACATATGTATATTGTGCGTCATGCTCATGTGCACTGTCAATACTGGAGCAGCTCAGGGTACAGCGTTCCCCTGGTGTGTGTTTTCTCATCTATATGTCCTTGATGAGAAGAAACATTTTGTCCACTTCATTGCTTTCTTCAGTTCCATTCCTCTGGTGGGAGGAGGTGCCTGGGAAGTCCAAAGCCGTGACTTGCCAACTATGAAAAACAAGGTCAAGGGCTGTGGATGTGGCTCAGCCAGTAGAATGCTGCCTAGTCCCATGTGAAGCCCTGGGCTCCATCACCAGAACCACATAAATCCTGATGTGAGGGTGCACACCTGTCATCCTATCACTGAGAGGTGGAGACAGGAATGCTAGAAGTTTAAGATCTTCTTCCTCCAATGCACAGCAAGTTTGAGGTCAACCTGGGGTACGTGAGGCCCTGTTAGGGAGATGAGAGCACAAAGTTACCCTGGAGTCTGCCCCTCTGGTCTTCTCTTCAACCTGGTCTTCTTAAGTGAAGAAACTACTTTTCTCCACTGTTCTGTTCTCTTCTGGGGCTTCATCTGTTGACCTTTCCCCAAAAGGTCTTTTTGGGGGGGAAAAAAGAAAAACAGGCCAGGCAGTGGTGGCGCACGCCTTTAATCCCAGCACTTGGGAGGCAGAGGCAGGCGGATCTCTGTGAGTTCGAGGCCAGCCTGGTCTACAAAGTGAGTCCAGGACAGCCAGAGCTGTTACACAGAGAGACCCTGTCTCGAAAAACCAAAAAAAAAAAAAAAAAAAAGAAAAACAGACAGTTCTCCTGTCTTTCCCCCAAAATTGAATCTCCTGTGGGGAATTTTTAAAGGGAGATTTATTTTCTGTGCATGTGTGTAAGCCTGAGTGCACGTATGTGGGCTGCATGTGTGTAGGAGCCCGTGGAGGTGAGACAAGGCATTGATTCCTCTGGAACTGTGGTTACAGACAGCTGTGAGCAGCCATGTGGATGCTCTGGAAGGGCAGCCAGCGCTACCAACTACTGAACTGTCTCTCCAGCTCTCTGTTGCAGTCAGATATTCTTACAGAGAAAGGGAAGCTTCAACACCAGTGAGTCCAAAGTCTTACCCAGAGCTCAAAGAGCCTGGGATGTCTTTGGTTTCTTCCATGAGCAGGAAGCTCACTCCTGAGAAACATGGTGTGCTTGGAATCTGTCAAGTACAAGGTTCTGCTTTCAGCAGAGTCCTGAGTGGACTGACTGACATTTGTGGAGTCTGCCTCCCAGCTGTGGTGGGTAGCTTTAACTGTCAATCTGACACAATTCAGAATCCACGTGATGTTCTGGTTGTGGTGTCTCCCCCACCCCCCACCAATGTCATAGTCAGAGTTATCTCTGAGGAGGGAGCCACAGTTGAGCAAATGCTTGCATAATATTGGCCTCAAGGCAAGCCTGTGGGGACATTTTCTTATTTAATGATTGATGTGGGTGGGTCCAGCACTCAGATGTCTCTGTGTGTGTGTGTGTGTGTGTGTGTGAGTGTGTGTTCAATCCCCAGATTCCACAGTAGAGAGAACCAAATTTTGCAAGTTGTTCTCCGACTTCTACAAGTGCACCGTGAAAAGTGTGTACCACAATCATGTACACATATCACATAATACATGCACAGCAATAATACATAAAAATTATACTTTAAAATAATGGGCTGGTGGCGCACGCCTTTAATCCCAGCACTTGGGAGGCAGAGGCAGGCGGATCTTTGCGAGTTCGAGGCCATCCTGGTCTACAAATTGAGTCCAGGACAGCCAGGGCTACACAGAGAAACCCTGTCTCGAAAAACCAAAAAAAAAAAAAAAAAAAAGAAAATGCTCAAGTGATGCCCAGTGGAACACACAGACCCCTTTCTGTTGCCTTGGGGTCAAGATGCAGAACTCTTGGCTCCTCCCACTCCATGTCTGCCTGCATGTTGCCACGCCTCCTGCCATGATGGTAATGAACTGAAGCTCTGAAATCGTAAGTTCCAATTAAACGTTTTCCTTTATAAGTGTTGCCTCGATCATGATGTCTCATATACGCTCAGTGTGGCACACCGTCTCCTTCTGCTGCCTGCAGATCCAGATGTAGAACTCTTCTGCTGCCTGCAGATCCAGATGTAGAACTCTTCAGCTCCTCCTCCAGCACCGTGTCTGCCTCCATGCTGCCATGCTTCCCACCATGATGAAACTGTGAGCCAGTCCCAATTAAACATTTTCCTTTATAAGAGTTGCCGTGGTCATGGTGTCTCTTCACAGCAATAAAACCCTACCTAAGACACATGGCATGTACCATGTGCACTCACTCTCTCATAAAACAAGTAAATAACTGTAATAATAAAGAAAAAGAATTTTTGGTTCTTCGAGACAAGGTTTCTCTGCATAGCCCTGGCTATCCTGGAACTCACTCTGGAGACCAAGCTGCCCTAGAACTCACTGAGATCCGCCTGCCTCTGCCTTCTGAGTCCTGGGATTAAAGGTGTGCACCTCATCCCACACTTTCTCTTTTCTTTCTTATCCTCTCTCTCTTGTTTTTGTTTTTTTTCCACTTCCAAAACTTTTTTAATAACAGTAAGATCCAGGGTTAGTTTTTGTAGCCTTGGCTGGCCCTTCCAGCCCTTGGGGAGGACATTCTCTCTCTCTCTTTTTCTTTCTTCCTTTCTTTCTTCCTTCCTTCCTTTCTTTCCTAAGACAGGGTCTCATTTTGTAGACCTGGCTGTCCTGGAACTTGCTGTATAAACCAGGCTGGCCTTGAATTCACAGAGATCTACCTGCCTCTGCCTCTAAAGTCCTAATAATACAGTCTAGGGCTCTTTATCAGGATCGTTTTCTCTGCCAATTAAAGAATTAGAAGGTGGGACAAGTTTTAAGCTTGGCAGGTGGCGGTGGGGAAATCTCCAATCCTCAAACAGCAGTTGAAGCATTTATCTGGGGTGAGGAAACACACAAATGCTCTCTGCAAGGCCCCAAGAGGCTGACAAATCCAGTCTTCTCTCTCTCCCCTCTCCTCAAGGGATGGGGGTTTAAAGTCTCTGAAGCATCTTCCTCCCTAATTTAGGGTTGGTCAGGTTGATTGGCCCGGAACTGTTGTGTGACATGGCCTGAGCAGGCCTGAAACTTCCTGACCCGGCAGAGTCCCACAGCAGACAAAAGCCTGAAAGGCATTTGATTTAAGCTTCCAGGCTTTTGCCTCAGTCCTTGTCTTCACTTATTACCTAACTCTGCTCCCTCTTCCTATCCACCTGCTTATCGAGGAGTCTGTCTAACTCCTGATCTTTAACTTGGGAGATTTAAAAGTTGTGTGGAGTGGGCCACACCCAGTCCCATTAATTTTTAAAAAGTCAAAAAGAATTTTATTTTTATTTTTTTCAAGACAAGGTTTCTCTGTGTAACAGCCCTAGCTGTCCTGGAGCTCACTTTGTAGACCAGGCTGGCCGCTTCTGCCTCATGAACACTGGGATTAAAGAGTTTGCGACCATTCCAAGCAAGTTTTTTTTTTTTTCTTTTTTTTTTTTAGTTTTTCGAGACAGGGTTTCTCTGTGTATCTCTGGCTGTTCTGGACTCGCTTTGTAGACCAGGCTGGCCTCGAACTCACAGAGATCCGCCTGCCTCTGCCTCCCAAGTGCTGGGATTAAAGGCGTGCGCCACCACCGCCCGGCCCAAGCAAGTTTTTAATCTTGAATGTTTTCATGTTTGAGTCAGGTGTGCATGTGTCATGGTCTCTCTGTGGATAATGTGTGGAGCCCATTCTCTCCTTCTACCTTTACGTGGGATCTAGGGACCTGAACTCAGGTGCTCACACTTGATTGGCAAGCGCTTTACCCACTCAGCCATCTCCCCAGCCCATGTAGCCCAATCTGGCTTCTAACTAACTAAGAGTGACCTTCAACTTCTCCTCCTCCCGCTTCTCCCTCCTGAGTGCTGTGGTTACAAACATGTCACCAGACTTAGTTTGTTGTTTGATTGGGGATGGGTAGTATCCTAAATATATCTTATGCTTTCAGTAGCACCCCCAGCTCTCCTGTCTAATAGTTTCCAACTGTGCTGTGAAACAAGACCTTCCACCCACTGCTGGTGCTGGTAAACTTTTCCGTCTTCATCCAGAGAAGCTTACCCAAGTGCATCAAGCAGTACAATGAAACCATTCACCTGGGAGTACTGTCATCAAGTCCAGTGTTTGTTTTTCCTAAGAACAGGAACAGAGAAAATGGAAGAATGTCCTCACCCCTTTATTGCAATAGCACATTGAAATGATGGGAAGAAATCACTGAGGGTTTGGGGCTGTGGCTAAGTTGGTAGCTGGCTTGCCTCACCTTCAAGAAGACTTGGATTCCATGCCAAGTATTGGCTAAACCAGGCATAGTGGTGTTATGATCCCGGTACTCGTGGGGAGGCAGAGGGTGGAGCCTCAGAAATTCAAGATCCTCCTGGGCTAGAAGTCAGATGCCTGAGTTTAATCCTCAGGACGCAGTACAAGGACAACAGACTTCTGTAAGTTGCCCTCTGACCTCTGCATATTTGCTGCTGCAAATAAATCAACGTAATGACAGTATTTAAAAGGAAGAAGAGAGGGAGAGAGAGAGAGAGAGAGAGAGAGAGAGGAAGAGAGGGAAAGAGGGAGAAAGTAAGGAAAGAAGGAAGGAAATGAAGAAGTTGGTGGGAATGGTGCACACCTGTAATCCCACAATATTCCAGAGGTTGAGGCAGGAGGACCTCAAATTTAAGGTCATCCCGGGCTACATATTAAGAACCTACCTGAGCCGGGCGGTGGTGGCGCACGCCTTTAATCCCAGCACTTGGGAGGCAGAGGCAGGCGGATCTTTGCGAGTTCGAGGCCAGCCTGGTCTACAAAGTGAGTCCAGGACAGCCAGGGCTACACAGAGAAACCCTGTCTCAAAAAAACCAAAAAAAAAAAAAAAAAAAGAACCTACCTGAACAAGCAAGAAGAGGAGGAGGAGGAGAAAGAGGAGAAATCTCCCAATTTCATTTATGACAGTGAAAAGCCAAAACCAACCATGGTGGAGAAAAAGGTCACAAGCTCAGGGAATATTTCATCTTCTGTAACAAGGTATCTCCTGGGGCTCTATGAATTCTCCCAAATAACACAACCCCCTTCTAAAAGGGGCAAAGAGTCTGGCAACAAAAATGCAGACATTCCTCCCTTAGGTTCCCCTCCCCCAGTTAGGCCGCAGCACACCGAATGAAGCACAAGGAGTTCACCGGGAGCCTCTGTGCTTCCCGGTCCTCACCTCCAGCGATAGCGGGTATGCGGTATCCCCGCTTCACTTCCTTTTCCACGGAGCAATATACTGAGGAATTTTTCCATGTCAGCAAATACAGGTCTGCTTCATTCTTTTAATGGCCTCAGAGTGTCTCCATACCCCTACGCCTTCATTGACGACCACTGAAACTTTTTTGCATCTCTGCTTTTACTAGCGACGGAATCACTGCCCGAAACGAGGTAGTGAATGAGTTCACCTCCTCAGATACATGCGCTCCCAGACAATCAGTTGGTGAGTTCGAGGTTATGGACTTTACTTTTGTTTTTGTTTTTCGAGACAGGGTTTCTCTGTATAACAGCTCTGTCTGTCCTGGACTCGCTTTGTAGACCAGGCTGGCCTTGAACTCACAGAGATCCGCCTGCCTCTGCCTTCCGAGTGCTGGGATTAAAGGCGTGCGCCACCACGCCCGGCCTAACTTTACATTTTTTTTGTTGGACCAATAATCAAGTTGCATCCCCAAAGAACAAATCTTAGACAGGGGATGTGACTGGGTTGGTAAGGTGCGTGCCTACTAGGCTCAAAGCCCTGGTTTCCTTCCAGGATCATGCTAGCATAATCCCTGCATCAGGAGGTGGAGGCAGGAGGATCAGGAGAGCAGTCTGAGGCCAGCCTGGGCAACTTGAAATCCCGTTGAAAGAAAGAAAGGGAGAGAGGGAGGGAGGAGGGAAGGGGAGGAGGGAAAAGGGAAAGAACGGAATAGAAGGGGGAAGTGAACGGAGAAGCAGACCTGGAGAGAGACAAGTGAGAAACAAGAGAAAGTGGAGGGAAGGAAAGGGAAGGGAACAGAAGGGAAGAAATGGTCTTCATTGGCACTTTGAATGGCTAGGGAGATAACTCGGTTTGTTATGTACTTGCCACATATGTATGAGGAACTGAGTTTAGCTCCCAACACCTACCTAAAAACCTGGACATCGTGCCCTACGTTTGTAATCCTAGGTCTGGGGAAGCAGAGACAGGTACAGAGCCTGTTGGCTCCCTGGCTAGCCAGACAAGCCCAACAAAGCGAGCCCTAGATTCCAATAAGAGACCTTATCTCATAAAAGTAAGGTGCTGGGGCTGGAGAGATGGCTCAGCAGTTAAGAGCACTGACTGTTCTTCCAAAGGACCAGAATGTTCAAATCCCAGCACCCACATGGCAGTTCACAGCTGTCTGTAATTGCCACTTGGGAGGCAGAGGCAGGTGGATTTCTGTGAGTTCAAGGCCAGCCTGGTCTACAAAATGAGTCCAGGACAGCCAAAAAAAAAAAAAAAGTAAGGTCTTGGTTGGGGACTGAGAAGGCATCTCAGTTGGGAAAGAGCTTGCTGTACAAGGGAAGGACCTGAGTTCAATCCCCAGCAGCTACCTAAAATGTGATGGCATTGCTTGCAACCCCGTCGTTTGGTGGTCAGTGGGGGCAGAGATATGAGGGTCATGAGTCTCACTGGCCAGCCAGTTTAGCCAAATTGGTTCACTAGGCTCATTGAGAGATCTCAAAGAAATAAGGTGGGTGAGGCTAGAGAGATAGCTCATTGGTTAAGGACATTAGCTGCTCTAGCAGAAGACCAGGGTTTGATTCCTAGAAACCATATGGAGCCTCACAAACATCTGTAACTCTGTTTTCAGGGAATCTGAGGCCCTCTTCTGGTCTTCAGAAGGCGTGCACATACATCCATACATACAAACACTTAAACACATAGAATTAAAACAACACATTAGTTTATTTATATTTAAATAATATGTTATAATAATGTAGCAATAATATGAAACATAAAATAAAGAGCCACTGAGGAAGAAGACACCTCCTGACATTCATGTCTTGTGTCCACATTTATTCGTTCACATCTGTACACACACACACACACACACACACACACACACACACCAGGATAGGTAACTCCTAAATGAGAACAAGGTTGACCTCTGGCCTCCATACACACATGTGCCTGCCTCTTACAATACATTCCCACATATATAGCCCTATACATACCTACATGCAAACACACGCACACACACACACACACACACACACACACACACACCCACACAACATGGATTTACAAATGTTTTGTGGTTCAATTGCTTTTTTAACCCAATTCTCAGTAAGGCTGAGTGTGTTAATATTTTTAGCCTTTTCCCAAACTAAGACATAAGAATAAAACGTGTGAGAATGCTACTAAGGTGGGACACTCAGCTGTCTGTGAGTTGCTTCTACAATTCTAGAAGCTGGGCTCATCCAAAGCAATATTAGAAGGTGCGCTCAGCCAAAGCAATATTATTCAGTGCTAAAAGCCAGAGATCTATCATCGGGTGTTGAGGAGCATTCCTGTCTTGCCAGTACTAAAGGGCAGAGGAAGGAGGATGGGAGTTCAAGGCCAATCTCAGCTACTTATCAAGTTGGAGGCCAGCCTGGATTACATGGATTCCTGTCTTTAAAAAGAAGACTTCGAAGCCGGGCGGTGGTGGCGCATGCCTTTAATCCCAGCACTTGGGAGGCAGAGGCAGGCGGATCTTTGCGAGTTCGAGGCCAGCCTGGCCTGGTCTACAAAGCGAGTCCAGGACAGCCAGAGATATTCAGAGAACCCTGTCTCGAAAAACCAAA
>CAJQZJ010032578.1:6051598-6080758 GCA_907164525.1 Lophiomys imhausi | reverse complement strand
CAAAGTAACAAGGGAGCAAGGTAACAAGGGAGCAAAGTAACAAGGGAACAAAGTAACAAGGTAACAAAGTAACAAGGGAGCAAGGTAACAAGGGAGCAAAGTAACAAGGGAGCAAAGTAACAAGGGAGCAAGGTAACAAGGGAGCAAGGTAACAAGGGAGCAAAGTAACAAGGGAGCAAAGTAACAAGGGAGCAAAGTAACAAGGGAGCAAAGTAACAAGGTAGCAAAGTAACAAGGGAGCAAAGTAACAAGGGAGCAAGGTAACAAGGGAGCAAAGTAACAAGGGAAAAAGTACCAAGGTAGCAAAGTAACAAGGTAGCAAAGTAACAAGGGAACAAAGTAACAAGGTAGCAGAGTAACAAGGGAGCAGAGTAACAAGGGAGCAAAGTAACAAGGGAGCAAAGTAACAAGGGAACAAAGTAAAAAGGTAGCAAAATAACAAGGTAACAAAGTAACAAGGTAGCAAAGTAACAAGGGAACAAAGTAACAAGGTAGCAAAGTAACAAGGTAACAAAGTAACAAGGGAACAAAGTAACAAGGTAACAAAGTAACAAGGTAACAAAATAACAAGGTAACAAAGTAACAAGGGAACAAAGTAACAAGGTAACAAAATAACAAGGCAACAAAGTAACAAGGGAACAAAGTAACAAGGGAACAAAGTAACAAGGTAACAAGGTAACAAGGCAACAAATAACAAGGGATCAAAGTAACAAGGGAACAAAGTAACAAGGTAACAAGGGAACAAAGCAACAAGGTAGCAAAATAACAAGGTAACAAACAACAAGGTAGCAAAATAACAAGGTAACAAAGTAACAAGGGAACAAAGTAACAAGGTAACAAAGTAACAAGGGAACAAAGTAACAAGGGAACAATGTAACAAGGGAACAAAGTAACAAGGGAACAAAGCAACAAGGGAACAAAGTAACAAGGGTACAAAGTAACAAGGGAATAAAGCAACAAGGGAGCAAAGTAACAAGGGAACAAAGTAACAAGGGAACAAAGTAACAAAGGAGCAAAGTAACAAGGTAGCGAAGTAACAAGGTAACAAAGTAACAAGGGAACAAAGTAACAAGGGAACAATGTAACAAGGGAACAAAGTAACAAGGGAACAAAGCAACAAGGGAACAAAGTAACAAGGGTACAAAGTAACAAGGGAACAAAGCAACAAGGGAGCAAAGCAACAAGGGAGCAAAGTATGAGTAATTTCATATTATAACTAAAATGGAGACTGAACACAAAAATGGCTGCAGTTATGCTAAGAGCTAAAGCAGGTTTCAACACAGTCACATGATGGAATATCATTCAGCCATAAAAAGGAATGACAAGTGCTACATATTCCATTCTAAACAGACTGAAAGCATGATGCTTGGTGAAATATGCCAGACACAGTTGGACATACCCAGGAAGATTTTTTTTTTTTTGAGGGGGACTGGTGTTTCGCCACAGGGTTTCTCTGTTTAACAGAGCCCTGGCTGTCCTGGACTTGCTTTGTAGACCAGGCTGACCTCGAACTCTCAGAAATCTGCCTGCCTCTGCCTCCCGAGTGCTGGGATTAAAGGCATGTGCCACCACACCCAGCTATGCTAGGTTATTTTTGTCAACTTGATGGGAAGAGGAAATTTCAACTGAGGAATTGCCTCACATGGACTTGTGGGTATTTTCTTGACTGTTAACTGAGTAGGAGGGCCCAGCCTAGTGGTGCCTCACCTCCTTGGGCTTGGATTGTATAAAAGCAAACTGAGCAAGCCATTGAGACCTCCAAGGTCTCTACTTCTGTCCCTGCCTCCACGTTCCTGTATTGAGTTCCTGCCCTTGCTTCCCTAGTGATAAAGCTGTGAAGGCTGAGAACCTCTGAATTCTAGACCATGACCTTACAGAGGAGCATGCCTGGGGCTGGATGGCCCTTCCCTGGCAGCCTGTGAGGAATGTGGAGCCTCCAGGATGTGGGGGCCAACCCTTAGCTGCCTGCTGCCTGCTTGTTCTGCCTCCTCTGCACCAGACACTCCCTAGATTGTGCGAGCCAGACCGAGCCGCTGCTTCTGCTTTACAGTACCCTTTTTGCATTGTTTGATATTTGGGTTCAGTTAAACTTGGGACCTCTACAAAGAAGGACCTCTTTGTTTTTATTATTAGGTGTTTGTTTGTTTCCAACATGGCAGCCTCCAGCCGCGTACAAGTGTTAGATCTGTACTGGGCGATGCTGACAGAAAACAAGCATTTCAGCACCTCAATCACAGAGTGTATGCTGTCAGAAGAATAAGAGATGCCTTCTTAGAAAATAAGAATGTAGCCGGGCGGTGGTGGCGCACGCCTTTAATCCCAGCACTTGGGAGGCAGACGCAGGCGGATCTTTGTGAGTTCGAGGCCAGCCTGGTCTACAAAGCGAGTCCAGGACAGCCAGAGATATTCAGAGAAACCCTGTCTCGAAAAACCAAAAAAAAAAAAAAAAAAGAAAAAGAAAATAAGAATGTAAAAGACCCTGTAGAAATTCAAGCCTTAGCCGGCTAAGGTGGCGCATGCCTTTAATCCCAGCACTTGGGAGGCAGAGGCAGGCGGATCACTGTGAGTTCGAGGCCACCCTGGTCTACAAAGCGAGTCCAGGACAACCAGAGATACACAGAGAAACCCTGTCTCAAAAAACAAAACAAAAAAATAATTAAAAAAAAAAAGAAATTCAAGCCTTGGTGAATAAAACCCAAAGATACCTTGAAAATATTCCACAGACAGGTCCATATTGGCCAAATGGATTCAACTGACAAACTTATTATTGAGATTCAAGAGAAGCCCAGGACACAGGAGCCCAGCACTAGGAAACAGCCTCCGCAGCAGAAATGACCATCTTCAGCATCCATTCTATATGAAATGGAACCTCCCAATGCTGCCTGAACAGTCTCTTGCATTGCCTGCCTTGTAGGAGCTCATAAACTGAGTCACATTTGCAGTCTGTCACGGTGGTAATGTGAAGAAATGGCTGGGCATCCTCAACCCGGGTGTTAGAATGAGGAGCTGGAGGTCACTCAGGATAATGCTATATGTTATTGTGTCTCCTCGACATCCCACCCCATCTTACAGATCACCCACATTTGTATGGAGCTTGTGCAGACTTTGTGTCTTGGTCCTTACCAATAAACACAATTATCTCCCTATTCTTTTGTACCAAATAAACCCATTAGAATGAAAAAAAAATTGTTGTATGATGAGCTGGGTGTTGTGGCTGATGTCTTTAATCCCAGCACTCAGGAGGCAGAGACAGGCAGATCTCTGTGAGTCTAAGGTGAGCCTGGTCTACAAGGTGAGCCCAGGACAGCCAGAGATACACAGAGAAACCCTGTCTCGAGAAAGCGTTGTATAATGAAACAAACCCTTTCCTTTCCAAGCTGCCTATGGCCATGGTGTTTATCAAGATACAGAAACCCATTGCTTTTGCAGAAGACCTGAGTTCAGCTCCCAGCCCCCATGTGGTTTGGCTCACAACTGTCTGTAACTCCAGATCAAGGGGGAATCTGGCAACCTTTTCTGGTCTCTGTGGGAACCTAAAGGCATGTGCACATACTCCTCCCACACAGACATATACACATAAGTAAACATATAAATAAATCTCTTTTAAAGAGATGGTGATAGGAGCCAGCAAAATGGCTCAGCAACTGATGGTGGCTGCAGCCAATCCTGAACGTCTGAGTTTGATCTCTGGGTCCCACAGCTGAAAGGAGAGAACTAACGCCTTCTACACACAAATCATAGCTTGCACACACCCCTGCCACAATAAATAAAAATGTAATATATATTTTTAAAAGAAATGGTTAAGATGACATGTTTTAGGGCTGGAGAGATGTCTCAACAGGTTAAGAGCACTGTTGCATTAGCATAAGACGTGAACTCAAATCCCCTAAAACCATGAAAGATGTGGGTAACACACACACACACACACACACACACACACACACACACACACACAGAGAGAGAGAGAGAGAGAGAGAGGAAAGCATACCCACTGTTTCATTTAATGCAGTGCATATTTTCCAAGGTCTCTTTGACCAGGCCCTAAAGAAACTTCTCAAACTTTCCACTCTCCCACCCAGTCCGGCCTGTGGCAAGGCCTTGGCTGGAGTCTTAAAGGACCTGGGCCCAGGCTGTAGTCCCACACAAGAAATATCTGATGAGGCATGTGCCATAACCAACTTACTGACCCAGAAACATTTGTGGTTTCAATGTCCCCCAGGTCCATGTTTGAATAGTCGGTCTCCAGCTGGTGGCTCTGGAGCAAAATTGTGGAAGCTTTAGGAGGAAATGAGTCACTGGGATGGATCTTGAGGTTTTGTATCCCAGCCCTATTTCTGCCCCTTCTCATCTTTCTGTCTTTCTTTTTCTTCTTTCTCTCTCTCTCTCTCTCTCTCTCTCTCTCTTTCTTCCTTTTTTTTTTTTTTTTCAAGACAGGGTTTCTTTGTATAACAGCTCTGGCTGTCCTGGACTCACTTTGTAGACCAGGCTGGCCTCGAACTCACAGAGATCCGCCTGCCTCTCCCTCCCAAGTACTGGGATTAAAGGCGTGCGCCACCACCGCCCAGCTCTTTCTTCCTTTTTTGTTTGGGTTTTGTTTGTTTGTTTGTTTGTTTGTTTGTTTGTTTTGAGACAGGGTTTCTCTGTAGTTCTGGTTGTCCTGGACTCACTCTGTAGACCAGGGTGGCCTTGAACTCACAGAGATCTGCCTGCCTCAGCCTACCAAGTGCTGGGATTAAAGGCATGTTCCACCATGCCTGGTCCCTCTCTTCTTTCTTGACTGTGGATACAATGTGACCAGCCAGCTGCCATGCCTTCCATGCTGTGATGAACTATATATATTCTGTTGAATTGTAACACCCCTACCCCCCAGGTTGTCAGGTATCTCATTACAGCCTGAGGGGGAAGCAACTAAGGCCTCTAGAGATCTACAGTCACTTTCCATGGCTGCTTTTCCAGAGGCTAGGTTGGGGACCCCTCTAGCTCCTAAGGCAGCCTGTCTCCATGACTTAATCTGGAACAGTAAGCAAGAATATGAGGCACATCTCAGGGTTCAGGGGGACAGGTTCATTTTGAGAAACTTTTCTGAGCATACAGTAGGAGCAATGCTTAGGAGTCATATTAAAAAGAAAAATAAATTTTTTTGATTGCGAGGAATGGAGGTCAGGGCCTTGCATATGTTCATCACTGAGCCATGCCCTTGGACCCTCATTGGGGTATTCTAGGCCGGCTCTGTCTGTACTGTGGTAGGTTTAGTGTTAGCATATATAGCATAGGGAACTTGGAATAAGGCTGGACTTTTAAGATAAAAGACTTATATCTGAAGTAACAGGTTCTTGGGAACTCACCAAGTACCAGGACCTCTTTGATATTAGGACTAGGAGCAGGGTATGCCCCCTGAGTTGCCTGCCCTCCAGAGGTCTGCTGTCATTTCACAGCTCTCTGCGAAAAGCATCTGAAGGACATGCCCTGAGGCACCTGCCCACATCTGTGGACCACCTGTGAATTCACGCCCCTCTGCAAAAAGCTTTTTTGAAAAAGACTGAGCCCAGGGACCTAACTTTAAAAGTGCACAAAAGCTTCTGTGGACAGGTGAAGATATATAAGGCAGGAGGATTCACGTGGACGCTGGGCGGGCTCTCTCCTGTTCCTGACTCATTCAACAACATTTTCCTTGATCGGCGGAAAAACACGGATCATAATCTCATCGGAAAGTTTCACCCTCTGATATTGACCTGTTTTGGGTCTGGAGAGGAAAGGGATTCTCCCTGAGATTCAGGAGTGCTCAGACTCAGAGCTCCGGGACTTTGGGCCTTTACAGCCCATAAGCATCTGAATAGGTGAGCCACCTGGGAAACTTTCATATGTTAATTGGTCTTAAGACCACAAGAAATTCAGAGACTTTAAGAGACTTTAAAACTGGAAAATTGTATGAAGACCAGCCATCCATCAGGACCCATGCTCAGAGAAAAATATCCTTTTAAGAAACCTTAGGTTAGCCGGGCAGTGGTGGCGCACGCCTTTAATCCCAGCACTTACTTGGGAGGCAGAGGCAGGCGGATCTTTGCGAGTTCGAGGCCAGCCTGGTCTACAAATTGAGTCCAGGACAGCCAGGGCTACACAGAGAAACCCTGTCTCGAAAAACAAACAAAAAAAAACAAAAAAAAAAGAAATCTTAGGTTAATGTTAAATGCTTATATTATAAGTACTAAGAAGTTTTAGGTGCTAGGTTTCAGAGTTAGTGTTTGGGTTTAGGATTTGGGAATTTCATAGACAATTGTTAAATATTAATAAATATTTGTGTGATAAATAAAAATTTACTGTTACACTGTACTGCTGAGCTACCATCTTCACTTTGTATCTAAATATAAGGTTTCACTAAGTTGCCTAGGCTGGCCTTTAACTCCCTCTGAAGTTCAGAGTGGTCTTGAACTTGTGGCCTCCTGAATCTTGGGGTAACAGACCTTCACCACCAGTTTGGGCTAAAAGGAAGCTTTCAAAAAGCCCTGTGTATACCCATGTCTTGAACAGAGGTGATCTATCTTTTAGGACTTAGTTTGTAGTATATACAGTCACACAAAGCCTCTGCACACAGTAGGACTCACTGAGGTGCATAGGCTTTTTATTTTTCATTTTGTATATGAGGGGCTGTATGCATGTAAGAGTGTGGGAACAGTAGAAGGCCAGAAAAGGGCACCAGGTCCCTTGGAGCTGGAGTTACGGTCAGTTGTGAGTCACGTGGAAGAGCAATGCATGCATGTTGTGCTCTTCTGAGCTGTCTCTCTAGCCTCTGGCTGTGGGAACTAAATAAGGAAAGTAAGGGGTGCCTGAGATACCCTGGGATCATCCAAAAGCCAGACAAGAAGAGACAAAGCTACCTGTCTAGAGCCAGGTGCAGCAGACCCATATGGGAACTGTCACTATAGTAGGACAAGCTGCGGGCTCCTTCAGACTCAGCCCAGTATGTTGAGCACAGACAGTGTGGTGAGGAGCCCCAGAAATTCAAAGACAGCTTCAGGCTGCTTCCAAAGGGGGGAGAGTTTATTGGGGCAAAGGTAACATAGTTGGTCAAAGGTCATCAGTGCAGTTCTGCCCTCCCCTCAGGGGCAGGGCAAGTTAGTCCAGTGTGTGGGCCTCGGAGCCCAGGGGAAGGGCCCAGGGAGTGTCACAGTATAGCAGCAGGTATAAGGTGTGAGCTCCCCCACAGGCCTCACCCACAACCCAGTCTAGGGACAGGGGTCCCCTGTCAAGGTCTTCAGGCATATGCTACTGAGCTGGGGTCTCCTGAGGCAGAAAGCGTCGGTGCCGGAGTGTGGACTTCTCTTCCTCCTGCAGAGACAGGCAAAATATGTGTGTTCCCAGACTGGGTGAGTGTCAGCCACGGAACCCACTTTGAGACATCCACATGATAGCCACAAACAGAACTGCCCAACCCTCTCCACTCAGAATCAGTTTCATTTCAGGCTTTGCTCGACAAATGTCACCTTAGAAACAACCAGTTTGTGCATCCATGACATACTTCCTGACCCAGGGACATTAACACACTGTGATGGTTAGTTTTTTTAATTGTCAGCTTGACACAATCTGGAATACCCTGGGAATGGAGTGACAGTGAGGTAGTGCCTAAATCAAGCTGTGCTGGGAGCCTGTGGTGAGACTCTTTATTATGTTAATTGTCTTGGGAAGATCTGCCTACTGTGGGTGGCACCATTCCCTACACAGAAAGTGAGCTGAGTGCAGGCATGCGTGCTCACCTAATGTCACCGGTACACTCAAGCTCCCACTTCCCTGTCTCCCCTGCAAAGACTGAGTGTAGCCTTGAATTCTCAGATAAATAAGCCCTTTCTCCCCTGAGTTGCTTTGAAGAGTATTTTGTCACGGCAACAGAAATGAAACCAATGTAGGTTTAGTCCCAAGACATGAATCTTTACATCTTCAAACTTGTGTTCCCATGTCACCCAGCACTACCCTTCCCACTACACATGTCATCTGCTGGGGACCTCAGGGGTCCTTGGGCTATCACTCTTACCACCTCTGAGGCAGTGCTCGGGCTGGCGCCCTCAGGGGAGCCCCCTTCATCCCTCGAGCAGTCAGGTCCTGCATCTTCCTCATACTCTGTCAAGCAATCAGATTCCTCCCCTGGGATGGGAAGTAGCAGAGTACAGGTGAGGGAGACTTGGGCTGAGGTGCTATTTCCAGTCATGCATGCCCCCTGCTTCCAGACCCAGCACCCCCAACTCTCAAGGGTCCCGTCAGCCCCTCACCATCAGCACAGCCATCAGAGACGTAGCTTGTTGGGGGCTCAATCCGGGACACGATTTCAGCCAAGTCAGTGAAGCCAGAGCTTGGGAAGGCGAGTATCTGTGGGGTGGGGTGTGTGAGGCTTTGGGAGTGGGTGTCGTCTAAAGGGTCTTAAGAGCTCAGAGGGGGCCCTGAGGTGGTGCCTGAGACCTGAGGGGCTCAGTAAAACCCAGGGATGTATTGGATCATCTGAGGTTTCCAGAATAGAGGGGTTTGGGGGTTCTGGAATCTCTGAGTAAGATTGGCCCTAGCAGAAGCATCATAGGCTTACATCGGCACGGCGACTCTCATTAAGGTCTGTAGACCTCCGGTCTGTGAGCATTTTCTCAATGACTTCACCACGGGTCCAGCCTCCAAACACAGCTTTTCCATACTGGTAACCAACATCCTGTAAAAAACAAGGAGGCTGGGATTATGCCTGACACCACCACCTGCCCCTGCATTTGCTCATAGCATGGGAGAGCAGGTATCTGAATTAGGTCTGTTTCAGAGTGATTCATAGCATACCTGCCCACAGATTTCCAGTTGGTGTCCCTGCCAGACATTATCAATCAATCTCTTCAAAGTCTTTCCTAGCCAGCCCCATGATGTAATTCAAGTACCAACTGACACCAGATGGTAACATGCAAAATTACTTTCAAGGTCTGTAAATATGCTGTACATTTGTGAGTACTTCCGTGCCCCATGTCTACAGTAGACATTAGTCCATTATGGTACATCTTTCCAGTAATCAGAGGGACATTGGCCATTTTAACTTGGGGCCTCTGGGCAGCAACTACTGATCAATTTCAGTTGATGTGGGCTATGACGTTTTGCAGGCTCGGTCGCACACAACATACTGCTACATCCCTCTCTGGATCCATGGCAGACATTATCAGCTGATCACTTCTTTCATTCTCCACTCATTAGAATTGGCACTTAGAAACCACTAAGCCAAACCAGTGCTTTGGGCAATACAGCTGGCACCCATCGCATTTGGTGCAAACATAGACTACACACAGCCACATCCATATCATATCTACCGCAGACATTACTGCTTGATCACCAATCTACTTCCCACAGTCTGCCTACTCACATAGATCTGGTCGAACTTCCCAAAGTCCATGGTCTTGAAGCAGTCGATAGATGGGCGCAGGTACTCGCAATAGGAGCTGGACTTGACAACTTCCAGCTGCCGCACACAGGACACATACGCCAGGCGGGACTGTATCTCAGCCATGTCTGGAACTTTTACTTTGTCTGCCCAGGGGTTTAGCCGTTTCCACAGCAACCACCAGCCAGACAGGCTGTCCCCGTACGTGCTGAGATCTGTCTCATCCTGGCTTCCCACGTCGATGGCAATGACTGTTTTGGCCCCCATGCTGCGGGCGATATCCGCTGTGGTGGAGCCAGGAGGTCAGCAGCTTCTCCCAACAGAGCAGGGATACCCAACCCAGTCCCACCCACAGATATCACAATGCAAATGGCACTTGGGGGGGGAGGGCATGCAAACACCAAGCTGTCATGCAAATAGAATGGAAATTTATGCAAATGAAGCCAAGGGAAAATGATCCGGTGAGAATGCAGTTATGTATGTCTGTGGCTGTCTGCATGTCTATATATTACACAGACTGTCCTGTAGCCAACCCAGTCCAAGGAAATAAATGACTATTCAACTTTGTGTATCTATCCTTGAGTTCACGTTTCTAGGTAGGCATGTCACCTGCCCATGCCTGTGAGTGTCTATTCACATCCCTCTTGTCTGAGACCCTGTGGGAAGCGGTATGTCTGCCTGTGCTTGCGTCTCTGGCTAGGCCTGTCTGAATGCATGTCAGTAATGTACATCTGTGTGTGTCTGTGTGTGTGTATATGTGTGTTGTGCTGTGTGCAGGCTGGAAGCTAACACTGACTTTACCTCTATCACTTGGCACCTAAAAAATAAAAAAGATTAGGCTAGGTAGTGGTGGTGCACACTTTTAATCCCGGCACTCAGGAGGCAGAGCAGGCAGATCTGAGTTTCAGGCCAGAATATTCTAGAACTGTAGAGTGAGTTCCAGGACAGCCAGGATTACACAGAGAAACCCTGTCTTGAAAAACAAAACATGTACGTGTGTCTACATGTGTCTTATGGGTCTATGTGTGTCTGCATGTGCTTATGTGCCTATGTGTGCAATGCCTGCAGAGGCCACAAGAGGCATGGAATGTCCCTGCAATGGAGTTACAGGCAATTGTGAGGATGTGGGTGCTGGGAATAGAACTCAGGTCCTCTGGAAGAGCAGTGCATGTTCTTAACTGCCAGGCCAGCTATCCAGCCTGTACCTTCTTTTTTTTTTTTTTTTTTTTTTTGGTTTTTCGAGACAGGGTTTCTCTGTGTTTCCTTGGCTGTCCTGGACTCACTTTGTAGACCAGGCTGGCCTCGAACTCACAGTGATCCGCCTGCCTCTGCCTCCCAAGTGCTGGGATTAAAGGCGTGCGCCACCACCGCCCGGCTTTGTACCTTCTTATTTTTAAGACAGGGACTCCCAATGACCACTAGACTGGCTGGCCACCGAGCCCTGGGGAATCCTGTGTGCTTCTACACCACAGTGCTGGGGTTATGGATGCCCACCACTGTGCCTACCTTTTTTCCATGCATACTGGGATGGAGCTCAGGTTATGTCTGTGAAATCAACAGAGCCATTTCCCCAGCCCCATATGTGTCTGCATACCCAAGTGTGCCTGTAGTAGGCCTGTAGGTCTGTGAATACCTGTATAACACATTTACAGTGGTGGCAAGCATTGGCCAACTCTGCAAAGGACCACTAGGAAATGCTTCCAGTTCTTCCCTCAGTTTTCACCCCTGTTGTTGTACTACGACAGAAAGTGCAGATTAAGAGGCAGATCACAGGGCATGGCAATCCCAAAAAAACTTTACTTATACCAGGCTCATGCCTATAATTCCAGCACTTGGAGAGAGGATGTAGGAAGAATATAAATTCAACATCATCCTCAGCTATGTAGCAAGTTGGAGGCCAGTTTGGGTTTAACAACAAAATAAAAAAATAAATGAGTAAGGGGCTGGAGAGATGGCTCAGAGGTTAAGAGCACTGGCTGTTCTTCCTGAGGTCCTGAGTTCAATTCCCAGCTATCAGCATGGAAGCTCACAACTGTCTGTAACACCAGTTCCAGAGGATCTGACAACACCCTCACAGAGACATACACACAGGCAAAATACCAATGCACATGAAATAAAAAGTAAACAAAAAAATTGAAAAATAAAATAAATGAATAAACCATTGGGCCATCAAGATGGCTCAGCAGGTAGGGGCAATTACCAAACCATGAGGACCAGAGTTGGACTACCAGGACCCACATTTTGGAATGAAAAAACTAACTCCTATAAGTTGTCCTCTGACCTCCACATGTGCTGTGGTATGTGTGTGTACACACACAAATAAATATGTAACTGTAAAAAAATCATCTGTTCATAAAGCACAGACCCAGATGCACATGGTGTGCTATAGTTGGCCATTCCTAACCTGTTGAGACGTGTATGTGTGTGTGTGTGTGTGTGTGTGTGTGTGTGTGTGTGTGTGTGTATGTGTGTGTATCTGTGTGTGTGTGAGAGAGACTAACTTACATTTCTGGGGTGTACACTTTTGAGACTGAGGTTTCTTTCTTTCCTTCCTTCCTTCCTTTTTTTTTTCTTCTCTGGCTATCCTGAAATGCAATCTGTAGACCAGGCTGGCCTCAAACTCAGAGACCTATCTGTTTCTGCCCCTGGAGTGTTGGGATTAAAGGCATGTGCCACCACCACCCAGCAAGAGAGTAAGGTTTTTTGTTTTTTGTTTTTTTTTCAGAGCTGCACTGCCATGTACACTTGTGAAATCAGTAGGCATGCTGGGGATGTAGCTGGGTCTCCACAACATAAAGGAACCCCTGGCTTCCATCCCTAGCACCAGAGAAACAGGGCATGGTAGAGCACATCTGTCATCCCAGCAGCCCAGAGGTGGAGGCAGGAAGATCAGAAATTCAAGATCATCTTTGACTACCTATCAAGTTTGAGGCCAGCATGAGCTACATGAGATCCTGTCTAAAATTTTTTCTAAGTTGGTGGGTGTGGGACAATGCTTAGCTTCGTCACATAGGTACCTTATTCTATCTGCGTGTCTATACACACTTATTCCATAGAGAGTGCAGGGCAGGGATGAATGAGCACACTGGTCAGTGTGGACAAGTGACATGTCAAGTATGTGTTTATTCACATGTGCACATGAATTCTAACTACATAGGCACCTTCGCGAACAAGTGTGCATGGGGATCTGGTGTGCATATGTGGAAGTGTGTTCTCTACATATCTGCACATGTGACTGTGGACTAGCCCCTGTCTCTCATGGGTGCATCTGTGTCCACTGGAACACAGGACAATGGAGAGGCACTTCGTTTGTTTATTTATTTATAGACAGGGTCTCATGTAGCTCAGGCTGGTCTGAAACTTGCTTTGTAGCTTAAAACGCCCTTGGGCTCCTGATCCTGGGATGACAGGTGTGTGGCATCATGCCTGGTTTTGTGTGAGCAGGTCATAAGGTGTAGAGTTTTGTTCACACTAGGCAAGTTCTCTACCAATGGAGCTATATCCCACTTTTAATTTAAAAATTATTTTTCTTTCTTTCTTTTTTTTTTAGATAGGGTCTCATTTAACCTAGGTTAGCCTCAAACTCACTATGTAACTAAGAATGGCCTTGAACTTCTTTTTATTTTTTCAGAGAAGTGCTCTCTGTATAGCCCCTGGGTGTCCTGGAACTTACTCTGTAGACCAGGCTGGCCTCAAACTCAGAGATACACCTGCCTCTGCCTCCTGAGGAAGCCACTACTGACCTTGAACTTCTTATCCTCCTGTCTCCACCTTCCACGTGCTGGGATCACAGGTGTGTGTTACCATGTTTGATAAATGTATTTTTCAATGCTCATGTTACTGTCCACATACACTCACATATCGATTTGTGTGCATGCACATATACGTGCATGTGTGCTGGTCTATATCCCTGTGCAGGCTGTGTGTGTATCCTCTTGAGCTTGCCCATCCACATGTGCCTGCCCCTGTCTGCATGCGCAGAAGTCGGCATGGGCATGTGCCTGGTGACAAATGTCCATGCAAACGTGAGTGGGCAGCCACTTGCCTGGCAGGTTGTTGATGTAGCCACCGTCCATGAGCAGGTGCCCATCCTTCGGATCGCACAGCGGGGGCAGGTAGCCCGAGAGCGTCATGCTGGCACGCACATACCGCCACAGGGAGCCTGCCCGGTGGGATACACAGACACAGACACGCACAGACACGCTCAGACACACTCGAAGGCCTGGCCAGCCTGTGGGCTCGCTGACCTGGAACGTTGTTAACGTAACACCCGTCCACCAGCAGGTGCCCATCCTTGGGGTCGCAGAGTGGGGGCAGGTAGGGACAGTAGGAGGCACTGGCCCGCACATAACGCCACACGCAGCCTGTGGGGGATGGTGGGAGGGGGTGAAGTGCCCGAAAAACCTCCCAGCTCCCCACCCCTGAAAATGGACATACCTGGGGCCTTCGGGACATTAGTGGGTGACGGTTAGTGGTCGGTGGACGGGCCCAGAGGACGGTCACTTATGTTAACAACGTCCCAGATGCTCAGCTGCCCCTCCCCTACAGCCTACCACCCCACAGCTGGCCAAGATGGTTAGAGCAGGGCCAGGCAGGATGGCACCCACCATCTTTGTGGACACGCATGGCTGAGGCAGTGATGTCTGTGGTCACATTGAAGTAAGGCAGCCACAGGTCCTGGGAAGAGGCAAAAACCAATGTAGAAAAGGGTGAAAAACCCGGACAGAGGCAGCAAGGCCAAGTGTGCCAGACAGGCATACCTCAATTTGCTTATCCTGGAAGACACGATGGATACTTCGGTTAAAGGCCGATCCAGTGAACATGGAGGTGACAGGATATGTGAGGTCTAACACAGGCTCCAGGACAGAAGTCATGCTCTACAGACCAAGTGGTCAAAAGGAGTTGTTTAGAATCAGAGATCATTACACCAGGAACATATACACACGCACACGGATTGTGAGTGTCACACAATACCATGATTGTTCTAGTTGGAGTTTGGGGACTAGAGTCATTGGCTAAGAAGTCACAGGAGGGTCATCCGAAGTCTCAGTGATATTTCTGTAAGGATCTAGGCAGAAACTCCAGAGCATGGGAACCCTGCCTACACTACCGGATCAGGCTGTGACATTATCACAGGTCTCCCTACACTTCTGGAACCTTGCAGCCCCATCTCCTCATACCCCCATAAAACACACCTTGGCCCATTCCCGGGCTCGTTGTTTAGTACGGCTGGCGCTGCGTTCCTCCGCGTACAGAGCCCCGATGAAAGAGCCGATAGACGTGCCTCCCACAAGGTCGACTGGTACCCCTGCCTCCTCTAATGCCTTCAGCACCCCAATATGTGAGCAGCCTCTGCAGAATAGAGGGTACGCGGTAAGAAGCTGGGGATCTACTACGACCTGCCCCCAGGTAATTCTCCCCTCCTGGCAAAGAAAACTGTGACCAGCTAGCTACCAGGCTGTAGGGGTCTCTCCCAGGTAATAAGCTCCACCCCTTAGGCATCCTGGCCCTGGCCCTTAGGACACAGTAAGGAAGCTGGGTCTCTGAATATGCCCCTACCCCTCACCTTGCTCCGCCCCCACCCAGCACCAGGGCAATAGTGTTTCCCGTGAGCACTCGCGCCAGGCGGGAGAAGTCGCTGTGCCGGTCTGCTCGCCTTGAGAAAACCTTCTCATACAGCTCATGCTGGGATCCAAGAGAGAATAAGGATGCATTGAACAGGGGTAATAGGGACCAGGGCTAGGGGATCACTCAAGCACATATCCCTAAATTTCAACTTTAGGCAGATGAGACTCACCAAACTCCACCCATAGGCAGAAGAGGGCATGGCAGCAAGCCATGGCCACAGCCTTATGCCGAACCCCACAGAGGGTGTGCCACTCAGGGCCTTTCTTCAAGCCACGCCCAAACCTCAACCCCAAAGGGAGGAGCAGCTACCCTCAAGCCCCAACCCCCTCGCTGGAAGGAAACATCCGTCAAACTATACTCCCAAGCAGAAGGTATGCCTCCTAAGGTTCTTCTTCATGCTACACCCAAGACCCCAGGGTTCCTTTTTCAGGCTCCACCCCTCACTAGTTTAGCTGGGCTGCGGCGTGAGAAGAGCCGGCGAGGACAGCGGAGATGCAGGTGTCCCGAACACCAGCTGCGCATGTTGAGCCATTCCACTGTGCGCGTGGGACCAGGCCCTTCCTCCCGGTGCAGCAAAACCAGCTGCTTCAAGGCACGCACGGCAGTGTTCTCCAGCATCTGCTCCAGCTGTGGAAGACAGAAAGGAGGTCATTGGTACCTTCTCTACCCACATCCGGCCAAGCTCAGCTCCATTACAGAACAAAGCAGTGAAAGAGTACATAGCCTTACAGAGGCGCAGAAGGACAAGTGACAGGATCTGAGGGGAGGACTTGGGAGGGGTTTGGGGTGGGGGGAAGTCACTGTACACGGTCTCCAGACCTGACCAACGGTGGGCTCCTGGTCACCCAGGCCCACAATGAGGATGCAGTCAGCCTGACGCAGGCAACGCACGGTCCAGGGCGTCAGCGATGTGTCGGTTTGATAGAGCACAATGCGATGGGCATCTTCCTGCTGGGCCAGCCATCCTGACAGCCGGAACTCTTGAATGCTGGGATGAGATGAGCAAGTGTCATCTTGGAGCTGACCTGGGGTCCCACGACCTTTCCCAATATACAGATAGTGTAATCCTACTGCTGGGAAGTTAGATAATGCCAGGTCACAGCAATTAAAATTCGTGCCAAAGTGGGTGGCCGAGTGTCGAAATGGGGACTTCGGTGTTGCAAGGGCATACGTATACCTATTTTCACATATTTGGTTGTACTACTTTGCCACAAGACATCATCTACAAAGCTAATGCTCAAGAACAAAGAAAAAAAAACCTCATACTACTTTAAGTATGTTTTGAGCCACACATAACTACGAGAGCTGCATATGGCCGCTGGGGTTTCTGGGGAGGGATTTGCTCACATTGTCTCTCTACTGATGCCACAGATGGGAAACCTTGATTCAGAAGCCTAGCATTCCAACCCAATCTGAAGGAATTTCCAATATATTCCTTCCACCCTTCCAGCCCAATCCCTACACACCTATCCAGCGCTGAAGCCCCCAAGCGTGCCCGGATAATGTCACTGTTAAGAAGGAGCGTGGGACCTAGTGGTAGTTGAGAAATGGAAGTTAGAAACCTAGTTCAACACTTGGGAGGCCTCTCCTAGAACAGAGTACTTGTCACCACATCCCTGTGGCTTAGGGTCCTTTTCCATCCCACCCACAACCCACTCACCCACTAAGGCTCATCCACTTAGCATGGATGACTGGTGTGAGTATGTACACATGGCCCCACCGGACAGACTTCCCACTCACCAATAGCTTGCAGAGCATGCTGCAGTTCCAGAGTAAAGGCCATCATGGGTACCTCAGCACACACTGGGAGGATAGCTACAGTGGACAGATTGCTGGCTGGGTTGGTCAGTTCAGAGTGTTGTGGGACACTGAGCCCTGAGCCTGTTGAGACACCAACCACAGATTGGCTGAGCAACTCTATTTCTGGCGAGGTATTTTCTTTCTCCCCACCATCTCCTCTTCTACCTGTCCTACCTACTTCCTTCTCCATCCCCTTTTCTACCTCCTCTTCTTCCCCTACTTCTTCTCCACCCCATACCTCCTATACTTCCTCTTCATCCTCCTCTATCCCTGCCTCTTGTCCCCCAGCCTACAGCCTCTCACTGCTCTGAGCTATGCTACCACTATAATAAGATCAAAGCTATAGTACTGAACATACAATTCCATCCTTGGGTATTTATTGTTAGGACCTGGCTTAACCCTTCACTTCTGGTCTTAATCTCAGTGGGACCCATTAAACAATTTAGTCGTTGCTGTTCTTTTCTGAGACATGGTCTCATGTAGCTGAGAATGACCTTGAAATCCTGCCTCCTGCATCCAATCCCCAAGTGCTGAGATACCCAGTGGTACCCACTGTGCAATGCTCGAATCATTCAAATTCACTGTGCCTTTGTAGATCCCATCCCATTCTGACTCGGGCTACTATGTCCCAACACCAAGCTGGACAAGAATATACTCTTTACTTCTATCAATTCCTAGTTTCTCAGCTAACAGACTAGATGGAGATATCATCCCCATCTCTTGCCCAGGCCTCATTTTGGACTTAATTTGCTGGTTGTTTCTTCTCTCCCATATGAAAACCTTAATGAGCTCAAACCCTTTCCAAGGTCTTTCTCTCCCTCTCAAGTTACTCCTTGCAGTGGTTCAAAAGCACTGAACACTGGGCTGGGTCTACAGGTCAGCTGGTGGAGTGCTTGACTTAACGTGCACAAAGCCCTGGGTTCCATCTACAATCTCCCATAAACCTGTTGTACTGGCCTATGCTTGTCATCTAAGCATTCAGAGGGTAGAGGCAAGAGCATCATAAATTCAAGGTCACCCTTGGCCACACAGTGAGTTCAAGGCCAGCCTGGGCAACATGAGACCCTGTCTCAAAACTAAATAAAGAAAGCCCCCAAACCACCAAACCTTGTGTGGACCTTCCTACGTCAACTGTGAAGGCTCACCCCACAGTCCTCAGAAACCTTCATCCATCCTTCCTTCTCTCCTGCTTTCTGCCTCCAGTCCTACGTGCTAGGGGATGGTTTTGTGTTCTGTCCCCAAAGATCTGGTTGCAGTCCTGATGTTGGGCAGTGTCATTATTATTGAAGCATCTCCTGTCCCAATGTTGTGTAAAAATTGTTCTCCATCATCTCTGATTGGATAGTAAAGACCTGAACAGCCTATAGCTGGGAGGAGAGTTAAGGCGGGACTTGCGATCCCAGCAGGAGGGGCCCAGGTAGAAGACAGAGAGGAACCGGTGGCCATGAGAAGGTTGCCATGAGGGAGTTGTGATGAGGACATGGATGGAGAAGGAGCAGCCAGAGCCAGACTAACATGGCAGTAACGGGGCACATAGCTGGGAAGTAGCCAGGCCAGCATAGTCCGGTTAGAATAGCCCAATGTCTGCCCAGCTACAGTGCTTAAAGCATACTGACTAATCTAATGGGTCTCTGTGTCATTATTTAGGAACTAGAGTGGCTACAGAAAAGCACAAACCTCCCTAATTACTGCACTTTGTTTCCCTCTCTACATTTACCACCTCCTGACACTGGGAACTTTAAGTGTATTTTTTTTTTTTTTTTTGGTTTTTCGAGACAAGGTTTCTCTGTGTAGCCCTGGCTGTCCTGGACTCACTTTATAGACCAGGCTGGCCTCGAACTCACAAAGATCCGCCTGCCTCTGCCTCCCAAGTGCTGGGATTAAAGGCGTGCGCCACCACTGCCGGCAAGTGTATTTTTTAAATTAAATTCTTTCCTACCTATATGACTTGACTTTTACTTCCTGAATGTGAAGATTATGTGAGGGAAAAGTTAGCAGAAATGAAGAACCTCAGCACGTTCGGTGGCATGGCTCAAACAGCCTGAACTGTGATTTATTCTAGCTCACAGAAACCACACTCCAGTATAAATAACCACACTTCCTAGAAGGCCAGTTTAACTTTGAGAGATGGCTCAGCAGGGAAAGGTGTTGCTGTGAAGCCTGACCTCCTGAGTTAATCCCCACGACCCATATGGTAGAAGGTAGAAAATGAATTTTTCTGACCTTCACACATGTGCGCGTGTGCACACACACACAACATACAGACGAGATAAGTAAGTGTAGTAAGATTGTTGCCCTTATTTAAAAAAAGGAATCTGCCCACTAGCACTTTAGACCAATCAACAAACTGCCTAGAAACAAGGACTACATTTCCCACCACAAGCCCGCCTCCAGTAATTTTCCCATCATGCTGTTTGATGATAGCTTGTTCTGGGCATGCCAGACTAAATCCCCCAGTGTCCCCTGGGGCTGGCAAACTCTCACCTGGAAAGGGTCCTTGCAACTGTTGCAAGTTGCCTAGAATTTTCTGACTCAGCAGATGAATAAGGCGGGTCACAACCTGAGACAGAGGGTTGAGGGAGGGCGAAGAGAATGGTGTTCAGTGAGACAGAAGGGTCCCACCTTTGCTTCCTTCACCTGGCAGGCTAGAAATCCCGTTACTTGGGCTGCATCCCAACTAGGGCAGCCCGGCATAGGATGGACCCCTGCCATCCACCTCCCCAACCAGGAGATGCACCTGCGGGTACCGACGTTTGATGTGGCCTAAAGTGCCCTCGGGGAGCTTGGCCAGCTCTGTGTCTCGCACAGCATGCACAGTGGTGGCTCGTGGCTGCCGGGTCAGAGCCTCCACCTGGGATACAAAATAAGAATTCACTACAGGTGATAATGGGGACCTAAAGAGACATATTGAGGGTGGAGTCCAGACTCCTCACCCACCGGACTGATTGCTTTTGATTCAAAAGAACGAGTCAGGGAAGTGGTCTGGGTTGGGGTAAAGTCAGGGATGCATTCTCCAATTCTATCAGAATACCCGGATGATGTGCACGTAGGTGAAGGGCTAACCATGCTTGGAGAGATATGGGGGCTGCCCTTACCACACCAATAAGGTCCCCGCGGCCATACTCCCCAACTAGCTCCTTCTTGCCACTGCCTCGTTGGATGACACTACGGAGACGTCCATTGAGTACAATGTAGGTGCAGTCTGAGCGGTCGCCCTGTCTGGGATGGGTGAAGAGTGGAGAGTCAGAGAAAATTGTAGATAGGGTTTGAGCAGTGAGGTGGGATGGGGTGGTACCTGTACAGCGCCCGACCGGCCTCCACAGCTGTCCAGTCGATGGCGAAGTCCATCTGGCGCACGAAGGGGGACATCCTCGCAGCCACTGTGTGCGCTGCACTTAGTACCACACTGGGCTGTGCACGCATGATCCTGCAAGCAAAAAGAAGGGATGTGGGCCCAGGACTTTTTGGAGCACGTTGAAAGGAACGAAGAAAATGGGTGTTGGCTTGGGAGTGAAACAGGAAGAACACTCATGCCCTAGAAGGTGTTGGGTGGCCCAATCTGGGTGCTCCTTCCCACCTTTCTAGAAATGAGGTGGGAGATGAAGTCTTGATCTCTCCCTCCTTAGAAAAAAATAATTGGGCTTCGGTCATCCAGTTGCTTTACCTACCCCTCTATCACAGCCTTACTCATAGAAGTCGGATTTGGAGATCCGCAGGAAGGTACAGTCTCTCTGGGCACGTAGTGTGAAGATGAGGGGTTCCCCGGTAAGCACGGCCAGCTGCCCCACCAGCTCCCCTGGCTGTGCCACGAACAGGCACACTTCCTCAGCCTTGTCAATCATGCGCTGGTACACATGCAGGCAGCCCCAGAGCACGAAGTGCAGGCTCACATCCTGTTGAGATGGATGTTGGAAGATCAGATGAGCCAGCAGAGCCAGTCACAGCACCTCTGCCCTAAACTCAGGTTAGTGGACCCTGCAGGAAAACTTTAAAAAGAGTTAAGAAGAAAAGGCTGCGGCTATAGCTCCTATGGTAAAGAGCTTGCCTAGGGCACAGGAAGCGCTGGCTTTAACCTTGACCACCACATATACAGACAAGGTGATGCACATCTCTAATCCTAGCACTCAGAACTCTGGATACTGAGGCAAAAATGTACATGGAAGAGGTTTCGAGGACACCCTTGACTACATAACAAGTTTGAGACCACCCTGGGTTATTTGAGACCCTGTCTCAATAACCCAAGTAAAAGAAGGAGAAAGGAAGGAAGGAAAGAAAGCCAACCAAGTGTGGTGTCACACCTACAATTCTAGCACTTGTGAGGCAGGAAGACAGATTGAGTTTAAAGCCAGCCAGACCTACATAGTAAGGGCTTATCTCAGAAATAAGACAGAATAAAATAAAGCGGACGAGGATGTAGCACTATTGGTAGATTGCTTGCTTAGCCTGTCACAGGCTCCACATTCAGCTCCCACCACCACATAAACTGGTGATGCATGGCTCCCGTCCCAGGCCTCGGGTGGAGGCTGGAACATCAAAAACTCAAGGCCGTTGTCAGCTACAAACCCAGTTCAAGCCCAGCCTGGGATATGTGAGGCCCTATCAGAATTTAAAATGTAACTCACTAAAGTACAATGCTTTTGTAGTGTAGATGAAGCCCCGGCACCAGATACCTTAGTACACAACAGTAATCCCCATCCTCAGAGAATGCAAAAGCAGGGAAATGGGAAAGACTGGATATGAGCAACTAATCTTTGCTTGGTGCCTGACATAACTGTTCCCAGAGACACCTCATGGATGCCCAAATTCTCAGTGTTTAATTTACCTGGACAAAGTGATATTGTATTTGCATAGAAGCTGTATACTGCTCTCCTATAGACTTTAAACTATTTCCAGGCAACTATTTCTACTTTCTAATACCATGTAAAATTGTTTCTGTGTTGGTTGGGTTAGGTCGTACATGTCCAGTACAGGCACACTAGTCTTAGGCCTACCTATGCTTTATTTACTTATTTTTCTTTTTCAAGGGTCTCACTATTACTTGACTGGCCTGGAACTGCTATGTAGATCTGGATGGCCTTGAACTCTAGAAATCCACCCATCTCTGCCTCCAGAGTGCTGAGATTAAAGACATGTGCCACCATGTCCAACCTTTTTTTTTTTAAGATGTATTTTTTTTTTTTTTGGTTTTTCGAGACAGGGTTTCTCTGAATATCTCTGGCTGTCCTGGACTCGCTTTGTAGACCAGGCTGGACTCAAACTCACAAAGATCCGCCTGCCTCTGCCTCCCAAGTGCTGGGATTAAAGGCGTGCGCCACCACCGCCCGGCTTTAAGATGTATTTTTGTTTTATGTGTATGAGTGTTTTGTTTTTGTATACATATGTTCATCATGTGCCTGCCTGGTGTTTTTGGAGTCCAGAAGAGGGCCACAGATCCCCCTGGATCTGGAATTACAGGCAGTTGTGAGTTATATGAGAGCTGGGAGTTGAATCTGTGTCCTCTGGAAGAGCAGCATGTGGTCCTGAGCCATCTCTCCAGTCCCACTAAATCATTTTCAGTCCTTGTTGGCTGAATTCTGTAGACAGGATGATTTCATGTGTGTACACATCTATACCAGAATCTACACCCAAGACAGACATTGCTAATGGATCACCATACTCTTAGCCCAGAATAAGGCCCATAAATTCTTTTGAGAAGAAACCTGTAAGAGGCTGCAAAAACCTACACAGAGCCCAGGCTGGTCACTCTCAACTAGATAGGGAGTTCAAGGCCAGCCTGGGCAATGTGAGATCTTGTCTCATAAAAATAAACAGACAAATTTATGGAGAAAGAAAGATTAGTGATTGCCAGGCCTGGGGTGAAAGACTGGTAGTTAAATGAATGAGATTCTTTCGAGGTAATCAAGTGTTTTCAAACTGATTCCACAACTCACTGATTGTACAAAAACCCAGTAAAGTGTATAAAGAGGCAAACTGTATGAGTTGTGAACTATTATTCAATAAGGGGATCTTCCTTGAAAAGATCCCTTTTGAGGCTTTTGTGATGACTCAGAGTAAAGGTACTTGATCCCAAACTTGACAGCCAAATTCAATACTTGGGCTCCACACAGTGGAAGAAGAGAGCTGACTTCCAAAGGCTGTCTTCTGACCAACATACACATACGCCCACACAGACACTCATATACAAAACAAAAGGAAAAAATTTAAAGCAAAGCCTCCCTTGCTCCTGTGTAATTATTCCATTTGATTCTCTAACTATTTTTGTTTCCTACAGGAAGTGTGTTTCTTTCCATCCCAGGATATTTAAAAATACTTTTCTTTTTTCACTTCCCCTCCTACTCAATGCCAGGGATCAGAAAGTCTTCAGTCAGGTGTAGTGCTGAGGTCAGCACTCAGGAGACAAAGGCAAGAGGGGCTCTGGTTCAGGGGCAACCTGGTCTATTCACTGAATTCCAGGCTAGCCTGGGCTATACAGTGATTCCAGGCTAGCCTGCGCTACTTAGAACCTTAAAAAAAAAAAAAAAGCAGAGACTGGCAAGATGGCCCATCTGGTAAAGGTACTTGCTGCCAGGCCTGACAACTTGAGTTCAATCCTAGGTGAAGGGAAAGAACAGTTTCCCCCAAGTTGTTCTCTGTCCTCCACATTGCATGTACACACACACACACACACACACACACACACCACAATAAACAAACAAACAAACAAATGTGAAAAGAAAGAAAAAAATTCTGGCCACTCAAAAGCCAGGCATCATCACCCCAGGACCTTTGTACAATTTACTCTTTCCCTAGGCTGACCTTTCCTCCATCTGTATGTAACTAATTGCCCCACCCTTCCTCCTTTGCTGGTAGTCACATCCTTAGAGACACTGCCCTGTTTAAGCCAGTTTAGTGGTGCCATGAATGTGCCCTTTGTGGCTCTGAACCCTCTGAGTTCACAATGATTTATATAATCCTTTGAGAGGCAGATATCCATCAGAACTGCTGACTTACCAAAGGCATTCAGTTTTTTCTTGCCTCCCATCTAGCAAGCAGGACAGGATCCCCGACACGGCAGGTGCTCAGTAATTGGATGTATCTCTCTTTTGTGGTTAGCCTGAACAGCCAGACACATCCTAGTCCCACTCCTTTATTTTTTATTTATTTATTTATTTATTTTTGAGGCAAGGTTTCTCTGTGTAGCCCTGGCTGTCCTGGACTCACTTTATAGACCAGGCTGGCCTTGAACTCACAAAGATCTGCCTGCCTCTGCCTCCCAAGTGCTGGGACTAAAGGCGTGCGCCACCACCGCCCGGCCCACTCCTTTATAAATGAGGATTGAGGCCACCTAGCGATGGGAAGATCTTTCCCTGTCAACCACACCAACATGTCCAATGCCAGGCAAAGCAACAACAGCAGTGAGGGGGCAAGCTGAAATACAGATGCGTGCATACATGCCAGAACCTTCTCAGACAACATTCAGGTAGTGTTTGGAGTACATATAAGTATTACTAAAATCAGGCTATCCCTTGTTACTGGTTTGGGAGTGGGTGTGTGCTTATGAAAGCCAAAGGGACAGCCTCGGGTGTTGTTTCTCAGGCACTGTCCATCTTGGTTTTGCTATTTGTTTGAGATGGGGGTCGCACCATGTGTCCCTGGTTTGCCTACAACTTGCTGTGTCGACCAGATTGGCCTCAAACTCACAGAAATCTATCTGCCTCTGCTTCCAGAATGCTGGGGTTAAAGGTGCGTGGCCCTGTACCTGGCTCACCTTGTCATTTGGTTTTTGAGACAAGGTTTAACATCGGGACCTCATGTTTAGGTTAGGCTGGATGACTAGCAAGGCCCAGGTCTCCTCCTCCCTCAGCCTCACCTATACTGGGGTTACAAATACTACCCTGGTTTTTCATGTGAGTGCTGGGGATTTGAACTCTGGGCCTTGGGATTCAAACTCCGGGCCTTGGGCCTGCACAGTGAGTCCCTCACCAATGAGCTATCACTGACTGCCAACCCTAGATTAGGAACGTTTCAGTGCGGGACTTCTCAGGGCCTTGAGCATGCTAATGAGTTCCCTCAGAATTTCCAAGAAAGGATAAAATGGCATTTCTCAAAATCTGTTTCACCAGATCCCTTGTTATAATACAGGCCAAGTATCACTTATTCAAAGTGCTTGGACTAAAAGTGTTTTGTATTTTGAAAATCTTTACCCCTGGATATTGGAATATTTACAGAAGTAACATGAGGTATCTTGGTATCAGGATGCAGATATAAGCAGGTGTCATTTCTGTCTCATACCGACTTTATATGCATAACCGTAGGCTAATTATTTTTAGTTTACTTTTAAAAGACATTGTCTTAGAGCCCAAGCTGGCCTTGAACTTGGTATGTACTTGAGGACCTTGAACTCTCCCAACCCTCCTGCCTCTACCTCCCCAGCATTGGGATTACAGGCAAATACCACCAAATCAGGCCCTGCATTTTAATGTGGAAATGTGGGTGGGTCCTGGGACAAACTCATGTCCTTGTGCTTGCAAAGCACACACCTCACCAACTAAGCCATCCTTCCAACACTTCAAGGTAATTTTCTACACTATTTTTACTGCTTCTGTTTGATCACAGTCTGTCTCAGGTCAGGTGTTGACTTCTCTACTTATGATATCATGGTGATACAAGGTTTCAGATCTGGAAGCATGGATGCTGAGCCTTAGGGATGGTGCAGAAAACCCACTTGGGAAGAGTCTTGTGTACAACAGGGTTTCTCAGTGTTGACCCTATTGACACTTTAGTCTGGATGATCCCTTGCACTGCCTGGGGATCCCAGTATCCTGGGCTAGGGGGCACAAACAGGATTCCCAAGTCATAACAATCAAACACGTGGCGGTGGGGATGGGGACTAGCAAGATGGTCCAGTGGCTAACAGTGCAAGCTGCTGCTGTGGAGGACCCAAGTTTGCTTCCCAGCACCAATATTGGGCACAACCACAATTGCCTGTAACTCCAGTTCCAGGGGATCTGATGTCTCTGACCTTCAAAGGCACCTGTACTTTCATGCAAAAACCAACACATATAATTTTAAGAATTAAAAAAAATTTTTTTAACACAGAGTCTTACTATGTAGACTAGGCCGGTCTCACCCTCATAGAGATCTACCTGCTTCTGCCTCCCAAGTGCTGGTGGTGTATCACTAGCACCCAGTTAAAATAAATATATCCAAAGCCGGTTGTGCTGGCACATGCCTTTAATCCCAGCACTTGGGAGGCAGAGGCAGACAGATATCTGTGAGTTCGAGGCCAGCCTGGTCTATAAAGTGAGTCCAAGACAGCCAGAGCTGTTACACAGAGAAACCCTGACTTGAAAAACAATATATATGTATATATAGATAGATAGATAGATATAGATAAATAAGTAAATATATCCATTTTTTAAAATGCTGGAGCAGGGAGGGGTGGCTCAGTGGTAGAACATTTCCCTAGCATGTGGAAAGGCCCTGGGCTACATCTCCATCACACACACATGCACACACACATGCATTCACACACACGTTCTATACTGGCACAAATTGTGTCAAGTTGAGACAAGCTAAAGTCATCAGAGAGAAAGGAGCCTCGATTGAAGAAACTCCTCCATGGGATCCAGCTGAAAGGCATTTTCTCAATCAGTGATCAATGAGGGAGGGCCCAGTCCACTGTGGGTGGGGCCATCCCTGGACTGGTGGTCCTGGGTTCTACAAGAAAGCAGGATGAACAAGCCAGGGGAAGCAAGCCAGTAAGCAGCACTCCTCTGTGGCTTGTACATCAGCTCCAGGATACTGCCCTATTTGAGTTCCTGTCCTGATTTCCTTCAAAAATTCACAACAATATGCAAGTATGAGCCAAATAAACCCTTTCCTCCCCAATTTGCTTTTTGGTCATGTTGTTTCATTGCAGCCAAAAAAAAAAAAAAAAACCTCAAAACACATACTTTAAAGAAAAAAAAAAATTAAAGGGGGCTGGAGAGGTGGCTCAGAGGTTAAGAGCACTGGCTGTTCTTCCAAAGGTCCTGAGTTCAATTCCCAGCAACCACATGGTGGCTCACAACCATCTACATTGAGATCTGGTGCCCGGGCATATATGTAGAGCAAATACTGTATACATAATAAATAAATAAATGTTAAAAAAAAATTAAAGAAGCACTGAGGCCTAGAGAATAGCTGAGTGGTTAAGAGTGCTGGCTGCTCAGTGCCCAGCACCCACAGCCATCTGTAACTCCAGATCCAAAGACTCTGTCGCCCTCTTCTGGAATTCACAAGCACTGCATCCACAGAGTGCACACACATACATGGAGGCAAAACACTCATACACATAAAAATAGGTTCTTTTTTTTTTTTTTTTGGTTTTTCAAGACAGGGTTTCTCTGTGTATCCTTGGCTGTCCTGGACTCACTTTGTAGACCAGGCTGGCCGCGAACTCGCAAAGATCCGCCTGCCTCTGCCTCCCAAGTGCTGGGATTAAAGGTGTGCACCACCACCGCCCGGCGGTTCTTTTTTTTTTTCTTTTTTTTTGGTTTTTTGAGACAGGGTTTCTCTGTATAACAGCTCTGGCTGTCCTAGACTCACTTTGTAGACCAGGCTGGCCTCGAACTCACAGAAATCCGCCTACCTCTGCCTCCCAAGTGCTGGGATTAAAGGCGTGCGCCACCAACGCCCGGCTCGGTTCTTTTTTTTTAAAGCACCAGTATGAAGTGTTAGAGACAGGCAGAGCATCACAGCCATTCCCAACAAAGCCAAGAAGACAAATAAAGCAAGGCTTCCTGCAGGGGCTACAGACCAGTCTGGCCCTTCTGCAGGCAAGGGCTGGGTTCACCTCAACCACCTTGCTGACCAGCAAGGCCCTGGGGGTGTCTGTTGTGACTGTACTTTCTCAGCTGGTCCACATAGGCCCCACAAGATTGGCATCAGGCTCATCTGACTTCCTCTCCTGAAAAGAGCCTGTGCCTGGTATGAACAGCTGCAGGGATGGCAGAACACTTCCGTGGAGTGACAGGACCTCTCAACTAGCCAGTAGGGAGGACACTCCACCTGACTGCCCTCAACTCCAGCCCAAGTTCTCAGTGTCTCCATCCCATTGCTGGCTTCAACTGCCACTAAAGACACACCAAGCTACAAGCCCCTGTAAAGCTCTTCCTGGGCTGTCACCTTTGCTAATACAAGGAAATGGTTGGTTCTGCTAAGTGTCTTCATTCCCATAGACTGAAGAAGCCGAGAACTTTCTAAGTGTTTGCCCAGAGTCCCACAAGGGATTGGAGACAACGTGTGGATTTCAACTCAGGGGTTGGGACCTGGCTCAGCTGTTAAAGCACTTGCTACAGAGGGTGAGGACCAGAAATGCCTCCACAAATGCCATAAATGCCAGGTGGGGATGGCAGACCAGTTGTAACCCCAGACTCAGGAGGGCCCTGGATCCCCAGCACAAGCTAGCCAGAGACTAAGTGTATTGGTGAACTCTATGTTGGAATGAGAGATATTGATAGAGAATTAATTCCCTGACATCTACCATGACATCTATGTGTACATGCATGCCTTCATAATGCACCAATACAAATGAAAAAAAATTTTTTGCATATATATACACACATGAAAAATGGGGAGAAAAATGTAGGTTTCAAGTCTCACCCTTTCATCCCAGATTTCCCTCTTTCACATCTGAATGTGAGATCCTAGCCTCACAGCTTCTTCCCTTGGTGGGCCTCAGATTCCCCATATAGAGAAGGGAGGGATTGAGGGGTGCAGAGACATACTGCCACACCCCTGCTGATATGAGGAGGTTCCAAAATGGTGTCCCAGGGCTACACGGTAACCACCCTACAAGCATGTAAATGGACGGAGACAACAGAAACAATACAGAGTGTAGCTCAGTGGCAAAGCCCTTGCCTAGCATGTGTGATGTGCTGGGTCCCATCCCCAGGGCCAAAGTTACTAGAAGTAGTAGTAATAATTACAAAGATGAATGAAAGACCAACCTAACTCCATGCCAACTACCACAACCATGGCAGACACAATTAATCAATGGCTGTACCCTTCCTTGGCATCCTTCTTAACACAGGTGATAATTTATGGTCTCTGGGTCAATTTTATACACACACACACACACACACACACACACACACACACACACACTTATACACACACACAAAACTGATCCCTATTTTTATATAAAGTTATATTATAAGTAGATAGATAAAAAAATTTTCTTGGCTTTTAGAGACCAGGTCTCATATAGCTTAGACTACGTATGAACTCATTATGAGGCTGAGGATGATTCTGAACTTCTTTTTTTTAAACATTTATTTATTTATTTATTTATTTATTTATTTATTTATTTATTTATT
>CAJQZJ010032578.1:6038267-6051298 GCA_907164525.1 Lophiomys imhausi | reverse complement strand
ACCCCTTGAGTGCTAGGACCACAGGCATATACCATCACGCTCAGTTCATGTAGTTCTGGGGGTGACTCCCAAAGCCCCATTCATGCTAGGAAAGCACTCTACCAATGGAGCCATATCCCCAGCCCTATTCCTACCTATTTAATGGACACTTATTCTAGCAGGCAGGCACCGAGGCTGGAAGGACAGAACATGGAGGTACACCACAGGATCGTGGAGGCCACAGGAGAGAGTTAAAAGCTGGAAATGTCAGGAGAAAAAAATTCAGGGACTAAGGGTGAAGGCTTGGAAGACCAGTGGCACTTAAGGTGAAGGTAGAGGGTGGAGATCATAAAACCCAAGGATAGGGCATACATGGTTGTAAGCACCTTTAATCTCAGCAGTAAGGGGCAGAGGCAGGTGGATCTCTGTGAGTTCCAGGCCAGCTAAGGGTATATAGTGAGACCCTGTCTCAAAACAACACAACACAACTTCCTGGGGTAAGAGGCTAAGAACTATAGGAATGAGAAGTTGACCCCTGGGGAAGGAAAGCAGCAATCACTACATAAAGGTCAGGGGTCAGAGGAAGAGATCTAGGTACCACAGGTCAAGGGTCAGCCTCACCTGGTCCCCCTGGCGGGCTATGATGGTGCCGGCTTTGGCATGATGTAGCAAGACTCTGCTGTTCAGTAGAGAGGGGTCCTGAGGAGGAGGGGGGTTGAGATGGGCCCAGCCCGGCCTTCCACATGCCTCCCTCGTGCCCCGCCCTCCGCAGTCAGCCCACCTCAATCCGCATCAACTTGGCAAGCTCTCTCTTTGCAGCCTCAAAGATGCTGCTTGTCTGGCGGCCCTGGTAGGGCCCAAAGGGACATCCACCTGTGGCTGACTCATCTTCACAGTAGCTGTATTCACAGGCACCTGCTGGTTGCTCTCGGAGCTCCTGAGTGGGGGTCTGTGTAAGGCAGGACTTGTGACTTCCTGTGGGCCCTCCCAGGTGATCTTTTCAAGTGACTCACCAAACTGGCCAAGGCCAGAGCCCTGAAAGGGGGGGATGTGGTGAGATGGGAGAAAAAAGAGGGCCTCACCCTAGCGGATGCTGTCTGAGGTCCCCCAGATGCCTCTTCTTGCAGGGAAACAGATATCCGGCCACGCTCATAGGCCATGTCAAAGTCGGAACGAGGGCCACCTTGCAAGCCTATGCGCGGAGGAGAGGCAATAAAGCCAATAAGGCCAGAGCTGGAATGGAGCTCAGTGTCTCAAATGTGTAAAGCCCTGGGTTCCACCCCCAGCTCCAAAGTAAATAAGTAAAAAAAAACAAGTTAGTAACCACAGCTATAACCAATCAGAACTCCATGCTAATGCTGCAACCATGCCAGACATGACTAAGTGATCACCACACTTTACCTCTGCATCTTCCTTAACACAGCTGGGAGAAGACTGATCTTAGAGCATACCCACCAAAAGTAAGAACCAAGGAAATAAGATCTATCACCCATTTTGTATGTGAGGATACAAAATCAGGACTGAAAAGCAGCATGCCCTGGATTCCGATGTAGATCCTTGATAGTCCTTTCCATAGCATTCATCCCTTACTTCCCGCCCACCAGGGCTCCAAACCTGAGATATCTACTGGCATGGAGATGCAGCGGCTCAGTAGAGGGGCCGAGGGGGCTTCTAGGGATGTGGGCTTCACAGGATCCCCTGGGGGAGACAAATGCTCAGGATCCTGCACTCAAATCCATAGGCCCCAAGCTAACACTAGGAAGTGAGGAAGACAAGGTGCCTGGGGCAGGATCAATTTCAATCTGCAAAATTAGGCTCAGTGAGTAAGGACTTGGTGTTGACCGAGTTCTAGCCCCTGGGCCCACAAAGTAGAGAGAGAGAAAACTGAGTCCTACAAGTTGTTCCCTGACCCGCACGTCTTGCCATGGCATGTGGGCACCCCCATCCCATAAATAAATACTTAGAACTGAGGAACTAGGGAGCACAGAGGTCAGAGACTTGGCTAAACAGGCCTCAAGTCCCTGGCTAAGGGTTGCAGGTGGAAGCCACCTCAGGTACCTGCAGGTCCAGGCAGTGGGGCTCCTGTGGGGTCAAGGGGCCGGCCAGAGGTCTCCTTTGGGGTTTCCTCAGTACCTGAAGTACTGACCACCCGTTTCGAGCCACGGACAGGGCTGGTGCGGGTTGGGAGGCCAGGGCTGGGGAACAGGCGTAGGGGCTGGATCTCCTGGGGTAGGGATGAGGGAAGAGGGAGGAAGAGAGCAATTTATAGCACATCTAAGTGTCCCCCATTGGGTCCCCAGTCTTGTGCTTGTGTCCAACTCACATGGCTGAAGAGTTCATTGGTCAGACCCAGGTAATTGTGAAGTGCCAGGAAGGTGACTCTCTGCAGCCTCACCATGATGATCTGTGGGGCGGGGGCAGGAGCAGGGGAGGGGTGTGGTCAGCACTGGGATAGGAGTGGAACAAAGGTGGGATGTTCTGCCACCCACGGAGGAGGTGAAAAAGGCCAACTGACCTGTACCACTCGAACCAAGCTCTCAGGGTACTTGGTGAAGACAGCTGAGAAGGCTTCTACTGGGAGTCTCAGCACCGTGGAGTCCCTTGCGGCCCTAGCTGACACAGTCCGTTGGGGATGCTGGTGACCCTGGGAGATGTGTGGGAAGAGGACGTAAGATCAAGATCTGCGAGAACACTCACTGCTTCTCGCAGCATCAGAGCTGGCGACACTGGGCCTCCCTCTTTTCTGCCCAGCATGGAACTGTCACTCACGGTGATGACATCAAGGATGCTCAGAAGGCTGTTGACGCTGTCTCCAGGGACCACTTCCTTCACCACGCACTCCTTCCCATCCTGAGACACAGGGTGGGGGCGGGGCAATAGGCCTGTGCCAGCCTCCTCCTAGTGGCTGCCACTGGATCTCTCCCCAGTAAAAAATAGAATTCACAAACCTCCCAACCAGTTTCTGTTTCTTGTACATCACTCTTTGCCCATCTGTTTGGACCTTCCCAAATGGTCACTCAGTCCTCTGATATCTTTATAGCACTAGAATTAGAACCCAGAGCCCTGCACATACCAGGCAACTACTCATCAATGAGCATTTCACTGGGGTGTTCTAGGCACAGGCTCTACCACTGAGCTACACCTGCTGTCTCCCACTGGGCAAAGGCCCTACCATTGAGCTCCACACTAAGCCATCATTAACCTGACTTCGGACTACACATCCTTCAAAACAGTATATAACTCCAGGAGAGATGCCCAGTGCCCAGTCTCCTGCAGTGCCCCCGCAGGGTCCACTCACAGGCCCTGGCAGGCAGAGCTCCAGTAGCCCATCTTGAACCACGTAGATGCTGGCATCTGGCTGGCCAGGCCGAAAGACGTAGTCCCCCTGCCCAAGACGCTGGAAAACCATGTGACGGCAGAGCTCCAAGAAGAGTGGCTTCTCAAAGTGACCTAGCACCCTATAGGATGGGTGGTGAGAAAGGGATAGAGGTCAAAGGGGCCCCGGGCTCTGCAGGAACCCTCCAAGCGCCCAGACCCTGACACTTACCGAACATTCTTGAGCATGTAGAGTACCTCAGAGGGTAAGTGGGAATTGGCCAGGTCACCCTCTGTGAGGTCAGCCTCCAGCACTGAAGGTGGGGGCTCCTTCCGCTGTAGGGTTGGAGTCTCCTTCTGGATACGCAAGATCCTGATAGGAGGGGTTTAGAACAGTGGTCTTCAGCCTTCCTAAGGCTGTGACCGCTTAATACAGTTCCTCACGTTGTGGTGACCCCAACCATCCAATTATTCTCATTGCTACATTATAACTGTAATTTTGCTACTTTTGTGAACTGAAATGTAAATATGTGTTATCTGATGATCTTAGGCCACTCCTGTAAAAGGGGTATTAGAGACCCAAAGGGGTCCCAACCCACAGGTTGAGAACTGCTGCGTTAGAAGGATGACAGAAGCCGGCAGAACCAATGCATCTATTTACCCTTTCCCTCTAGTTTATACAGAGCAAACTCTGCTCCACTGTCCAGATGAGGCCCTCTACTTACTTTTATTATTAAAGTTTTATTAGCACACTGTCATGTTAATTCACTCATTTATTACTTATGGCCATTTTCTTACTTCAAAGGCAGAGTTGAAGAGCCAGCACAGAGACTATATACGCTCCATAAAGCCTAAAATGCTTACTATATGCCCTTTTACAGAGTACATTTGTGGTGTGAACTTCAGGGACTTCCTTCCCGAAGTCATAGGGGGATGGAATGGAGCCTCTAGTTTCTTAGGATTTATAATATTCATTTTCAATTTCATACATATATCTAGTGTACTTTGATCATACTCTTCCATTATCCTATCTAACCCTCTCCTCTGTCTGCCAAACCCTTTCTTTTCAGGAAGACCCCCCCATACTTTTTTGTTTTTGTGACCCATTGCATTTAATTAGGGGTGCCTGCATAAGCCTGGTAAGGGCAACTTCCTAGTGGCTACACCTTTGAGGACTATGGCTCAAAGCAACCACTGATAGCCCATATCTCCTCGGGGAGGGGTAGAGCCTCATCAATCCCTCTCTCTGGACTCCGTAGTTTCAATGACCCATAACGGCAACCTGAGATTCAGGCTGATGGCAGAAAGAACACTTGTACTTGTCACAGGAGCCCTGAAAGTCATTCCAGCCAGTCTAGCCAAAACCATGGGTTGCATGTTCAGTGAGAAACCCTGTCCCAGGAGGAGAGGACAGAGAGCAATTGAGCAGTGTACCTGATGTCCCCCTCTGTGCACCCACACACATGGACCATACCTCTACACTAAATTAATTAATTAAAAGAAGACAGGAAAGGCAAATAGAAGGGAAGAAAAAAAAAGTAAAGCAAAAAGGGAGAGAAAAACAAAAGGTTCATGAGATAGTTTCTTCTCGGGTCTCAGTGAACCAATCCCAATATAGCTTTTCTGATGGGGACAGATGCCTGAGCTAGCCCTTCTCCAATGTGGAGAATTCAGATACAGCAGCTCTGCTAAGAACTTGGGGAAACTCGTTGCTGTGAGTCACAGTGGCCGTAGGCAGTCCCCTTCACTAGCATAAGAGTCCTGAGATAGACCTTCTCATATGAGTTAAATTCAGTGATATGGAGAAACCCTGATAGAAGTCTCTGTTTCTTACGTATATAAAATTTAAAAAAAAAGAAGAAAAAAAAAAGTCTCTGTTTCGTTTTGTTTTTTTTTTTAATATTTGTTTTGTTTTGTGTTTTTTTTTTGTTTTTATATTTTTGGACAGTATCTCATGTAACCCAAGCTGGCTTCAAACTTGCCTAAGTAGCCAATGCTGACCTTGAATCCCAATCTTCCTGCCTCTACCTCTTGGGTATAGAGATGGCAGGTGTGTACCATACCATACTTGGATATAATTCTTTTATCAAGAAGATCTTAAGCAAGTCTTTCCCTGGCTTGCAGTTTTGAGATAATCATCCTGAACTCACAAAGACATTAGGGTAGTTTCTTAACATTATGTGGTTACCACAGCCAATTCATGGTGCTAGGCTGTGCTGGCCATTCAGTGAGAGCCCAGAATTGGCCTGTGCCCACTTCCCTAGTGCTGAGATGACAAGTGAGGTACTACACCCAGCTCTTTTGGGTTTTTGTTGTTGTTTTTCGAGACAGGGTTTCTCTGTGTACCCCTGGCTGTCCTAGACTCACTCTGTAGACCAGGCTGGCCTCGAACTCACAGAGATATGCCTGCCTCTGCCTCCTGAGTGCTGAGATTAAAGGAGTGGGCCACCACACCTGGCTGCTTTTTATTTTAAATGATTAATTTATTTAATTTTATGTGCATTGATGGGTGTCCATTCCCTTGGAACTAGACTTACAGACAGCTGTGAGCTGTGGGTGCTGGAAATTGAATCCGGGTCCTTTGGAAAAGCAGCCAGTGCTCTTAACCACTGAGCCATCTGGGTTCTGAGGATCAGAGCCAGATACTGAGGCTTGCAAGGCAAGTACTTTACCAACACAAGCCGTCTCCCTAGTCTGATCATGACAAAGTAGATACAGCATTTCTACCAAGATCACAGAAAGCTCTGTGATACCATGGCTTGTCACAGAGTTCAAGGATGGGCCCCCCTGGCATTAAATACACCCTTGAGAAAGACATTCAGGTAGACCTCAAGATACAAGAAGATCCCAGAACCATTTCTTAACTTACAGAGATCCCTAGAAGAGCCTTCTCAAAGACACTGACAAACACCTGAGATAACCATCCTATGTTTCTAACACAAAGAAACTATTTTCCTTAAAATTCTAACTTAAACTTATTTATTTATCTATTTGTGTATATGTGTTTGCGTGTGAAGGTCAGAGGACAACTTGCAAGAGTAAGTTTTTTCCTTCCCCTATGTGGGTCCTAGGGATGGAACTCATGTCTTCAGGCTTGTTAGCAAGTGCCTTTGCCCACTGTGCCATCTTACTGGCCCACAAAGGAATTCTTGAGGAAGCAAGCATTATAGGAACAGGCCTGTCATTTCACTTACCCAGGGATCACACTTTCAAGGCCTTCTTGGGCTACAGAGAAAGCAGAAGGCAAACCTGGATGACTTAGCAAGTCCTTGTCTCAAAAAAAAAAAAAAAAAAAAGTATAGGGCTTTAAGTTTGGCTCACTGGCTAAAAAAAAAAAAGAGCTGGATGTGGTGGCGCACGCCTTTAATCCCAGCACTCAGGAGGCAGAGGCAGGTGGATCTCTGTGAGTTCGAGGCCAGCCTGGTCTACAAAGCGAGTCCAAGACAGCCAGGGCTGTTACACAGAGAGACCCTGTCTTGAAAAAACCAAAAAAGAAAAAAAAAAATTCTTGTCTACCATGGCTAAGTCTCTGAGTTTGGGACTGTATAACAGAAAGCAAATTAAATATGCTTAATAAAACAAAAAGTAGGGCCAGCAAGATGGCTCACTGGTAAAAGGTACTTTCTGCCAAGCCTTACAACCTGAGTTCAGTCCCTGGGATTCACATGGTAGAAGCAGACAACCAATTGCCATTCACATTTGCATGCCCAAGTACAAACACATACACAATAAGCACATTTTAAGTGATAAAATGTTAACTAGAGGCTAGTGATATAGTCCAGTGGCAGAGTGCTTACAAAAATGGATGGACGGACGGATGGATGGATGACGATGTGGCTCAGTTAACAGAGTGCTTGCCTAGCATGCACAAAGCCTTGATTGAGTTTAATCCCCAGGACTATATAAAGCAGGCACTGTGACATCTACCTATAATCCCAACACAAAGGAAGGCTACAAGTCAATGTTCGTCTTGACTATATACAAAGTATCAGGCCAGCCTGAGCTAAATGAGACCTTGTCTCAAAAACAAAACAAACACAAGAAAACACCACACACACACACACACACACACAAGCACACAGACCTTGAGATAGCTCCCCAGGGACAAAAAACTACTCAGAGTGAACAACACAGACAACTCCAAGAGAGATGCTCTCCTATATGGATAGAATGGGGCCCCTGGAGAACAGAATAATGAAACAGCCCATCTAGCTAGCCACACAAACAGCTGAGATACTTGCAGTAAGTCACCTTGAATAAGCTCTTCAATATGGCAACACCACATGTAGATACCTACATATATGGTGGATAGCCTCCAGAGAAACATTACTGAGACAAGCCTCAAGTGAGAACATGCCCACACCACAAGTGTCATGTCTGGGATGGCAGAACTCTTGACATAGCCCCTGCCAAGTAAGTGCCTTGAGATGTTCCTCTGATGGAGGAGGATTCCCAAGGCAGTCAAATCCTTAAAGAACTCTGAAATACATATTCTCCAGTGTGGGCTGACCCCTGTCTAGCACCTGAGACACCCAGTGTCAGTCTTACTTCTTGGCAATGTTAAGCATCTTCAGTTTCTTCTTCATGCGGGGCCGGGAGGTGGTGGAGACTGATGTGTCCACCAGGGAAGAAGTGGATTGTGACACCTGGGAGAATTAAGAACATGGGGTCAACTGGAGAGAGAGGAAGGGCAGATCCTAGGCGACCTTAGTAAAGGCAGGGGTGTCCACTAATAAGAGTAAATAGGAAAAGGGCAGGGCTTCTGTGGTCCCAGGGCAGCAGGAGGTCCTGGAACTCACCTTCCGCATAATCTTCCGGCCATAGAAAAGCACTTTGTCCCGCTTCCGGAACCGATACCGGGGGCCCTCCGGGGCTGGAGTTTCTGGGGATAGGTGGGGGAGGAGGAGAGGGGTGCTTTGAGACCCGCTCAGGCTCCAGCAAATCCCCCAATCCTGCCGCTTGGGCTCTCCGGGTATTGCAGCTTCCCCTCCATCCCTACAGCCTTCCCTCAGAGGGGCCCTCCGAATCCTCACTCTGCACCCGCAGCCTCCGCACCACCAAGAGGATGAGAACGGCGGTGACCAGCACTGCCACTCCGGCCCCGATCATCACGCCGAGCACCTGCGGAACGAACGGCACAGGCTGGGCACCGCATATCCGCCTGGCCAAGCCCTCCTCCGGGGCAGAGGCGCCGGAGGAGGTCGTATTCAGCTCCTGACTCGGTGTCCCCATCTGCAGAATGGGTCACTGCAGACTCCCTTCCCACCCTTCACTGGGGGGGTGGGAGAGACTGATTCTCTCCTGACGCTAGGTCTCCCGCGATGCATGCCGGGAAACGAAGGGAGAATCGCGCGGCGCACTGCAAGCCGGCCGGGAGTTGTAGTCTGGCACACAAATTTCCCAACTCTTACCATTCCTGTTTGCAGTGGTGCCTCCATTGCTTGTTTCAGACTAGGTAGCAGGTCGGATAGCCTGCAGTCCTGGAAATCGAGGAGCAGAATAGACCAGGGCAAGACGTCAATCAAGCCTACCCAGCCCGGACCACAGGCTCTTCCCTCATCTCTTCTCACAGGCCACGCCCCTTAGATACCTTTGGCTTGTGTGACATCTCCATTCGCCAGGGTTGGGGTGAGAACGGCTAGAAGGGTTGCTGCTGGACAGAGGGATGGGACAAATTGACCTCCCAGTCCAAATCAAGGGGTGAGACCAGCCCCCAGTTCCTTGTCTGACTTCTTTCACGTATACATAAGGCCGACCGTCTGGTCAGTATATTCATCTCACCCAACGGCCAAAGGGTAGCGGTCCTGGCATTCACTGTCAGCAGGTCACTGGCAGGTACCCTTAGGCCGTGATCTCGTCTGGCAATGGCTCCTTCCTTAGCCTTGGCCTTCCGTAGGTCTGACCAGTCTTGACTAACCAACCTTCAGGCTTGACTCCCTTCTACACCTTGTAAAGACGTCCCACTCCAGGAAAAACCAGGAACCGTAAAAGCTGAGGCTACAAGTGGATTCCGGGCTCCTGACCCAAACCTGCCCCTCTGAGGAAGCCGAGAGCTGGGGCGTAGAGGAGCACTGCCGTGAACTCTCTTGGAAAAGGAGCTCTAGGGCCCTTGAGGTAGGATGAGCTCTCAAAGTGTTATAGGTTTAAGCTTGAAGATGTAACTGTCACGTAAAAGGAAAGCTATGGGGTCTCGAGGTGCGGAGCATCCCTGGGATTAGTGGAACGATACAGGAGGTGTAACCAGGAATGAGGGAATTGGGGGAGGGTAGGAGGAACAGGGCACTGGAAAGTTACTGAGAGATCCGGAGGTACACATAACTACTATCGAGTCTAGGGGCTGGGAGGGCTTCCTGGAAGATACTGAAGGAGGAAAGAATTCTACCGGGACTCTTCTGGGACGCTGGAGATATTTTTGATGCCCTTAAACTATCAATGGGAATTTAGAGGGATCGCAGGGCCCTGAGATGTTACCTGGAAAATTGTCAGATTGACTACTCCCTTCCGTACTCCAAGACGCACCTGGCTACCGATGCGGAAACACCCAGGGCAAGGAACTCAGGAATGGAGGTGGGGTGGGATTGGAGCATCAAAAGTCCGGACCTACCCGAAATCAAGACAAATCGATCCGGGGCAAAGCTGAAGCTCGCTAACTGTCCTCGAAGGGATACCCTTGCTTGGTCGATGGAAACTCGGATCATCCAGGAGCTGCAACCAGGGTCCACCCAGCGTCGGCCAACAGCCCTAGTTTACTGTCTGCTTTGCTACCTCAGACGCGGCACCTTTAAATTATTCCGCTGCAGAACACGCCCCCACCCCGCCTCCCGCCATGCTTGGAAGGTCGCACTGCACCAGCCATGCCGAGTGTGGCAGCCTCTTAAAGGAGCTAACAATTGGTGAACCCGCCGACTCTCCAGCTAAAAATTACACCAACACGTTTATGTTCCCTTTTATTTAACAGCCACCCTACACGCCCTCCCTTCCCCAGTGTCCGATTCGACCAGCCCAAGCCCTCACAGGGCCTCACAGAAGCAGATCTTTAAAAGCAAATTCTAAAAATAAATAAGCTGGGGTCCCAGCAGTGTGGGCGATAAAGTCTAGTAGCAATCATCTTGGAATCAGTTCACCAGCAGCGAATGGTCCTCGGGGGAGTCCCTGAAAGAGAGAAATGGGAAGAAGGGGCATCGGATTTCTCTGGCACACACTTCTTCCCCCAGCCTCTATCTATCCACAACCCAGACCTGGGCTTCCAACCTTCCACAGCAGCAGAGAAGGCTGCAAGCTGAGCCACTTCCCCGACGGAACTTGCCAGATGTGGGACTATCCTGGCACTGCTCGATGTAGGCCTGGAGCTCACTCTTCTCTGTGCCAGGACCTCCTGGGTGCTGGGGAGAAATGATCCCCCCAAAACCCAGAATGAAAGGTGGTCCTGACCTCTAAAGCTCTTAAAAGTTCAGTTAACTGGGTGTCCTACTGTTTCTCTGAAGGGACCACTCTGGGTCTCACTTCTGGACCATTGTCCTGTGGCTTGGTTCACTGTAGGAATCCTCCCCATCCCCGATGTGGCCACAAGTCTCAGGGTTATTGGTTTAGTGTCCTGTGCTGCAGGCCAGGAGCCTAGACTGGGTAATTAGCAATATAGCTTCCCAGTTGGAACAATGTAACGCGTAGCTATGGGTGTAAGGCCTGAACTCACACATCCAAGAGAACCCCTTCATCCCAAGAGATGAGAGGAATGTTCTAAGCAGCCACCTAGCCACACTGGCTTTGGATACTTACATATATTTTCTGTGTGTGTGTAAGTCCTGTGGTTTTTCGTTTTTTGTTGTTGTTGTTTGGTTGGTTGGTTTTTTTTTTTTTGGTTTTTTGAGACAGGGTTTCTCTGTGTAACAGCCTGGCTGTCCTGGACTCATTTAGTGGACCAGGCTGACCTCAAACTCACAGAGATCCGCCTGCCTCTGCCTCCCGAGTGCTGGGCTTAAAGGCATGCGCCACCAACGCCTGGCTAAGTCCTGTGTTTTATGCTGTGCTAAAAAACTGTTTGGGGTGGCAGGGAGGCAGCTCTCAGGTGATGGAAACAGGACAGAAGTTCAAGATGGTTCAGAGGGTAAATAAAAGTTTTTGCCACCAAACGTGATGACTCTACATGGTGGAAGGAGAGAACTTACTTTCACAAGTTGTTCTCTAAACCCCAAACACATTGCGCTGTGCACAGCCCCCCTCACCCCCAAATAAGCAAATGTTTTTGAAGATCACATGGGAGAGGGAGGAGGCCAGTGAGACGGTTCAGCAGGTAAAGGCACCTGCTGCTGAGACTGAGGACCTGAGTTCGAGTCTATGACCCATATGTTGAGAGGAGACTCCTGTAGGTTGTCCTCTGACCACCACACATGTAACATGATGTGCATGTGAGTGCTTGTACACACACACGCACACACGCACACAGAGAAAGTAAAATACTGACACATTTTTGTACCCAAACAGCACAGGAAGTGCCTGTCCTTTCCTGCCCATCCAGTTGAATCCAGCTGTGGTATGTCTTAGGCTACTCTTCCAGGGTAACTCTGATGACCCCAACTACCCTCAAACCCAGTTCCAGTCCACTCTCTCTCTCTCCTTGGACTTCTTACAGCCTCTGGATCTTCCCTGTTCCAACTACTGTGACCCCAGGACAACTCTGTGAACCAGGCAGCCCTTGGAACTCAGGGCTGAAAATGTTCAGGAGGGGACAGGGAAGAGGGGACTTGCAGGGAGGAGGAGGGGAAAGGTGGCTAACCTTGATGGTGTCATAGGCGCCAGTGATGAGGGCAATGAAGAGACTCAGCACCATGTAGATGAAGAGGCTGATGAAGGAGTACAGGTAGAGCTGGGAGAAGAGCCACACCAGGCTACTGTGACCCTGTTGGGCCTGCATGGCTGCGAATGTCACAAACATGTCGTCCCCGTTGATGAGCGAGAATAGACACTCGGAAACCATGGACAGTGAGCGGAACTGCAGGAAGTGAGATTGGGTAAAGAACAAGTAAGGCTGGGATTTGTTGGGCTCACCAGGGGCCAGTGGGCAGCAAGACAGGCAACTGAGCCCATCTGAGGGCCATCTTATCAATGGCAAGGTCACTGAGTTAACAGAAAGGCCACAGGGTCAAGGAGTATACCTCAAGAGTCAGAGGGGCTGACAGGTGGAGGACACCATGTAGAGACAGTCATCAGTCATACAACAAGAATGACCAAGTCAGAACCATTGGGGGTCACAGGGGATAGAGTTCAAAACTGCTACAGGTGCGGAGGAGGTGGCTCAGCTGACAGAGTGCTTAACGAGAAAGTATGAGGCTCCAAGTTTGATCCCCAGCACCTACATAAAAAGCTGGGTGTAGAAGTGTGGTTGTAATCCCAGCAGTGGTGGGGGTGGTGGTGGCAGGAGGATCACTTGAGGCTCAGAGGCAAGCTCATTTATCCTGGTCATGAGCTACCCGCCAATTGGACCCTGTCTCAAAATAAAAACCAAAGTGCGTCTGGACATGGTAGCATATGCCTTTAACCCTAGCATTCTGGAGGCAGAAGCATTCATATCTGTGAATTTGAGGCTAATTTGGTTTATACAGTGAGTATCAAAACAGGGCTATACTGTCAGACTTTATCTCTCAACAAAACAAAAGTATTATGTGCATGATTTTTTTAGAATGACAGAAAAGGCTGACCTCTGGTTTCCACATAATGTGCACACAGGGTACATGTGTACA
>CAJQZJ010032578.1:6014559-6038257 GCA_907164525.1 Lophiomys imhausi | reverse complement strand
AGAGGTCAGGGTGGGTCATGCAGATCACCAGGACAATAACTAAGAGACCAAGGGTTGGGAGGGGGTTGGAGCCTGGGACCCCTTGATGGAAGCTCACATATACCCACAGCCCCCAGTAACCCGTACCTTCACGTGGTAGGGCCCTAGGACGATCCAGCCACAGAAGCAATAGCCCAGGTAGATGACCGCCACACAGCAGCAGAAACGCATGACACTGGGCAGTGCAACACGCAGTGTGGCAATCAGGATCTGCACAGGGGCAAGGGGACCACAGTGAAGGCAATGCCCTCAACCCAACCAGCTCTCAGATGGCAGGGAAGGCCTCACCAATGTGGCCAGAGGGGCTGCTAAGAGTTTAGATAGGGCAGGACCCACCTGGGAGGAGCCTAGGACATACCACAGCTGGACTCAGCTGGATGGGCAGGTAGGGACAGGCTCCTGTGGTCCTGCCTAGGTACAAAGACGCGTGTGTCTGTGGTAAGTGGGTATAAGAAAAAGATTTGTGGTTTGCTAATATAACTCAATTGTAGAGTGCCTAGTATGCACAGGGCCTGGAGTTTAATCCCTGGCACTACATAAAGCCAGGCATAATGGCATACAGCTGTCATTCCAGCACTTTTGGAGGGGAAAAACAGGAGGATCAGGAATTCAAGGTCTTCCTCAAATATCTAGCAAGACCAACCTGTCTTAAAAAGAAAAAAAGTCGGGCTGGAGAAATGGCTCAGAGGTTAAGAGCACTGGCTGTTCTTCCAAAGGTCCTGAGTTCGATTCCCAGCAACCACATGGTGGCTCACAACCACCTATAATGAGATCTGGTGCCCGGGCATATATGTAGAGCAAATACTGTATACATAATAAATAAATAAATGTTTAAAAAAAAAGAAAAAGAAAAAAAGTCAAGGGGTGGAGAGATAGCTCAGTGGTTAAGAGCACTGGCTTCTCTTCCAAAGGACCCAGGTTAAAAATCCCAGCACCCATATGGCAGTTCACAGCTGTCTGTAATTGCTGAGTGTGGTGGCCCACGCTTTTAATTCCAGCACTTGGGAGGCAGAGGCAGGCGGATCTCTGTGCATTGAAGTCTATCCTGTTCTGCAAAGTGAGTCCAGGACAGTTAGGGATACACAGAGAAACTCTATCCCAAAAACAAAAAAAGAAACTAATGAACAAAAAACAAGTCAGGTGGTGGCGACACATGCGTTTAATCCCAGCACTCAAGGAGGCAGAAGCACGCAAATCTTTGAGTTTTGAGGTTAGTCTGGTCTACAGAGTGAGTTTCAGGATAGCCAGGGCTACACAGAGAAACCCTGTCTCAAAACAAAAACAAACATTAAAAGAAAGGAAGGAAGGAAGTGATGAGCCACTGATTGGCAGGAACTAGTGACTGCTTTATGTGTTTGGGTTTCAGAGGCATCGGGCAGATACTGCACGGGCAGAGGCGGCGGGGGTGGGGGGTGGGGGGTGGGAGGGGAGGGGTGGGGTGGAGAGGGTGTCAGGCACAGAAGACTCACATTGTACTTGTGGAAAAAAGTCAGGTAGCGGATGACACCAACCCAGACGAGCAGTGTGGAGGTGCCCAAGAGGATGCTGCAGACATCATAGCTGGCTAGGTTCTGTGGGCAGGAGGAGCAAGGGATCAACCCATAGGTTGTACTCTAGTTGGAGGGAAGGTGGCCCCCAAACAGGTAAAGACCTGGACACAGAGCCATAGGGCCCCAAGACCCTGTAGGACTCTGGTAGGAGTCACACCTTTGCCTCGATGCCAATCTTCATGACAGTCCCTGAGATGGTAAGAACGTCACTGGTGACCAAGAGGATGTACCAGCCATTGACGAACTCTAGCCGTTCCCACAGGCTGATTTCCCGACCCCTCCGCCGCCACATGAATGCAACAAACTCCTATGGGAGGAGCCCGGGTGAGGGTCTGTCTAGAAACCCCTAAGCCATCACCCCCACCATGATCCCAGGGCTGGGCAAGGTGGGCACCAGCGCTCGTGACACCAGGGCCTCACGTTCTGCAGCAGGAAGCCACGGAGCAGTGAGCGGGCACACAGCAAGAAAGACAAGGAGCAGGTGAGGATGACCACCACATCAAACAGAAGCCGGAAGCTGTTATCTCCTACAGAGAGGGGATAGCTACAATCAAAATTCTGGTGGGGCCACAATAGGTTGGGGTTAGGATTTGGTCAGAGTCTGGAGGAGAGGGGGAAGGTGTGTATGTGTGTACGGCTGGTTTCAGGCCATCAAAAGACTTAGTGGTTCCCTGGCATGGAGAGTTCAAAATCCCTAGAGCACAGTGATGGAGCATACTTTTTTTTTTTTTTTTTTTGTGGTTAAGCCAAGCACTGTACCACTAAAATACATCTCCACCCTATTTTGTTTTGTTGTTTTCAAAGACAGGATCTCATACATCCCAGACTGACCTCATTCTTACTATGTAGCCATGGCTGGTCTTGAATTCAACTTCCAGAGTACTGGGGTTACAAGAAAACTAGTATTTTTGGAGCAGGGGAGGTTTCTAGACAGGGTTTCTCTGTGTAGCCCTGGCTGTCCTAGAACTCACTCTGTAAATCAGGCTGGCCTCGAACTCAGAGATCTGCCTGCCTCGAGTGGTGGGACTAAAGGCGAGTACCACCACCATCTGGCTAGGAAAAGTAATTTAAAAATACTTTTCAAAGCAATGAGAATTGAACATAGGACCTCATATCTGCTAGGAATTACTCTGCCACAGAGCTACATCTTTGGCCCCATTCTCTTTTGTTTTAAGTTGAGTCAGGGTAACCTGGAATTCATTATGTAGATAAGGAAGACCTTGAGTTCCTTGTGCTGTGATTATAGGAAAATACTTATTTACTTATCTATTTATTTGCAGTACTGGGGATTAAACCTAAGGCCTTGAGCATGGTAGGCAACCATTGTACCACTGGGCTACACTCCAGCCATTTTTTTACTTTTTGTTTAGAGGGACAGTCTCTCTAAATTGCCCAGCCTGCCTCTGACCAGTAACCCAGGCAGACTTTGAATCTGTAAGCATTCTACATCAACCTCCTAAATAGATGGGATAACAGGCCTGGCTCCTTGTGATGGACTTGACTGGGTGCAGGATACTCCAACGGAGGTCAAAATGTCTATTCAACACTGGTTTGGGGCTCACTACGCCCAGTCAAGGACGGTAAGCGCCCTGGACAACACACTATCTGAGGCCCAGGAAATGCCTAGGAGAGTCAGGACTGCTCTTGGGTTAATAGGAATCTAAGGGTAGGAGGGTTTACCATGTCTGGAGACACTGGGGTGTTTACACTCCTGGATGTGGGTCTGGGTCTCCAGGCGGATAGGGATTCGACCACTGTGCGCTTTATTGTCAAACGTGATCTGAAGAGGTGAGGACAGAGTAAGGAGAAGCAACAAAGACCAACCCCAGACCCCATTACCATCAGTCCATGTCCTGGCCTCTACCCCATCGCTCTCATACCATCTTGGGTGAATACTCCTCTGGTGCCCTTCACCCAGTTGCTCACCAGGACACTGAAGGTGTAACAGTCTGGTATCTCATTGTTGATGAGGCTCTGCAAGTTAATTGTCTTCAGCTGGAAGTGGATGGTGACGTTGATCAGCCTGTTGGGGGAGGCATGGGTAAGCGGCAGAGGCCCAGTGTCAGCCAGGCGCTCCTATTCCATGCTGACTCCACAACTTGCAGAGGAATCGGCTCAGTCAGCCACCCACCAGGTCACGGTGTGGGGGCCCGCCCCCAACAATTCTGGGACAGTGGCCTCAGATGCAGACGTCTGGACTCCTGCCATCTCCACCCACCCCATCCTCAGCTGAACCCTTGAGCCCCCCAAAGGAATCAGCAGCTCCGTCAAGAGAAAAGGGCAGTACTTGTGGAATTTCAATGTGAGGTTCTTGTAACTGGTGCTGCCATCCAAGAGATCCAAGTCCTCACTGGGAATGTTGGGGGGTCTGACAGGGGGATCCACCTGGATACAGTCTGAAGACAAGCAGTCACACAAAGGCCTCAGAGAGCTGGGGAGGCCCATGCCAGTCTCCTGCAGTCCTATCTTCTTCACAGTTTCAACCCGCCCCCAACCCCGCTTTATGCTTTATTGCTTTTTTCCAGCACTGGGGATCAAGCCTCAAGTCTGTGTGCTAGGCCAGAGTTCACCAGAGCTACATCTCCAGCCCATCCCTTCACACTTCACCCTTTGCTGCCTCCACCCAAGGGAGGATTCGATCTCCCCTCTGCTCTACAGAGACCAGTGTTCTGAGGACCCTCCCAAAGCTCAGCAAGTAGATGACATTCAAAACAATGCCTGGCTCCTCCTGTGTCATGCATTCCACTAAGCACGCTCGCTGCTCATGATTATACAATATGATCACACACACAGGCAAGGGACAAGGTCAGGATTTTACAACTTTTTTTTTTTTTTTTTTGGTTTTTCGAGGCAGGGTTTCTCTGTGTATCTCTGGCTGTTCTGGACTCACTTTGTAGACCAGGCTGGCCTCGAACTCACAGAGATCCACCTGCCTCTGCCTCCCAAGTGCTGGGATTAAAGGCGTGCGCCACCACCACCCGGCATTTACAACTTTTTTTTTCTTTTTCTCTATTTTTCTTTTTTCTACAGCCTCACCTTTAGCTTCTCACTGGGGGATTCTGGGCAGGGCCTTTACCTCTGGGCCATTCCCTAGGCACTCACTCGGGGATTCTAGGCAGCCTCTCTACTGCTGAGACACATCTCTGGCCCCTAGGTCAGGATTTCAATCCCAGAAGCCTAAACTCCCAACAATTAGGCCCTGTCTTGGCTACTCACCAGTGACTACCCTTGGGTCAATGTCAAAGGTATCGTTGGCGGGGTCCACATGGCCACGGTGGTAGTACCGCTGGCAGAGAGCCAGAGCTGAGCCATTGGCCCAAGGGCCACCCCCACCACGGACATAGGCGTACCGGCCCAGGGATACCTCAGGAAGTATCAGGTACTGTGGGGAGAGAAGACAGGGTCTGTCAGCCCCAATTGTTCTGTACAGTATTCCCCCAACCCCCTCAGTATACCTGGTCCACAGCGTAGAAGATGGCTTGGTACAGCTGCTCCCGTGTATAGGCAGCAAAGGTGTCATCAGCCCCATCAGAGTAGCCCAGCAGGAAGAGATGTCGGAAGGCAATGGTGTTCTCTTCCCGGAATGTCACTACCAGCTGGTTGCTGAGCCCAAAGAGAATGAGCTGCCAAGAAGGAGCTAGAGGTTGGCCCAGATAGTATAACCCAACAATGCACAGAGGACGAAGAGAAAGAGTCCAAGAGATGTCCCCCGAGGAGAGAGACAAGATGCTACACGGAGTAACTTGTTATGCAGTCACAGATAACCCTGAGCTCCTGATTTTCCTGCCTCCACTTCCCGAGTGCTCGGATGACAGGTGTGTAGCACCACACCAAGTTTATGCAGTACTAGAGAAGGAACACAGGGCTTCCCACATGCCAGGCAAGCACTGCACCAGCTGAACCACAGCACTCCGCTGTCTTAGGATTACTCTAGTGATAAAACACCATGACCAAAAACAACTTGGGGAGGAAAGGGTTTATTTGGCTTATACTTCCAAATCAGAGCTCATCACTGAAGGAAGTCAGGACAGAAAACTCAAGCAAGCCAGGAACCTGGAGGCAGGAGCTGATGCAGAGGCCATGGGGGTGGGGTGGGGTGCTGCTCACTGGCTTTCTCTTTATGGCTTGCTCAGCCTGCTTTCTTATAGAACACAGGACCACCAGCTCAGGGATGGCACCACCCATGATGGGCTGGGCCCTCCCTCCTCTATCCATCACAAATTAGGAAAATGCCCAACAGGCTTGCCAACAGTCAGATCTTATGAAGACATTTTTTCTCAACTGAGGCTCCCTCCTGTCCAATGACTCTACCTTGTGTCAAGCAGACATAAAACCAGCCTGCACATGAGCTCCCTGTACTTTTTCTTTTTTGCCTCTTCATTTTCCCCTCCTTAAGTTCCATGCCACATTGATCAAAAGCATCCCCAACGCACAGCATGAGGCGAGGACTAGTACACCTCCCAGCAGTGGTGAATGGTCAGAATATATTTACTGATTGGCAGGTTGTATGCTAAGCCCACGCCTCCAGGATAGGTACTTACTTTTGCTCTGTGAGTCTTAGGGGTTTTTTGGGTATACAACAGAGGTAAGAGTGTGGCCAGTGTTCCTAGGGAACTAAAAGGAGTTATTGAGCACAAATCTCAGACTCCTTCCTGATTGGTAATACCACTGACATTGCCATTATGTGGCAGCAAGGGGCCATTCTAAGACAAGAACAGTGGCTATGGTGGCCTTTGATGGAGGTCCTGCCTGGCTGTTCTCACCTGCACAGTGACCACTAAGATCTTGACCACCTGCAGTATCAGCTTGCAGGGCTTGCGGCCTTTGGCACGGAACTTGTCACATGGACTCATAAAGAAGTACTTGAGGCGGCGGCGGAGGTCTTCCTCTTCTGGGGGTGTTGTTGGGGCTGGTGGGGCCCCCACCTGAGTTCCATACCCAGGATTGGGGGTCAGCAGTCGCTCAGTCTCTAGAAGAATGAGGATAGTAGAAGATCAGGGACAGACAAGGCCTTCTGCTTGCTTCCCCAGAAAGGCAAGCCCCCACCAATCCTACAAGCTAGAAGAATGTAGAAGAAAAACTAGAGCTCAAGAATGTAAGATGGCTCAGCAGGTGGATCTCTGTGAGTTCAAGGCCAGACTGGTCTACAAAGTGAGTCAACCAGGGATACACAGAGAAACCCTGTCTCATAAAACAAACAAAAATAACAACAACAACAACAACAACAAATGTATTAAAAACTGAAGCACAAACAAAGTCGGGCTGGGATGTAGCTCAGCTGGTAGAGTGCTTGCCTAAAATGCAAAGCCCTGAGTCTGATCCCAGCATAAAAGAAATTGAGCATGGTGAACATCTGAAACCCCAGCTCTCGGGAGCTAGAGCAGGAGAATGAGGAGATGAAATCCATCTAAGGCAAGTTTAGGGCAGCTTGAGCCTTGAACATGAGACCCTCTTGAGAGAGAAGGGGCAGGTGGGGAGGAGGTAGGTAGACAGGGGAGAAGGCACAAACTTGTAATCACAACAGTGGAAAGTTGAGGCAGTAGGATTACAAGTTCCTAGGCCAGCACGGGCCACACAGTGAGGGAAAGTAAAAGAAGCCTGGCATGGTGCGTGCCTATAATCCTAGCACCTGTGAGGCACAGGCAGGAGGATTGGAAGTTCAAGGTCAACCTCTGCTACATAACATGTTTGGGGCCAACCTGGGAGAAAGATGGTAGAGTAGGTGAGTGAAAAAGAAAGAAAAAGGAAAAGTAAAGAAACATGACTGGCCAGGCGGTGGTGGCGCACGCCTTTAATCCCAGCACTTGGGAGGCAGAGGCAGGTGGATCTCTGTGAGTTCGAGGCCAGCCTGGTCTACAAAGCGAGTCCAGGACAGTCAGACTGTTATACAGAGAAACCCTGTCTCAAAAAACAAAAAAAACAAAAAAAAAAAAAAGAAAGAAACATGACTGCTCCTAGGTATGGTGGAGGAGAAAATGTATTATAGACATGTGGGAGAACATAGCAAAAGGCAGGAGCTTATGGGAGAGTCCAGAGTGGACATGAACCTGAGTCATGTGAGGAGACGAGGAGGGGAAGGGAAGAGGAAGAGAAAGTAACTAGGTGAAGAAGCCAGAAGACCTAAAAGATAGTAGATGAGAGGGCCAGGTAATCAAAACGGTTCCATTATGCAGAGAAGGGCAGCTGGGAGAAGGGCAGCCCAGCCACTGAGCTGGAGAGTTAGAGGGGCAGATAAGTCAGCCAGGAAGGCCCTGTAACAAGTGGGGACAGAGGGATGCTGGGAGAACCTGGCAGCCAGTGTCCGCTTTGATAGGTTAAAAAGGCACCTCAGCCATTTGTCCCAGGATTGAAACCTAACAGTTGGCAGTAAGATGGCTCAGAGAGTAAAGATGTTTGCTGCAAAGCCTGACAATCTAAGTTTAATCTCCTCACTGAGCCTCAACCTCATCTTCCAAATGAAGCAACCATCATCTTCCGCCAAAAACTCAATACGCAGAAACCCTTTATCAGAGAGCCTGGATTGAGGCTAGCAAAAAATAAATACATCCAGCAATCTTCTGGTGGGGGCAGGACCAGTTTGGGATGGGCTAGTTTCTTGGAGCGCTTAGCAAGGCCCCCACACTTATCCAAACTCTAGCCTACAGGTAATTAGCACAGAGAAGGGCCCACATTTCAATGTTCTCAGGACAAATCCCCCAAGAATAACCTTTGAACTCATTAGAAACCAGCCCATCCCATGTCACAGGTCTGACCTAACAATAATAAAGACTGACATAATGACTCATTCTGTAATCCCAGCACTCAGAGGTGGAAAAGGAAGTTCAAGGCTTGCCTGAATTACATAGTGAACCAAGGGCCAGATTGGGTTACAGAGCCTGACCAGAAGAACCCCAAAACAGGAGTTGCAAGGTGTCTTAGTAGGTAAAAGTGTGTGTTGCTAACCCTGACAACTTGAGTACAATCCCTGGGTCCCACATGGTGGAAGGAGAGGATGAACTCCTACATGTTGTCCTCTACAGCCAACCCACTTCATTGTCCTTCAGGGAATCAAGTACTGGGAATCACACAGCCAAGGGCCAAATTCCAGACTCAGTCCACCTACCTCAATTCTTCCAGGATGTGGAAATTAAAAGCATCTACACCTAAGGCTGGGCTCTGTCTTAAAAAAAAAAATTGACATAGCTTTGTCTGGTAGAGGGTAAAAGCTAGTAGCAGAGGCTCTAGAAACTACGTTGAGAATCCTGCTAGACCAAGTAGGGAGGAACCCATTCTTCAGTGCTTAGCTAGGTCTGAGGGCATGGTGCTCACAACTGCAATCCAAACACTTGAGAACTATGAGCTGCAGGCCAGTGTGGGAGAGCCAACCATGAACACAAGAACCAAGTTTCCAGATGGTAGCAACTGCTGGAGTACCAGCCAGTCCTGGTACCTGGTAGCCTAAAATTGTCTCTAGGAGCCCAGTCACCTCCCCTGGAAGACCTTTCAGGTCTTGGTGGTCTCTTGGTGTCTCTCTCTCTCTCTGGAAAACAAAACAAAAAACAATGCAGTCCAGGTGGCCTCAAACTCATTAGAATTCAAGGTGGCTTCTTAAAGTTCTGATTCTCCAGCCTCCACTTCCAAAATGCTGGGATTACAAGCATGCTTCTGTTCCTAGCTTTTACCCTCTACCTGACAAAGCTATGTCGTTTTTTTTTTTTTTTTAAGATTTATTATGTATACAGTGTTCTGTCTGCAGGTATATCTGCAGGCCAGAAGAGGGCACCAGATTTCATTATGGATGGTTGTGAGCCACCATGTGGTTGCTGGGAATTGAACTCATGACCTCTGGAAGAGCAGCCAGTGCTCTTAACCGCTGAGCCATCTCTCCAGCCCTTTTTTTTAAAGAAAAAGTGTCATTGTCTGGTTTGAACTCACAGAGATCCACCTGACTTTGTCTCTTGAGCCTGAGTGCTGGGATTAAAGGCATATACGACCACACCTGGTTAAAATAGATGATTTATTTGCCATGCTGGGGACATGCATGTATTGCATATACAAGCACTCTATCTGTGGGCCATTCTTCCAGCCCTAAAGCTGCCAGGATTAGGCTAGGCCATGTTACTACTGGTGGTTCTTCGGGTAGTGACAAACCTGTGTCCTCCTTTTTTAGTATAGGCAGGCTTATTTACAAGCTAGCAGGGAGAAAAGCCAGAAGGTAGGCTGTAACTCCCTAGCTAAGATCATAGCTAACTCATCCCAGGCACTATCAGCCAGGACTCCCACATCTGTAGCCAGCACCCAGTGAGGATCAGCATGAGATATCATCCCCAGATTTCTCCTTGACAGGCCTGGAAGTTGGGCACACACAGTCTCAGTTTAGGAAGACAAGAATGCACAGGTTTGGAGAATTGTAATTGAGTTAGTCTCCCAGGTCATGGAGGCCATCCTTTGGCTCTCTTCCTGCCTGCGTTTAGTGAGCATTTGAACACTGGCTGCCAGAAGGGAAGCCTTGGGTCTCATGTTAAGGTTACTGTCTGAGTTCCAGGAAAGTGAGCGACTGGAACTTTGGCTATAGCTGGTGACATGGCTCGGTGGTAGTGCGCTTGCCTAGTAAGCACAGCCTAGGTTCACTGCAGAAAGAGGAAGAAAGAGGAGAGGAAAGACTTGATTAGGCCTGTAGTCCCAGGACTCAGGGTGGAGGAAGGATCACACGTTCAAGTGTGGCATGTTGGTGCACACCTGCAATTCCAGAATTCTGGAGGCAGAGGAAGGCAGATCTCAGAATTCCAGGACTGCCAGGGCTACACAGAGACCCTGTCTCAAAAACAAAAACAAAAGCGAAACACATTCAGGGGTTGCAAAATAAGACCCTGATCCAAGCAAAACAAAACCAACACCAACAAAAACCTTGGGCTTCAAATATTGTGCTAACGGGAGAAGCTGGCTGCCTGCCTATGTTTACAAGAGCAGAGACTAGGTTGGGGAAGGCAACACTCTCACTGGTCTCAAACAAGCTTGGAAAGGAATGCTCCATAATCAATAATGAAGCAGATGCCTAGAATCCCAGTACAAGGGAGGTGGAGGCTGGAATTATCCTGTCCTCTTAAGTCAGACAGTCTTACGCCCACCCTTTGGACTATCTGCCTCTATGTCATAAGACAACTAAGTATGTGCTGGCTTTCAAGATAAACAACAAAAAAAGCACGCCGCTGGAGGTTTGAAAGGCCTACCCACTGATTCTAGGAACCATCTGCCCATCTTTCCTCCATAGGGCACCTAAGAACTCTGCACTAGACTTTAAGGAGAAATGCAGAGAGCTTTGGTGCCAGAGGTTAGGGAAGACGATGTCCACCCACCACCCAGTTCTAAGAGCTGTGGAAGCTCACTACTTGAAGCCAAGCCATGCGGGTACCCATCTACTACCTGGGTTCTGGGTATGCAAGGGCTCCACCTGACGTTAGAGATGCTGATACCCACCCGCCACCCAGGTACTAGGAGGTTATTGTCCATCTCTCTCGATGGGAACTTTGAGGAACTTCAGAACTAGAAGCTGAGAGCTCATTGCCCGAGGTTCCAAGAGCCGTCTGCCCGACTTGAGGAACGGGAAGCAGGGCGCTCGCCGCCCAAAGTCGGGGATGTAGGTACGCACTCGCTGCCTAGGACCCAGGAGGCAGCTGTCAATCTTTCCCACAGGGACGCTGAGAAGTCCGCAATGAACTTCAGAACGTTAAGCTGGACAACTCGCAGCTCAAGGTCAGATTACGTCGATGCCCGCCCGATGCCCAGATTCTAGGACCTGTGCAAGCTTTCCGCCTAACGTCGGAGAGGCTGGTGCCCACCCACCGCCTCCCGGGTTCCAGAAGCCGAGTGCCCATCTCCTGCCGCACTGGACTGGAAGGGCGCAAGGCTCGTCGCCCGAGGTCGCGGAGCTAGGCGCGCCCTCCCGCCGTCCGCGCTCACCTGAGCCGCGCCGGCCGGCTCCGGTGGCCATGGCCGCGCGGTGAGCGCGGGATGCGGGCGGGTCCGAGCGCGCGCCACGGTCACTGCGGCCTCGCTCCCTCCCGGCGCGGCTTCAAACACTCCCGCATCAGCTGACAGGCGCCGCGGTCACGTGAGCGGGGCGCCTGAGCCGAACACGTGACGAGCTTGACCCCGCCCCCAGCAGTGCGCATGCGCCCCCGAGCTGGCCTCTCGCGGCTAAAAGCAATCAAGCGGTCCTAGCGCTGACCAGCAATCCCAACAAAAGGTCTCGGACACAGTCTGGCAAGGGAGTGGTTCTGATCTGGCTCGGTGTCAGCCTCCTGACTTCTAAGTCCAGAGCTTGGCCTGATACCCTCCATGGTGTCCGGTGATGACCCTACGTCCTAATCGAAAATATCCTCCCCTCGACTCTCAGAAACCCTTTCTGTCTCCTATCTGAGCTACAAGCAAACTGTATTTCCTAAACCAAATAGAACCACTTTCTACCAGCCCCCAGAGACCCTGGCCTTCCTGCACTACTGCAACAGCCTCAATCCTTCCTTTTACTGCCAGCTTCCTACTGCGAGGAAAGATGGCCAAAGAATTTCTTCCTTCTAGAACCTCCTAGTGGTTTCCCATGGCTTTGCAACGACCAGAAAACGTCCCACTTAAACTGGCCACTGACATACTCTCCTCTACCAGAGACCTCTTTAGTACCTCAGAGCATTTGCAGTCGTGCTTGGAACATGATAGTTAAGAACCCATGTTCTGCAAGGAAGGCAGTTTGAGTTTGAATCTAAGCACTTCTAGCCATCCATCACTTAAAGCTTTCCAGGGGGCCTTGAACTCTGTGCTCTGTTTCCTTGTATTGTTAAAAATGATCAATTAAAATTTTCTTCTCCTTTGCAAAATGGGAAGCAGCAAGAGTTACCTGCCTCCCAGAGCTGTACAAAGGATTAAACTGGAGAATTCGAGACCATTTTACTATGACGGGGCTGTAGCCCAGTTGGTAGGGTGCTTGTTCAGCATGCACAACTGGGATCAGTCCCCAGCACTGCTAAAACAAGGCATGATGGCGGGTGTAGTCAGTAATATTGGTAAGTATAATACTTCCTCAAAAGCCAGCGTTGAGGCTAGGGGGATGGGTCAGCGCATGGGCACTAGGGAGGTGGTTCAATGGTCCAAGTACTTGCCACACAAGCATGAAGACCTGAATTCAGATCCCTAGAATTCATGTAAAAACCAAGGCCTGGTACCTGCAGTCCCAGCATTCAGGAGGCAGAGATGAGAGGATCCCTGGGGCCTGGGGCCAGCCAGTCTAGCCTATCTAGCCTACAGCATAAAACAAGTGAGGGGCTACAGAGACGGCTCGTCAATTAGGAGCACTGGTTCTGAAGAGGACTAGAGTTCAATTCACAACCATCCACAATCCTAGTTCCAGTAGATACAAACGCCCCTCCTCTGACCCCGAGTCACCAGCTGTGGTGCACAGACTTACCTGAAAGCAAAACCCACATACATATATAATAAAAATAGAATTGAAAAGTAAGAAAAGTGAAGGCACCAACCTGGACCCGTTGCCTCCATGTGTACACGCATACAGGCACTAACTCCACACATACAAGTACATATGTTACAACACACACACGGGGGTGGGGGGGGGGGGGGGAGAAAGTCAGGCATGGTTGGCCGTGTAGAAGATGAATGCTGAACCAGCTAGGTCTGTGTAGTGACAGCCTAACCCCTAAACAAAACAAAAATCTTCCTCAGGAAAAGCAGTCCCTCCATCTAAACCAGAAATCTTGCTATGGTTTGAGAGTGTTTCACCCTCTGTCCTTAGCTTTGAAATATTTCCAAACTGGCCGGGCGTGGTGGCGCACGCCTTTAATCCCAGCACTTGGGAGGCAGAGGCAGGCAGATCTCTGTGAGTTAGAGGCCAGCCTGGTCTACAAAGCGAGTCCAGGACAGCCAGGGCTGTTACACAGAGAAACCCTGTCTCAAAAAACCAAAAAAAAAAAAAAAAAAAAAGAAAGAAATATTTCCAAACTGTCCAAACTGAAATAGTGTCCGAGCTCTGCTGGTCTTGCTTCCTGCTGACACCTCAGGAAGTGTTAGATGTGTTAGATATTTACTAGGGTATGATGGCTAACACTTGCAATGCCAGAATGCAGGAAACCAAGGCAAGCCTGGACTATATGGTAAGTTCTAGGCCTGCCTGGGTTACAAAATGAGACCTAACTTCAATAAACAAACACATGAGGCAAAGAGATGGTTTCAATGGTTAAACCTGGGTCAGTATCCAGGATTCACATGCCAGTTCACAACTGCCCATAGCTTCAGTTCCAGGGGATCCAGCATCATCTTCTGGATGCATTTGCCTGCAGATAAAACACTCACACACATAAACTTTTTAAAATTTAAGTAAAATATAAAGCAGGCTGGTAGATGGCTCAACATACTTGTAAACGTACTTGCTGGCAAATCTAATACCTTGCGTTCCATACCCAGAACCTTCATCGTAGGAGAACCAACTCCTGAAAATTATCTGACCTCTACACATGTATGCTATGGCTGCACAACCACACACACACACACAAACACACTAGATGTACTTTTTAAATATATGACATGCCTCAGTGGTTAAGAGCACTTACTGCTCTTACAGAAGACCTGGGTTCAATTCCCAGTGCCCAGATCATGGTTTATAACCATCTGTAACTCCAGCTCCAGGGGATCGGATGCCCTCTTGTGCCCTATGTGGGTACTGCATGCACATGGTACACAGACATACAAGCAAAACATTTATACACATCAAATGAAATATTTCAAGATAAAATAAAGCAGAAAAAAAATCGCTTTTTTTTAAGCTTTTTGTGAGTCTTACTACATAGTCCAGTCTTCCCTGTAACCGATTCCAGAGTGTTTAGTTGACAGGCTTGCACCATTACACAGGTTAACATGTTTGTTAAGCACATAAAGTGTGCAACATGAACATGCAACCTCCACTGCTCCAGGGCTTTTCAAGGGTAAGGAGGTTAGTGCAAGGATCCAGTGGATTGTCTTTGGTACCCTTTTGTAACCTTCATGGTCAGCATGCCAGAAATCCCAACGCTGGAGGGAAAGCCTAATGAAAACACTTGCAGAGGTCGAGTGACCTCACTATGGTGGCCAGACCCAGGAAAGCAGAGATATAATGGTTAAGAAAGACTCTGTGTGGGGCCTTGTATGGGAAGCTAGGAAGCTTAGAGGGTGTGCCTCCACAGATCTGGTTGGCCCTGACCACACCCTCCACCCCTACCTGCAGTAGGAGAAACAGGAAAAGGCAAGCAACAACACAGAGCCAGGAGCCAGGATTTTACTATGAATATAACACACACCTTCCCCGAGACGACCATACATGCCAGTGCCCCCTTTATCCATCTGGCCCCAGCAATGCCCCTTCCTCCTTTACCCACTTGGGACTCTCTCCATTTGGAAGGGCTGGGCTGGCACTGTCATGAGTAGGAGAGCAGGGGTCAGTTTGGGATTGGGGTCTGGGGTCTGAATTGGGGACTAGATCGGGGTTAGGACTGGGATCATATTCTTGGTAAGGACTGGGTACCACATCAGGGTCAGCAGCACGGCCTGGCTTAGGGTCAGAAGATAGAACAAGATCAGGACTGGAGATAGATCCTGAGTGGGTCTGGAGGATGGGATTTCGGAGTGAACCCAGCACAGAAGTAGTAGGGTCAGCGCTTCGGGCAGAGCTGAGGCCCAGGCCGGATTCCAGAACAGAAACAGCATCAGGACTCAGGAAAGAGATCTGCCCTGGCCTCATCATAGACACTGGGCTCAAGCCAGGCCTGAGGCCCAGCCCAGCTGCCGCGGCTGCTGCCGCTGCTGCTGCTGCGGCTGCTGCTGCTGCTGCGGCGGCGGCGGCTCCCTCATGCACCCGCTTATGCTTGGTGAGGCTGGAGGCTTGGCCAAAGGCCTTGCCGCAGAGCTGACAACGGTAGGGGCGCTCTCCAGAATGAACGTGGAGGTGTTGCAGGAGCGCCGAACTCTGCCCAAAGGCCTTGGAGCAGTGTGGGCAGGCGTAGGGTCGCTCACCAGTGTGGATGCGGAGGTGGTGCTGCAAATTGGAGCTTTGCCCAAAGGCCTTGCCGCAGTGGGGACAGCGGTAGGGACGCTCAGCAGTGTGGGTGCGCTGATGCTGAAGCAACGCTGAGCTCTGCCCAAAGGCCTTGCCGCACTGCGGGCATGGGTAGGGACGCTCACCCGTGTGGGTGCGCAGGTGTTTAAGCAGCGCAGATCCCTGCCCAAAACCTTTGGCACACACTGGGCACTTGTGAGGACGAGGGCCACCGTGCGTGCGCAGGTGTTGGGCCAACAACGAGCCGTGACCGAAGGCCTTGCCACACACGGGGCAGTGGTGTGGCTTCTCTCCACTGTGGCTACTACGATGCTTGAGCAGCGTGGACCGCCAGCCAAAGGCCTTGCCGCAGGCAGCACACTGGTAGGGCCGCGCTCCAGTGTGAATTCCACGATGCTGGGCCAGTGTGGCACCATGGCTGAATGACTTGCCACAGTCGGGACAGCGGTAAGGCTTTTCTCCACTGTGGGTGCGTCGGTGCTGGCTCAGCCCTGAGCTGCGACGGAAGGCTCGCCCACAATCGGGACAGGAGAAAGGACGAGGTGGACTGGCAGGGGCTGGTAGCACCGCTGGGCTGGTGGCCAAGATTTCAGGGGTGGCAGCGAGGCTGGAGGAAGGGGAATCCACAACCGGAGCAGCTGAGCAGAGGGTGTCGTTGCTTGGGTCGAGAACCAAGGGCACCGGACCAATGACATCAGGATCGTGGTCGAAACTTGAAGACATTGGATCCAGATCTTGGGAATCCGAGTCTGGCTTCCCCAAGATGGATCTTGGAGCTTCGTCTGCCTCAGGGTCTAGATCTTCAAAGCTGGCATCCCCATCTTCGGAGACAGTGTTGAGGTCTTCTGACTCTGGCTCAGGGCTTTCAGAAATAGGGTCTGGATCTTTGGGACTGGGGTCCAGGTCCTCTGGGTCTGAATGGAGGTCCCCATAAAGGGGTCTAAGGCTCTTGTGGCCCGGGTTCCTAACCAGGACTGAGCGCCTCATCCTGGAAGTAGAACTGCTTGCGGCTTCCCGGATAGGATCTGCAGTATGAGGACAGGAGATTGGTGGAGGGAAGCTCTGAGGAAGGGAGAGGTGACTGGCCATGCCACACAAAAGTCCCTGCTGAACACACACAGATCTTATCCTTGTGTTTAACCACAGGAAGAGTTCTATCTGGTGTCCTAGCCAGGATTTAGAGTAGAGAGACCCTAGTGGGACATGCTGGGACCCTCCCTTGCAGCTCAAACCTGGATGGGGACCAGCTTGAGATCTTGTGTTTTTTTTTTTTTAAACAAGGTCTTGTGTAGTGCAAGTTGCCTACCAACTCATTACATAATCTAGGATGACCTTAAATTTCTTATCCCCCTGCCAAAACCTCCTGAGTGCAGAATTACAGGTATGTGCAACCACATTCAGCTTATGTGGTACTGGAATTCCAACCACATAAGGTTTCCTGCATGGTAGGTGAGCTCTCTACCACCTGAGTGATATCTTCAGCCCCATCCTGAGCTCTATGTATTAGGGGAGCTTGGGTCTTATGGAAGGCAGTCCTAATGACAATCTTAATCTAGGGAAAAGTGTGTCAGGGTTCATTGTTCCTTGTGAGGTCATGGTCTGAATTCTTGCCCCATCTTGGAAAGTGGTAGATCTGGAGGTTCCAGGTAGAGAGGAGAACTTGTGAGTTTTCCCACAGGAATAGACTGGGTAGTGCTAAGGATGGGAAGTTAATGATATCTAGTACCCCTTCTGTGCCACTGTGACCATTGTTTGTTTCCAGTGAAGAATTCTAGACCCCAAAGCTTTGGGTGGGATATATTCTCTCCTAAACTAGAAGGCAAGGGAGAAGAAACCTGAGCTAGCAGTGGTGGCATACATCTGTAATGCCAGCACTTGTGAAACTGAGGCTGGAAGATCTGGCCAGCCTAGGCTACAAAATACAATTCAAGGCCAGTCTGGGCTACAAAATAATATACAGTTTTCAAAAATAAGGAGGGGTGCATAGCATACAAGAGCTTCTCCTGGAGAAGGGGGTGCAAGGAGCGATAAGAACTCCAGAGCCAGAGGGTGGAGAGAGCGCTTAATGTATCTATTCTCCAATTGGCTAGAAGAATGTGTATTTTAACCCCTTGGTGAAGAGCCAGTGAAAACAATAGCTGGGGTACTGTGGGGTTATAGAGAGATCTGGGGGGCGGGACAGCAGAGGGGTGAGGAGGAATGTCTCCAGGGGAGGGAATTCCTGAATAACAGACTCCATGATTAGGGTATGAGGACTATGTTGGGGAAAGGCTAGCAGGCAGATGGGGAGAAGAGTAACACATCTCTATTTGGGGATTAAGAGAACTCTTTGTTGGGCTGGGCTCCTGGGGATTAGGGAGAACTACCCAGGCCCAACTTCATAGAGGGGTGCCGAGTTCCCCCAACAGCTCTACGCAGGGCCCACTGATGGGGATTAGTGGGCAACACCTCGGGTCTCTGCCCAGATTTCTGGACACAAGGGATTTTTAGATTGCCTTCGAAGGAAGGAACCTCATGAACTCCCATCTTGGATGGAAACTTCCATCTATTTCTTAGATGAAACCGTGTGGAGAGGGCAGGTATGCCCCAATCGATCATCTGTTGGGAAAACGGGCTTCCAGAACTCTACATCCCAAAACTGGAGGTGGAAGATAATAATAACTGGGATTTTTCCTGGAATCCTTGAGGTAACACCACACCTCCCTCCTGTACACACACACACACACACACACACACACTATGGAATAAAAAGGCCTTTCTGAAGTCCCACATCAGAAGAACAATACCCCAGGTTTCTCTTGGTTTACAGAAAGCAAGCAACCCCCATCACCTCCTGAAGCAAGAAGGCGTCCTGCGCTGTGGAACCCCAGAGCTAGCGGGCGCCTCCACCCATTCGGATCTCAGGCTCACTGTGGGGGGATTGGGGGTGGTCCCCGTGGTGGCGGGATAAACGCACTAGGCCTGAGCTCCTCGGGACCTCTCCTCGTAACCGCGTCCGCCACCTTGACGCCCCAGTTCTAGTGCTGGCATCACGCACTCCGGGAGCCGCGCATAGAGGTAGCCTGGGGCCGCGCCCCGCACCCTGCTCTTAGTGTGGGGTGCTCCTCCCAACCACCTCCCCCTTTTGTCCAGCCTTCCCCAATCCTCCCGATCCGCTCTCGGGGTCACTCACCCGACGCCCCTCGCCCCTGCACGGCCTGGCTGCACCCGCGCTGGCCAGCGGGCGTCTCCCCGCCCCGGGCTTGCAGGAAACCCCACCGCCCACCAGACCCGCCGGCGGCCCCCTCGGCCCAGCGGCCCCGCCAGGCGCTCCCGGGGAGCGAGAGGGGCCGGCCGAGGACCGCTGCGGGAGCTGCTGGGACTTGTAGTTCTCCCGCGCCCTCGGCGACCGGCGCCATCGCTGCCCCCGCCCCCCGGGCCAAGCCTTTGTCCAGGCCAGGGCTACCCTGACCCTGCGCGCGTCCAGTCTTTGTCTGCGCCCTAGCATCCCGCGTCACCCTAGCACGGTCCCTCCATGCACCCATGTGCCGCTTCCGGCCCCCTCTGCGACCCTGATCTTGATTCTCTCCATCGGTAACCCTATCTCTGTCTCTCTTCAGTTCTGTACCCTTCCCTCCATCTCTTTCCTTCACTCCCTTTAAAAAAGTATTTGACTTAGTGTGTATGCGTGCCGTGTCGCGCATGGGGAAGTCAGAGGACAACTTGCAGGAGCCGGTTCTCTCCTTCCACTGCATAGGTCCCAGGGATGGATCCAGGGTCGGCATGCTTGGCTGTACACCTGGGCTTGCTGAACCATTTCTCCATTCCTCTTTTTGCTTTCTCCGTCTCTACCAGAATTTATTTTTCCTCTTCCAATTTCTTTGCCTTTGGCCCGGTCATTTTCTCTTCCTCTGCCCTCTTTTGTCTCTGCCTGTCTCTACCTTGGCCTCTTGCTCGTTTCTCTATCTAGTTTCAAACATCAGCTCCAAACACATGGGGTGGGCACATTGAGAAGCCCCACGATTTAAAAATGTATCTGTCTTTTCTTTATCGAGCATTATCTCAAAAAGTTTAGGGCTGTCAAAATGACTCAGTGGGTGATGGTTTGTGGTAAGAAAAGTGGAGTTATAGTGGTGACCCAGTCTGTTATCTGCTTGCTGCAAAAACTTAAGACCTGGCTTTGGCCTCTGTCGCCCATGTAGACAGACAGACTGTTGTGGGCACCTCGAATCCTAGCTTTGAAGTGGCTGAGGCAAGGACTCACTGGCCAGCCTGTCTAGCTGAATCAGTGAGCTCCAAGTTCATTGTGAGACTCTGTCTCAAAAAGTAAGGTTGGAGGGCCAAACAAGGTGACTCAGTGGGTAAAGTTGTTTGCAAAAAGGCTGAGGACCCAAGTTTTATTTTTGAGGACCCACCTGGTGGGAAGAGAGAACCGTCTTCTCCTACAAGGTGTGTTCTGGCCTCTACATAGACGCTATATATAACCCATTACATAAATGAATGTAATAAACAAATAAATAAGTAAATAAAAGAAGGTGGGGAACAATTGAGGAAGACACCTCTGTACTCATGGTGTGTGTGTGTGTGTGTGTGTGTGTGTGTGTGTATACAGGTTCTCCCTCTCTCTCCCACGCTCTCTCTCTCGCTCTCTTTCTCTCTCTCTCTCCCTCTTACACACACACAGTTGTTTGCTGATAGTAGAATCGTTCACTATTTTTAGGTAACCCTTTCACCCCTTGACTCCCCAAATACTAAAGTCTGACCCTTCCATCCTCTCAGCCTCTTATTCAAATGGGAGGCAGTTGCTGTCACCAGGGGCAGTCCAGGAGGCTGGCTCAAGTACCTTAGCCAGGACTGCGGAAGGTTCTAGACCAAACTTCATATAAAGACACAGCTTCCTCCACCACAGAGGGAATGAAAACAAGTCATGGGCAGCTGGCAGCTAGACCCAGATGTTCTTGCCTAAGCATAAACAATGGTTACGGGGTGAAACGGTGCAGCAAGGCCACCCTCCAATTGTATCTGAACTAAGATGGACACAGAAGTAGACTGCAACCAGAGCAGTGGCCACACATCCCCTCTTTTCCCATAACACAAATGGCTGTCCCTGTCTGCCAACCACAGCCCACACTCCACTTTCAACCCTCCCACGTCTCTGAGATAAAAGCAGCTAGAACCCCAGCCACAGACTGCACCAATCATAACTGCTTCAACTTTCCCTAAACCTCCCTTCCTTTTTTTCCCCTCTCTCCCTCTACAAGGTCTCCTGTAGCCCAATAGATCTCAAACTCCCTATGTAGCTGAGGATGTCATTAAACTTGTAATATTCCTGCTTCCACTCCACAAGTGCTAAGATGATAAGCTTGTGCTCTCCCACCCAGGACTTTGTGCATGCTATACCACAAAGCCACACTGAGCCACATGCCAATCCCTTTCTGCTTTTTAAAACATGTGGCCAGAGACATGGTTCAGGGGTTAACAGGACTGGCAACTCTTGCAGAGGACTCAGGTTTACATGTGTTGAACCCACGAGGGGGCTCCCCGAAATCCCAACACCCTCTCCGATGCACCGGGGTTTGACTACCTCCATAGAGGAGTGAACGAACTAAAACAGTTTTCAGGTAGTATTTAAGCACACAAGCTGCAAACAGGTGGGAGGGTGCATAAAGGAGTAACTTTTTAGCCTGCTAGATGAGCCACACATGGAAGAGTACTTACATGGCAGTTCACAACACTCTGTAACTCCAGTTCCAGGGGATCCAACACCCTCTTCCTCAGGCACCAGGCATATACATAATGTACACACATACATGTAGGCAAACACTCAAATACATAAAATAAATATATATATATATTTAAATAACATATTTATTGTACAGAAGGCATTGGCACAAATTCATATGTGCAGGTCAGGTGACAACATGAGAGACTCAGTGTTCTCCTTCTATCATGGGAGTTCCAAGAAATGAACCCAGATTGTCAAGCTTGTCAGCCAGTACCTTTATCCACTGGATATCATCCTGACACTTGGGAGATAGAGGCAGGAGGATCAGAAGTTCAAGGTCATTCTTGGCAATATGAAGGGCAGTCTGGGCTAAATGAGACCTTGTTTCAAAAATATAGAAACAAAACAATACAGACAAAAAGAAACTAAAAACATCTCCGGGAAAGAAGAGGATATTATTGAATTGTAGAGTTGGTTGATTTCAGAGTTGGCCTAGTCCAGGTACAGAACCAAGAAATAGGGCCCATCTCATACAGAAACTATAAAACCAATAGGGATTCTTTGGTGTGCTCAGTACATAGCATCCCTGTGGGAAACACTCCTCAAGAAACTATAAGTCTACTATACAGAAAAAGAATATTAAACAAATAGTTACCTATTTCGTTTTATAACTTAAGCAATTATGTTTTTTGAAGTTGTGGCTTAAGGGGTTTTGAAGAAAAAGATCAGGATGTTGCACAAAGCCTTCAGTGTGGTCTTTTCTTGGTGTTGTTTATTATTATTGCATGTATTTATTGTGCATGAATGTGCACAAGCCAGGGCATTCGTGTAGAAAGTAGAGTGTACCTAGCTGGCATCAATCCTCCCCTTCCCCTGGCCATGTGGATTTCTCAGAGTGGAATTTATGCCCCCCAGTTGGCCTCAAGTTGTACCTGCTAAGCCATCTCACTGGGCCCCTGCAGTGGGTCTTTTTTTTTTTTTTTGGTTTTTTGAGACAGGGTATCCCTGTGTAACAGCCTTGGCTGTCCTGGACTCACTTTGTAAACCAGGCTGGCCTCGAACTCACAGAGATCTGCCTGCCTCTGCCTCCCGAGTACTGGGATTAAAGGCGTGCACCACCATGCCCAGCTTGCAGTGGGTCTTAAAAGCCATAAACTTCTTGTACACATTCATTGCCAAAGAAGAGATGGTTTCTAGGCCATGTGAAATCGCTAGAGCTGAGTTCTCTGTCCACACTAAAAGAGGAATGTAATGAGGTAGAGATAAAGCTAGGATTATCAGAGATCATCTAGGGGTATTCTAGATGCCTGTCTCTCCTGACATACTAAAATCTCCCTATCAGCAGAACCTAAGTACCACTACAGGCTTATTTACCCTCCAGTTGTGACTTTCAACTAGATCAATGGTCTAGGCAAGTGTAGGTCTGTTGCTAGGAGACAGGACCCAGCAATATTAGGCCCTAGATTGGAAAGACTGTGGTGTGGCCAGGTATTGTGTGCATTACCTTTAACCCCAGCACTCAGATGGCAGAAGCATGCAGATTTTTATGAGTTCAAGGCCGGTCTGGTTTACACAATGAATTCCAGGCCGTCCAAGGGTATATAGTGAGACTCCTGTTTCAAAAAACAAAACAAAACAAAAAACCTGTGGTGAGAGCCAGAAGGATGGCTTAGTGGGTAAAGGTCTTTGCTGCCAAGCCTAATGACCTGAGTTCAATGCCCTTCCTCACCCAAACTGTGAAAACCAACTCCTACAAGCTATCTATTGACCTTTGTCCACCCAAGAGACATGACACATGTGCCCCCCATAACCTTGCATTCCAAGCCACCCAGGGCTCCATAGTGAGACCTTGTCTCCAAAAAAAAGGGGTGGTGGTGCCCTGAAGAGACAGTTTAGCAGTTAAATGCTCTTGCTGCTCTTGCAGAGGACCTGAGTTTTATTCTCAGAGGACCTGAGTTTTATTCTCAGCACCCATATAGGGTGGTTCACAACTGTCTTGTAACTCTAGCTCCAGAGGAAATGATGCCATCTTCTGGTTTCTGTGGACAAAACAAAGACACACATAAACTTTATATGTATGCTATATCATATATATATATACATAAACATACTATATATATACATTATATATACATAATTATGTATAAATATAAATTCATAATATGTATAATTATTCACTTGGGCTAAGAGTCCCAGTGGGCCGGGCGGTGGTGGCGCACGCCTTTAATCCCAGCACTTGGGAGGCAGAGGCAGGCGGATCTTTGTGAGTTCGAGGCCAGCCTGGTCTACAAAGTGAGTCCAGGACAGCCAAGGATACACAGAGAAACCCTGTCT
>CAJQZJ010032578.1:5964959-6014159 GCA_907164525.1 Lophiomys imhausi | reverse complement strand
ACACAATAAATAAATAATCTTTAAAAAAAAAAAAAAAAAAAAAGTCCCAGGGGTACTTCATTAGCTTGTGGTATGTAGCATTGTCCTATCAGAAAAAAAGGGAACCCAGTACCTAATCACTCCATGGGGAGTAGGGGTTGGAGAAGAACTCCAGGTACAGTTAGGGCATGGACAAAAGGTCGTTGGCTGGGAGGCTAGAGAGATGGCGTAGTGGTTAAGAGCCACTAACTCTTCTTGCAGAGGTCCTAAGTTCAATTCCCAGCAACCACATGATGGCTCACAATCATTTATACTGGAATCTGATGCCCTCTTCTGTTCTCATATGTTAAATAAATCTTAAAAAAAAAAAAGTCATTGGCTGAAAGTCAAGGCACTGAGAGATCTCATTAGCATAGGGAGGGTATTCCTGGAATCCCAGCTGCTCACTGGATGGTTCTCTTATCTGGAGAAAGGGCTGGGCATGCAACTTCCCTGAGGGCTATGACAGGACAATCCTCAAATAGAGGGTGTAGGTTTGGGATTCCCCAGATCAGGTGGAAGAGGGGACCCGGCTGTGAAGAAGGAGTCCATCATTTAATACTGAGCTCAGGGGGTTTCCAGTAATGCCAGACTTCAACCTTACCAGCAGGGTCCAACGACATGTGTGCGAATATATACAAATACATGGTGTGTGTCCTCCTTCCTGCTCTTTGTTCAACTGCTTGTCTTGGAGGCTCCTTTTATCTGCTTCAAAATCCTACACTTTAGTCCTTGTCTTTGCCCAATCTCAGACCTCAGTATTTATTTAACAAATCAAAGTAACAGACAGCAAGTAGGCCCTCTGGAACCAATTAATTAACATTTAGAATTAACACACCCCATCGGGCATCAGATCCCCTGGAACTGGAGTTACAGACAGTTGGTATGAGCCACCATGTGGGTACTGGGAATTAAACTCAGGTCCTCTGCAAGAGCAGACAGGGCTCTTAACTTGCTGAGCAATTTCTCCTGCCTGGTTTTTAATTTTTAAATTATGTGTCTATGTGCATATCTCTACATTTGTGTATGTGAATGCCGTGCACACAGAAGGTTGGGCAATGGATCTGCTTGGGCTGGAGTCACAGGTGGCTGTGAACCTGAACTGAACATGAGGGCTGGCAATAGAACTCTAGCTACAGCAGGAGCAGCTGGTAATCTTTTTTCTTTTTTTGTTTTTTCGAGACTGGGTTTCTCTGTGTATCCTGGCTGTTCTGGACTCACTTTGTAGACCAGGCTAGCCTTGAACTCACAGAGATCTTCCTGCCTCTGCCTCTGGAGTGCAGGGATTAAAGGTGTGCGCCACCACACCCAGCTGTGAACTGCCAGGTGGGCACTGGGATTTGAACTCAGGACATTCTGAAGAACAGCCAATGCTCTTAACGGCTGAGCCATCTCTCCAGCCCTGCAACTGCTACTCTTAACAGTGAACTGTCTTCAGACCCACTGTTGTTCATATTCTGTATGTCACTCAGACATCAGAAGAGCCTGCTCAAGTGTCTTATTTTGTCTTACCTTTCATTCTGGCTTTATCGTGCCAGGACTTTGTTCTGTAAACCCGGTATTCACTATGTAGTTCAGGCTAGGCTCAAAGTCTCCATCCCCTTGTCTGAGCCTCCAGGTGTGCTCCCCAAACACAGCTGCTCAGATGTCTTCATGACGTCATTCTTCCCAGTACAACCCCTTCTCCTGGCATCTCCCCTTTCATGATGACTAATGGAGAGGGCTCTCTCCATTAGCAAGCTGGCTCATCACTATGAGAAAATATCTGAGAAAAGCTCACAGTTTGGGTTTGTAGAGATGGTTCATCCATTAAGAGCACTGGCTGAATGCTGGTCCATGGTGGCACATGCCTTTAATCCCAGCACTCGGAGGCAGAGGCAGGTGGATCTCCAAGTTCGAGGTCAGACTGATCTGTTCCAGGAAGGCCAGGGCTACACAGAAAAACCCCATCTTGAAAAAACAAAAAACAGAACAAGGAGTACTGCTGATCTTTCAGAAGACTGGCTGTAATTTCCAGCACCTACAAGGCAGCTCACAACCATCTGTAACTCTGCTTCCAGGGGAGCCTTGTCTTCTAGCTTCCACAGGCACCAGGCCTGTACATGACTTACAGACAACTACTCACATACACAAAGAAAAAGGAAAACCTCACAGTTGGAGGGCACAGTTCATCATAGAGAGATGTCAAGGTGACAGGAGCTGAGGCAGCTGGTCACAATGCATTCACAGTCAAGAGGTGGCAGGCAGTGAAGAATGCTGGGACTTAATGTTGGGTTTTAGATCCTGGACAAGCAGCTGAGGTGCTTATTTAATATATCCAAACTGATCTGGCCCCCAGGTTCTCCTAGGATCCCTCAGTCCCTACCTATTACAGGGCATGGCTGGCATACCCTGCCCTTTACCCTGAACTTTCCAGCCCCAGAGCTGGTCTGCCTCTCCGCCAGAGGCTCTTCACTCTATAATCAAGACATTTTCTCTCTCTTCTCTCTCTCTCTCCCTCTCTCTTCTCTTCTCTCTCCTCTCTCTCTCTCTCTCTCGCTCTGCACATGTTTCTTCTCCCTGCCTCCTCTTGTGAAATCAGTGAATCTGCCCAGGAGCTACCCCCAATACACCTGATTTTATACACTTTTAATTCAGCTTGAATTGGCTTATTTCGTTAGCAGGGAAAACTTACCACTTAGACCACTTTCCATTTCTTATTCAGTCTGGAACCCCAGTCCAGGAAACTGTGGCAACCAAATGTAGAATCTTCTCTCCTCAATTAACCTAATTTAGAAACTTTCTTATAGACTTGCTCAGAGGCTTGTTTTCATGATTATTCTAAATTCTGTCAAGGGCAGGCAAGATGGCTCAGCGAGTAAAGGCCTTGCCACAAAGCGTGGTCCCTGGGTACCCGAGATCAATTCCCTATAACTCTGGTGGAAGGAGAGGACTAATTCTTGCAGTTGTCTTCTGACACCCTTCCGCCACTGCGGTACATGCATGATTGTGCACATACATAAATAAGTCAATGTTAAGAAAAAAGTAAAAGATACATCCTTGTTGAGCTGACAATCAAGTGATATTTATTGTTGGTTCAGGCAAGGGTACATAGGGAGTTGGGGGCCCTGAGGGTCTACTTTCTCACCCAGCAAAGTAGGGGAGCGTGCCCAGTGGCACATGGCTCTCCTGACTGTTCCTTAGCTTCTGTACCCGTGGGCCTTGGTACTTGAAAGGAAACTGATCTTGATATTGGGTGGAGAAAAAGAACCGTCTACCCAGCAGAGGCTCTATGTGGCTGTATTTGCACTGTGAAATTAAGGTAGACATTTTGCCAGACAGCCTTGAGGTTGCAGACCCACCCTGGCCACCTCCAGACCTCTTTAGGGAGGACACTGAAGGGTGGGAAAGGAGGCTCAGCCAGTTTTAGCTGGTGATTAAACCCTTTGTTGGAGGATCTGAGTTCAACTCCTGGGGCCCACATGGAAGAAGAGGAGAACTGACTACTCCAAGTTGTCCTCTGACCTTCCCATATATACCATGGCATGTGTGTGGCCATGCATGCACACACAAACACCTAAAATGTTATAAAATTTTTTAAATGGTTCCTGGAATGATTGCAGGACTTTGGATGGTCTTAGGTAGCTCCTAAGTGAACCCTTCTTGTGAGGCTTAAACCCTGTCTGGTAATTAATGTATCTGAGTTGATATGAACTTGAGCCTGGGAAGAAACTAGGAATGACCTTGAACATCATTCAGTGTTCATCAACAAGATTCCTGAGTTCTGAATTATGGTGCATGCCTGCAACCTCAGCTTGGGGAGGTGGAGGCGGGAGTTCAAGGTCATCAGCAGCCACACAGGGGATTCCAGGCTGGCCTGAGCTAGAAACCTTGTCTGAAGAGAGAGAGAGAGAGAGAGAGAGAGAGAGAGAGAGAGAGAGAGAGACTGACTCTTAGATCACTTTGGCCCTAGCCGATTTGACTGTGATTCTGAGACTAGGGTTAACACTAGTTTGAGGGGTCCTGATGAGGGGGATATATCCTTTCCCTCTGGCTCACCTTTTGTAATATTTCTTCGGTGGCGGACGCTCGAACTATTCCATGCGGCTTCATCATTTTTTGGTTCATGGTTAAAAGGTCCAATTCTGTGATTTGGTATTGGAAAAAGTTGGGGAGCAGAGGAAACAGATCAGGTGGGATATGAGGAACTAAGGATGGAAGACTCAGAGCTCAAGCACCGATTTTGAACGGAGGCTGAGGAGTGTGTGAAATATGGGCGGGATCAGACCAAATGAGTCTGAAGGGCTGGACCAGAAGGCACTGTGCAAAGCCTGAGTCTGACAGAAGAGGGCTCAGAGGTGGATGGGGGAGAATAGAAAAGGGGGAGGAGCCTTGGCCAGACCAGAGGGTTGGAGCTACTACAAGGGGAGGTATCACAGCCTAGGAGATGGGAGTTGTCAGTCGAAGGTGGTGTCATTTCAAGGTAAGTAGTAGGCACTTTGAGGGGTGGAACTTTGGAAATGGGGCAGGTCTTTAGGAAGGGCAGAACTCGGGGGAGGGGAGCATGGGTGGGGCTTCCAGGGAGCAGTCTTTGGAAATTGTAGTAGAGGCTTCGGAGATAGGCAGGTCTTTGGAAATGCGATGAGGCTTTCATTTACAAGTAGCGCTTCTAGGCATAAAAAGGTAGTATTTGGTGGCACACGCCTTTAATCCCAGCACTCAGTCCCAAACACAAGCTGGTGAATCTCCGAGTTCGAGGGCAACCTGGTCTACAAAGCGAGTTCCAGAACAACCAATGCTACACAGAGAAACCCTGTCTCAAAAAACAAACAAACAAAAATATTGGAGGTGGGGGATGGGCCCCCAAGGGTGGAGTTTTCAGTTATGGGCAGGGCCTCTAGGAACAGGAACAGGTCCTTGGAGATGGAATGGAGAGGAGCCTTAAGGGATGGGCAGGTAGGTGTGTGGGGCTGAGGGGGCTTTAGTACTGGTGTCATGTTTTCAGACGGGTGGGGCATTAAGAATGAGGTGGTATTTTCAGCAATGGACAGGGCTTCCAGGGACAGAGGCAGGACTTTAGAGTTGAAGGAGAGGATGTGATGCGGGCGGGCTTCAGGGAAGGACAGGTTTTTTCCCAGATTAGGGAAGGCTTTTAGTGGTTTCCAGAGCTTCCAGAAATTAGGGCAGATCTTTGGGGGTGGGACAGAGCTCTCAGGGATGGGTAGACCAAACTCACCACCTGTGCCTTTAGGCCAGCTACTCTGCAACATAGAAACATTGAAGGCTCTTTGTACTGGGGTGGTAGTCGGAGGGCGGTAGTCTGAGCTCATGGAGGTTTGGAAGAAGTCTCGGAGCAGCATTGAGTCTCCCAAGCTCATGTGATCCTTCTGTTTCTCATGGGACACATGTCGGCTTGGAGGGTGAGTCACAGGAGGAGGCTGTAGGAATACAGGCTTCTAGATATCTCTGATCCAGGGGCTCCAGCCCTGGAAGTCATTCCATGCCACGTGGATAGCTCCCACCCTCTGGGTTCCACATGGTTTAAATTATTGGGTTTTTGTATTTTACAGACAGAACCACTGGGGTGATATTGGTGTATGCCAAACCCAGGACCCGTGGTTCACACTGAATTCCACCTCTTGTTCTGCTTTGAGACCCCCTTCTTCCCGATGACAGCACACTGCCACCTTCTTCCTCTTTCTGCTGACCTCACTGTGGAAGAACTTTGTGGAGGTAACAAGGCTGCCAGGTCTGGGGGACCAGTTCCCTTTCATGATGTCCGACTCTGGAGTCTTATCATGGTGAAGAAGGAAAGACTCTGTCAGGGGAGGGGGATGTGTTAGTGTTAAGCGACAGACACAAAGTTGCAAAGGGAGCCAAGGATGGATGTCACATGAGGTAGGCTTTTACCTGGCTCCCCGGGGTAGAAGTGGTCATTCATGGTGGTTCTGTGATGGAACAGGTTGTCTCCAGGAACAATGCTCACCTGGTGGATGTGGGCTGCAGTCTGGGCCTTGTCATACCTCAGGCAAAATAAGTTAGGATCAAGGTAGGTCCTCAGAATTTTCAGGGAAGTTGTTGATAGGGAGACAGGAACCATGGCTGAGCCCAGCTGGGGGGCATTATTTGTATATGTTTTTTGAGATAATCTCACTACATAGTCCTGGCTGGCCTGGCACTCCCAGAGATTCCCCTACCTCAAAGGCTAGTTTTTGTCAACTCAGCACAAATTGGATTCATCTGGAAGGAGGTACCCTCAGCTGAGAAATTGTCAAATCAGATTGGCCTGTGGTGCCCATCTGTGGGGCATTTTCTTCACTAATGATTGATATGGGAAGGGCTGGGACACTGTGGGTGGAGCCACTCCTGGGCTTATAGTCCTGGATTGTATAACAAAGGCTGAGCCACCCTGGGGAGCCAGCCACTAAGCAGCACTTCTCCATGGTCTTGGCCTCTAGGTTCCTTCTTCAGTTCCCTTGACTTCTCTCAGAGACTGAGTATAACCTATAAACCAAACAATTACTTTCCTTCCAAAGTTGCTTTTGGTCTTGGCATTTATCAGAGCCACAGAACTCAAAGTAGGATAGAATTAAAAAATTAAAGGCATGTGCCACTATGCCCAGCCTTTTTAATTTAATTTTTAACAATTATTTTATGTGTATGAGTGTTTGTATATATATGTAAAAGTACACCACATGTATTCCTGGCACCCATGGAAGTCAGAAAAGGAAGAGGGTGTCAGATCTCCTAGAACAGGGGTTACAGATAATTGTGAGCCACCATGTGGGTACAAGGAATCATACTCGGGTCCTCTGCAAGAGCAGCAAGTATACTTAACTGCTGAGCCATCTCTCCGGGTCTTATTTGGAGAGAAGGTCTTACTATGTAACCTTGGCTAGTGCAGAATTCTGTAGACCAGGCTGGCCTCAACCTCACAGCCCTGTTCTCTGCCTCCCAAGTGCTGAGGCCATTCACCACCACATCCAGCTTCTCCTTTTAAAAAAAGCATTTCATTAGCCAGGCAGTGGTACTGCACGCATTTAATCCCAGCACTTGGGAGGCAGAGGCAAGTCACACACACACAGACACACAGACACACACACACACACACGCACGCACGCACGCACGCACGCACGCACGCATGCATGCACACACACACGCACACACACACACACACACACACACACACACACACACAGAGGTTTTCTTTATTTTTTATGTGTATGCTATTTTGCCTGCACATATATCTGTGCACCATTCATGCAGTGCAAGAAGAGGGCGTCAGATCCCCTGGAACTGGAGTTACAAACAGTTGCGAGCTGCCGGGTGGGTGCTAGGAATCAAACTTGGGTCTTCGGCAACAGCAGCCAGTGCTGTTCACCAATGAACAGCGCCCCCCCCAATTTATTTTTAAAAGATATATTTTTGATTTTTATTTCATATGTATGTGTGTACATGTCCCATATATGTGAATCCTGGCAGAGGCTGGAAGAGGGTGTTGGATCTCCTGGAACTGGAGTCACTGACTGTTGTGAGCCATCATGTGGGTGCTGAGAACCAAACTCTGGTCCTCCAGAAAAGCAACAAGTGCTCTTAACTATGGAATATCTCTCCTCCTGAAAGGAATGGAATTTTTAAAAGACCCCTCTGGCAGACAGAGTGAAGCCAGGCCAGCTATGTTCCAGAAACTTAGCTGACCATAAAAATGCAGAACCAAGAATGAAGGTCAGTCAGGACATGAGCCTCAGGCTCTAGGAACTAGCTGACCACAAAGCAGATGGTAAAGTAAGATTAAATTCATTCCTGAGAAAAACAAGTATAGGGTGTTTTCCGGTGACTAACTAAATAATGGGTTAATACTTTCCACTTGTGATTTTCCCCACCCCGTTGGTTTGTGTTTTTTTCCTTTAAAAACTTCACTCTCAGCCGGACGGTGGTGGCGCACGCCTTTAGTCCCAGCACTCAGGAGGCAGAGGCAGGCGGATCTCTGAGAGTTCGAGGCCAGCCTGGTCTACAAAGCGAGTCCAGGACAGCCAGGGCTGTTACACAGAGAAACCCTGTCTCGAAAAACCAAAAAAAAAAAAACCAAAAAAAAAAAACTTCACTCTCCTCCAGCTTGGGGTCGAAACTCCTCTACCCCTGCGTGGGATATGAGTTTCGGCCTCAGAGCGCTGATCCCGAAATAAACCTCTTGTGGATTGCATCAAGATGGTCCCTTGTGAGTTTTTGGGTGGCCGTGATATCCCGAGTCTCGGGTGAGGGACTTCCCTCTCCTGGGTCTTTCACTCCTTATTTATTCTGGTGTATGTGTTGGTATTGTGTGTTTTGTGTTAGCCTCTCTCTCTCTCTCTCTGTGTGTGTGTGTATGTGTACCTGCCTGTGTTTGTTCTATGGTGCAAATGGGGAGAGAGCTTATGAAAATCAGTTCCCTCCTTCCACTATGTGGATCCTGGGGATTGAACTCAGGCCATCACCTTTAAACCACTGAGCCCTCTCATTGGCCTGTGTCTTATTCCCTTTGGGACAGAGGCTCACTGAGCCTGGAGTGAGTATGGCAGCTGCCAAGCTCCAGTGATCTCCCTGTCTGTGTGTACCACAACATGGCGATGACAGGCACATAGCCACAGACAGCTTTTTAGGTAGATGCTGAGGATCTGAATTCAGGTTCTCATGTTTATGCAGCAAAGGCTTTTCCATGCTGAGCCCATCTCCCCAGCCTGCCACAGGGTGCTTTAGTAGGCAATGTGGCACTGTAGTGGAGCTTGGGATGGACATTTCCGGGGCAAGCAGAAGTTCTAGAGCCCCAAGTGGTGAACTCATGCTGCTGAAAGCCAGCTGTGGGGAGGCAGTGACCTTTTGTACCTGTATGGGGACAGCCCTTGAGGTGTGTAGGTCTGTTTCATGTGTGAGCACAGGGGGCTGTAGCCAATCTTGGAGTCTCCCAGGTTTACAATGGAGGAGGCCTGTGGGCAAAAAGGGTGGAAGGTCAGTTCTACGCTAGGTACCATGGCTTCCCCCCACTCCCAGCACAGCCAAATGCCGTCCTGATTTACCCTCTTACACATCAAGGCGGGTGGGCCTGGGAGGGCCTGAAATTGCTCCTTGTAGAAGGTGCCTTCCTGTCCCTTGTAGTACCACTTCAGGGTGTTGGGGCCCCCTAAGGAAGAGGAATGCAGAGGTGGGGGTGGGAGAGAATGGGATTGATTTTCTGCAGCCTTAAGGCTGCCTGGGACTCCATCGATTCCATAGGGAAGGTAAACCGGGCAGCACTAACCATTCCAAATCTCGGTAAAAACGAAAAACAAAAATAATTCTTTAAAAAATAGGGCTGTTAGCCGGGCAGTGGTGGCGCACGCCTTTAATCCCAGCACTTGGGAGGCAGAGGCAGGCGGATCTTTGCGAGTTCGAGGCCAGCCTGGTCTACAAATTGAGTCCAGGACAGCCAGGGCTACACAGAGAAACCCTGTCTCAAAAAAACCAAAGAAAAAAAAATAGGGCTGTTGAGATGGTTTGGTGGGTAAAGGTGCTTGCCGCCAAGCCTGATGACTCAGATCCCTGAGTTTCACATGGTGAAAGGAAAGATGTGAGTCCTGCAAGCTGTTCTCTGACCTCCATACTTACACTCTCACACACACACGTACATATGTATAAACACAGTAAATGTAAGACAAAACCCAGAATAACTACCAAGTATTGAGATAGGTACCTAGGCTAAGTTCATCTCTCTCTCTCTCTCTCTCTCTCTCTCTCTCTCTCTCTCTTTCCTGACCAGGCTGCCCTGGAGTTTCCTTTTTTTAAATATATATGTATTTTTTTCAAGACAGGGTTTCTCTGTGTATCCTTGGCTGTCCTGAACTCACTCTAGACCAGGCTGGCCTTGAACTCACGGAGATCCGCCTGCCTCTGCCTCCCGAGTGCTGGGATAAAAGGCGTGCGCCACCATGATGTCAGTTTCTGCTGCATGTTGTGAGCACCTATTTGGATGTCATTTCTTGCTCTTATTTGTTCATTTGCTTGGAAGCCTCCCCTGGGGGGACACTTCTTCACCTGGGACTGTATCATTCAGTTTCTCCAGGTACCTGTCTCATTGGGCTTCCCCAGGTAGTCTCTGCTGGATGCTGTGAGTACCCAATATGAGGATGTTTTCACTAGATAAAGCTAGCTAGTGCTGTGTCATCAGTTTTTTTCTGTTATTTTGGCTTGCTATATACTAATAATCTCACTCATTCAAAGCCAAAAGAATGGCTATTGTAGCTCATTTTTTCTATCCAGAAAATGCCCCATTTCAAAATAAAAGCTGGAAGATACCTGAGCTCTGATAGCCAAGGTTGTCCTCTAAATTAGACAGTTGCACCCAAACATACACAAAAGTAGAAATTAGAAACACACAATCCCAAAGCCCAACTCAAAGGGAGTCCTTTTGCTTACAGCAACTACAATTCCACTGGAGTCATTGCTAGAAAATTCAAAAAAAAAAAAAAAAAACCCTAGAACCTCATACCTACCAGTGTAATACTCTACCCCTGAGCTACATTCCCAACCCTTTTTATTTTATGAATCTCATTAGGTCACTCAGGCTAGATTTGAACTCCTGCTGTAGCCAGGGCTGGTGTTGAACTTCTCTCTTAGTTTCTGAAGTGCCAAGATTACAGGCACGCACAATCATGCTCCATTTTTTAATGTTATTTGTGTGTGTGTGTGGTGTGTGTGTGGGGGGGTATGAGTTATGGCCAGGTCTGAGGACAACTTGCTGGAATCAGTCCTCTCCTTCTACCATGTGGAACCCAGGGACTGAACTCAGGCCATCAGGCTTGGCCGCAAGTGTCCTTTCCTAGTGAGCTGTCTCACAATTTCTGGAACCTACATTTTCCTGACATCTGGACCTGCCTGATTTTTTTGTGGGTTGGTGCTGTACTATGCATGGTACGACTTGGGGAGTGAGCCAAGAATTTGCAGCAACCGGCTCGCTCCCTCAGCTCCTGAGTGCTGGGAGTACAGGTGTGAGCCACCGTGAGCGCTTAGCATACAGTGGGATTTTTTGGTGTGTGGTCATGTGTGTGTGGCTGCGTGCCATCTGCATGCTTGTGGAGACCAGAGGTTGATGTGAGCCAGGTGTCTTCCTCAGTAGCTCTCCCCATCTTATATTTTGAGACAAGGTCTCTCACTGAAGTTGGGGCTCTCTTACTCAGTTAGACTGACCAGCCAGCAAATGGGGAGGCAGGAGAGCCTCCTGTCTCTTTTTCTCAAGCATGTACTATCCTGCCTGGCTCTAACATAGGTATTAGGGGGTAGAACTTGGATTCTCATGCTTGCACATCAATCAGTCAGTGTAATTACTGAGTCATCTCCCCAGCCTTGTTTTATTATTATTTTTTGAGACAGAGTCTCAGACTAGTCTTGAACTCACTATGTAGCTGAACCTCTGATCCTCCTGCTTCCACTTCCCCGATGCTGGGATGTAGGGGTTGGCCATCATACTTAGTTTATACAGTACTAGGGTTGCATACCAGAGGCTTCATGCATGCTAAATACTGCGTGAGCCTCATCCTCAGCTCTGGAGGTTTTAGCGGCAGCATCTTTGATCTCTACTGGTTGACAACTAGGAGCATTTTCCTCTACATGCTGACAAAGGGCCATTTATGCGGAGGCGGCGCCTTGTGAGGCGTCCCCCGAGTGCCCGTGGGGCAACATGACCAGGGCACGAGCTCACCCAGGTGGCTGCTGGGCGCACGGGGCTGAGGGGTGGCTTCTTGTGGCGGATAGTATGTCTGGTACGAGGTGGACCAGCTGCGCAGCTGCTCCCTGTCGCCTGAGGGCACCGAGTCACGGTCGAAGATGAGGCGCGCACCACGGATGTCCTCGCGGGTGTGTAGTGGCAGCTCTGGCCAGCCATAGTCAGCATGCGCGATGGACTGGTTGAGGACTGGACGGGTATCCGCGTGCAAGCGCAGGTTGCTGATCTTCATGTGTCTTGCAAGCTCCATTGTATGCTGCCGCAGCAGCTCGTCCTTTGATGGCGTACCGGGCGGAGGCGAGAACGCACGGCGCATCTCTGGTATGCGCTTCTGGGCAGCCCAGCGCGGTTCCCTTTGGAAGACTGTGGCGGTTGGTGGTGAAGCTTCGGGCCGGCCCGGGTGACGCAGGAATAGGCTGGGAAGTCCCTGTGAGTTGTGCATTGCATAGTACCATCACGCAGCCGTGGATCGGGGCCCAGAGCGAAGTGTGAGACCTTGAGGAAATTCAGGGACTTCGGGCACTCAGGCATCGAGAGGCCCCGGTGCTGCCTGCGAGGGGCGAAGACAAAGGCCTGTGACAAATGCCTCCTTTACCCCAGGACAATGCTGCCTTTCAGTCCGTTGCCCTGACTCCAGGAAGAGGAAAGAGTCTCTTACTTGGCTCCTACTGTGTAAGAGGGTATTGTGGTACTGTGTCAGCTGCTTCAGCTAGGGCCCTTTTAGAAGAGGAACCTCATTAAGAAAAGGCACCCACCAGGTTGAACCGTGGCACATTTTCTTCATTGAATATTGGTGTGTGGGAGGGCCCAACCCACTGTAGGTGATGCCACCCCTAGGCTTTGTGGTCCTGGGTTTTTATAAGGCAGCAGGCTGAGCAAGCCATGAGGAGCAAGCCGGTAATCAGCACTCCTCCGTGGCCTCTAAATCACTTCCTGACTCCAGGTTTCTTCCTTGAGTTCCTTCCCTTAGTTCCCTAGATGATGGAATACAAGCTATAATGTGAAATACACCCTTTCCTCCCCAGCTTGGTTTTGGTTATGGTGTCTTAACATGGCAGTAAGAATCTTGAGACTACTCCAGATATCATTTAACAAAAATAGACTAAAAAAAAAAAATAGACTAAAACCTCTGAGGTTTCATTAGCTGATGATGGGGCCAGAGACCACACACATATATGAATGGGTACTTAAACATTGTGATGGCCAATGAATCTGAAATCATGTAGGAGGCAAGCCTCCAGGCCGCCTGAGAGAGAAGATGTTGAAGGTTAATTGGGGTGAGAAGATGCACACTGAAAGTGACCCCACCTGGACTGTAAACCAGTGATTTTCAACCTGTGGGTTGGGAGCCCCTTGAAGTCAAATAACCCTTTCACAGGGGCTGCCTGAGACCATGGGAAAGCACGGACATTTACATTGCAACTCATAACAGCAGCAAAATTACAGTTATGAAGTAGGAACAAAAGTAATTTTATAGTTGGGGGTTACCACAACATGAGGAACTAATGGGTCCCTGGTCCTCTGGCCCCTGTATTAAAGGATCACAGCGTTAGGAAGGTTGAGAACCACGGATCTAAACTATAAAAGTTGCTGACTGGGAACATCTGTAGCTTTGTTTGTTGACTACAAATGCCATGTGTATCTCTCAGCTTCTCAGGCTCCTCCCACCTTCAACATCAGGGCTTGACTCAGAACAGAACTGCTTCCTCCATCTTCCTGGATGCTCCTTAGAGACCCTGGCTGCCCACCAGCATTCCTGCCTTCCAGGCTCACCTCCAGAAAGCCCTCCCTGATTCAACCTATGTGCTCACATTGAACTCTGTTTTAAAAGCATGAATTAGGTGCTTGATTCTACAGCACATAAAAATAAACAAATAGAGAGAAAGAAAAGGACATGTATTGGGCTAGGGTTCTGGTTCACTGGCAGAATGTTTGCCCAGCATGCGTGAGGTCCTGGGTTGGAGCCCCAGCATTGTATAAACCAGGTGTGAGTGGTACAGGTCTATCATCCCAGCACTCTGAAAGCAGGGGCTAGAGGACCAGAAATTCAAGTTTGATCTTATCTGCATAGAGAAATCAAGTTTAAATTGGACTACATAAGACATTGTCCCAAAAGAAAACAAAACAAGAGCTGAAGATTGGATCAATCTGTGAATTTGATAGCCAGCACCCATGTTAGGTTGCTGTTATAATGCCAGCATTATGCCCATGTGCTCCAAGCCCATGAGAGACCTTGTCTCAAAGGAAATGGCAATTTTGAGAATGACACCTGAGGTTGTCTTCTAGCCTACACACACACACACACACACACACACCACACCGCACCACACACATACATCAGCTGGCTTTGTGTCAGTGATCCCAGGATTTGGAAAGTAGAGCAGGAGAATGAGAAGTTCAGGCTCAACCTTTGGTGTGAGTTTGAGTTCAGCCTGGACCAATGAATGAATGCATATGTGAAAGAAGGAATCCTGTACTGCAGTCAGCTGTAGACTGCTTACCTAGCAAGCAGAAGACCTGGGTTCCATCCCCAGTGAGGCACAAATCAATCATGCTGGTACACCTATAATCCCAAGGTTAGAAGATGAAGGGAAGAAGATCATAAATTCAAGGCCATCTTTGACTACATAGCAAGTTGGAGGCCAGCATAAGCTGAATGCAACCCTTTAACTCAGATTTAAGGTGTAGTTTAGTGGTTGTGTGTGTACCTAGCATATGTGAGGTCCCAGGTTCAGTCCCTAATACTGAAGGGTACAGGGACATGGACAGAGACCTACCTTACTGGGTTAATGAATCTTGAACTTGGTGCGTGTCTGGTCCCTCAGATTCCCTCTGGCCCTGGTCATCCAGGGGTTGGTCTTCTGGTCCTTTCCAGAGGTTAGCCCAAGATGGTCCAGCCCAGCTCATTGTGACTTCAAGAATTCTCCCAGATGATGCTGTCACAGAGGTATCCTCTTACATCTGGGGACAGCCTGGGGAATCTGGGTTTGAATTCTGTCAGAGACCCATGCATGCGATTTGAGTTTTCAGAGCCCCAATTTTGAGATCTGGGAAATGGTGTAGAGAATAGAGATGACTTTAGGATAAGCATGCTAGGGTTATTGGGTTTGGGTTTTTTTTTTTTATGTTTTCTGTTCATCTACATCTTGACCCTGCACACAAGGACTGATGTCCTTGAGTCATTGAGCCCTTCTTGTCATTCTATGGCTTACAGACTGCCAAAGAGCCTTTTAAATTTTTAATTACAGTCGGGCTGGGGTGGTGCGCGCCTTTAATCCCAGCACTTGGGAGGCAGAGGCAGGTGGATCTTTGCGAGTTCAAGGCCAGCCTAGTCTACAAAGTGAGTCCAGGACAGCCAGGGCTACACAGAGAAACCCTGTCTCGAAAAAAAAAAAAAAACCCAAAAAAATTTAATTACTTGTTTTTAAAAAGTTTTAAAATTACATTTTGTAAAGATTAGCTTTAACTGTTAACTTAATTGACACAATCTAGCATCACTTAAGAAAAGAGTCTCAGAGAGGAGTTGTGTAGACACAGTTTTGTGGACATGTGTGTGTAGGACTGTCTTAAGTTAATTGATGTGGAAAGACTCAGTCCGCTGTGGGTGGCAACATAACTTAGGCAGGGGTCCTAGGTGTGGAGTACACTGTGGAGAAATCAATGAGCCCATAAGCAGGAAAGTGAGTACCACCCATTCATTTAATTCTGTCCGCTGTCAACTACAGATGGGATGTGAGTGGCTGTTTGAAGTTCCTACATTGTCTTCACAATGATGGACAGTAAACCTGGAATCGTCCAATCCCTGGGATGCAGTCCCAGGCCAGCTGCCACCACTGCAGTTGAAATCAAAGCAGCTGTGGCAGCAATTCATCAAAAATGGTCACCCCCTCCCCTTCCCCAAGTGTCAGTTAAGTCCCTAAGCAGCATGCCACAAAAGCTTACTGGTAGGCTGCTGACAAGGGAGCTGTCCTGCCTCAGCTTTGCTGCTGACTAGGGGAGCGGTCCACCAAGACATCTTTCCTGCCTCAGCTTACAGTTATCAAGGGAGCTGCCCACAAAGGCAGCACCTCCTCTCCAGTCTCCGTCAGCCACTCATGCTCCGGGGAAAGACTTTCCTCCCACAGACTCTTTCTTAACTTTGTATATGTTTAAAGGAAGTGTCCAGGTCTCCACCTGAGGAGCCCCAACAGCCAGGCCTCACTGTTTCAAGTTTTGCCTCTGGGTTTCCCACTACATCTTTCCCTGGGTGTCTCCTCCAGCCCTACAACTACCCTGGGTAATACAGTTACACCTCGGGACTCCAGGGGGCTGAGGAAAACCCTGGGAAGCTGGAGCCAGCAACACAGGAGTTTTCAGTTAGCGCCTCAGCTGACAGGGAACTCAGGAGGGAGGCCTGAGCTCTGTGGCCATCTCTGTGGCAACAATGTATATAAATTAGCCATACCCTCGAAGCAGGGAGCTTTACTAGGAATCTGACCCTTTGGTATGAATTCAGTTTAGTTAAAGAAAGTTGTTTTGCTGAAGTTCAAGTTTATGTAAGTCCCCTAGGGTTTGAGTTAATAGGCCTTTCCCCCACACCTGTCAGAATGGCAGTCTCCCGCCCCTCAAAGGCACCCCTCCCAGATTTATGCTAATTTTAGGTGAATAAAACTTCACCAATCCCTTAGCTCCCCCAAGCTCAGGTCTTGAAGCCCCACCAACCCTCATTCTGGAAATCCCTGCCCTAGACAGCCATGCCCCCCCCCCCCAAAAAAAATAATCCTATATAAGGCCTGAGCTTCTTCCATTCCTTGCTGTCCTCTCCCGGGAACAGGGGCAGCCACCCCTGGGTTTGTTCCCCACCCTCCAATAAAATCTCCTTTATGAGATTTGCTGCTTGCTGAGACTCTATCATTTGTCTTGGGGAAGAAGCAAAGAAGCCAAGAAGCAGAGAACAGCTCAGCTAGGGGTGAGGAAACTCCCTCCTGTGAGCCGCAACATCTCTGTTGAGGAAGCCTCCTCTCAAAGCTGTGTGGTTTCTGAACTCCTGAGTCTTAGGATACCCTTCCCACTGGGACATTGTCTCACCTAAAAGAACTGTGTGTTTCTTGGGCTCCTGAGTCCCAGGATACCTTCCCATCCCCCTGCAGGCCAAAGTGTTAACATGGGACCCCTGTGATGGAAGGAGAGGACCAGCTCCTGAAGTTAGATAGCCACATGCATACCACAGCACCTGCATGCCCACCCACAAACAACCACAATAAATAAATGCAAAAGGAACAGAGGTCTGGCCCATCTCATCTGTGTTCAGCTGTGCATGCTGCCTGTGTTTAGAGACATGATAACAGAGCAGCCTTGTTTTGTTTTGCTCCTCCAAGGTCACAGAGTGCCCTTGTCTGATGTGGGCATTCTGGGTTGGGGAGGAGGACAATGGCTGGGGACCAACAGTGACTGCCAGACCAGTGCCTGGCAACTCCAAGGCCAGCTAGGAAGGCCAGAGCTTAAGTATATTCTCAAAGGTCAAGCAAGCTCGATTCTTCACCAGCTGGTGGGTGCATGGCCCGCAAAGTTCAAAGCTATGTCTCAAGGTGGAAAGTGGGTAGCAGGAGTGCTACAGAGAGCCTGGTAGCATGTAGGGGGTTCAGAGAAAAGCATCATGCAACACAGGCCATTGGAGAGAGCACGTACTCAAAGGATCTTTCTGGGCATGTTTGTGAAGTGGAGGCAGGGGGATTGCTGCAAGTTTGAGGCTAACCTCGGCTATTTAGTAAGTTGCAGGCCACCCAGAGCTACAGAGTGAGAGCCCGTTTCAGATAAGTAAACAGCTATAACAATCCCAGAGTTAGGTGTGGTTGTACACCCGTCATCCCTGCACTTGGGAAGTGGGGACAAGAAGATGTCAAGCTCCAGGCCATCCTCAGCTACGTAGCAAGATCCAGTATAGCCTGACTCAGCGGCCGGGGAGGTGGCTCAGTTGATAAAGGGCTGGCTATATGAAGAAGCATAAGGACCCAAGTTCAAGCCCTTGAATTTGTGCTCTCAAAGCAGGTTGAAGTGGCATGCTTATAATTCCAGCACCAGGGAGGCAGAGACGGATGGGACTTGACAGTGGGCCAGTGGGCCAGTTTAGCCCAATTGGTGAGTTCCAGGCCAGTGAGAGACCCTGTCTCAAAAATAAGGTGGAAGACATTACCATCTGGGCTCTACATGCATGTGTACACATGTATCCCCACTCACCAGAACTCAACCCAAAAAACAGTTATGGACAAAAATAAAGGTGCCAGGAGTAATCAGAAGGTGTGATCAAAAAGGCTTCCTAAGCCCGGGAGTAGCAGCTCATGCCTTTAATCCCAGCACTCGGGAGGTAGAGGCAGGTGGATCTCTGTGAGTTCCAGGCCAGCCTGGTCTACAAAGTGAGTCCAGGACAGCCAGGGCTACACAGAGAAACCCTGTCTCCAAAAAAAAGGCTTACTAAGATGATGACATTTAGGGAGGGGACCGAGGATCATGTATGCAAGGCAAGTATAGGCTACACAGAGTGAGACCCTGTTTCAAATATAAACGGTAAGAAATTTAAGAAAATATGGACGGGAGGTGAAGGTAGGAGCCATCTAGGTATACAGGGGGAAAACATTACAGGCAGAGGGACCAACTGTGTAAAGGCAGAGGCAGAAAGGTGCTTCATTGAGGGAAGGAAGAAAGGATGTGGTTAGGAGTGGGGGAGGGGAGAGAGTAATGGGGGTTGAAATGAACGGGAGATGTCTTTAAAAAACGAATCAATTATTCAGGTAGGAAAATGCCACATGGAGACCACTTCACATCTACTAGGTTGGCTATCAGACTAAGAAAAGATGTTGGAAAGACACTGGTGAGGTTCCAGTCCTAGTGGATTGTGGGTGGGTATACTAAGTAGCACAGTTCAGCTGCTATGGAAAACAGCTTGGCAGTTCCTCAGAAAGTTAAATGTGGAGCTGGAGAGGTGGCTTAACAGGGAAGGTGCCTGCTGAGGAGCTGAGTCTGGACCCAACTGACTCCTGAAAGTTGGCCTCTGACTTCCACGCAGGTTCAGTGGCATACTCACATGTGCACATGTGCATACACACCCCATAATACATTAAATAAATAAAATGTAAAACCAGTTTTTGGGGTGTATCTCAGTGATAGAGTGCTTCCCTACCAAATGCAAGGCTGTAGGTTCTACCCACAGCAACACACTCGGACAGACATACACACACACACAAGCAGGAAGGCTGTCTCTGGTGGTGTGTGTTTATAATCCCAGAGCCCAAATGTTCCACAAAGGGTGACTGGATAAACACTTTGTGCTATGTGTATCAAGTGGAATGTCACTCACTTGCAGAAGGGATGGAATTCTGATATATGTTATCATGTTAACCCTAAGAAAAGAGCTACAGTGAATAAAAGAGGCATATACATATGGTCACTTTATAACTTTCCATTATTGTAACAAAATGCAATCTGCTTAGGAGAGGGAAAGAGATATTTTGGCTTATGATCTTGGAGGCTTCCGTCTATAGTCTCTTGGCTTCAGTGTTTGGGCTTGCTGGACTCAATATATCATGCCCAGAGTCTCCATTATGTTCAGGAAGCAAAGGAAGAAAGACACAAGCCTGGATAACAATCCTGTTTCCAAGACACATTCCTAGTGATCTAACCCTCAAATAAGTACTTCACCCTTTAAAACAGTTGTTCTTGGGCTGGAGAGATGGTTCAGCACTTAAGAGCACTGGCTGCTCTTCCAGGGGACCCCAGTTCAATTCCCTGCACCCATATGGCATCTCACAGATGCTTGTAACTCTTGTTCCATCCAGAGGATCCAACACCCTCACACAGACATACATGTAGTCAAAACACCAATGTAGATAAAACAAAAATAAGTAAATAAAATTTAAAAATAACTAAAAAAAAAAAAAGAAAGAAACAGTGGTTCTCTACTTGTAGGTGGCCACACCTCAGGGCTCACATATCAGATATCCTGCATATCAGATAGTTACATTACAATTTATAACAGTAGCAAATTACACTCATGAAGCAGGAACAAAATGATTTTATGGTTTGGGAGTCACCACAACATGAGGAACTGGATTAAAGGGCTGTGGCATTAGGAAGGTTGAGGACCGATGATACAGAAACACACAAGGGCTGAAGAGATGGCCCAGGAGTTAAGAACATAAGCCTCTTCTGGAGGACCAAAGTTTGTTTTTCAGGTCCTACATCAGTCAGGCAGTTCACAACTGTCTCTAACTCTAGCTCCAGGGGATTCAACGCTCCTTTCTGCCCTCTGAGGGCACCCATATACATGGTCTCGAGAGCACACGTGAGCACGCGCACACACGCACGCACACACAATAGCAGACTGCCTACCAGTTGAGCGGGAAGCTCCAGACATGCAGCTGTCACCATCATCCTGTAGTCTGGGGTGGCTTTTCAGAAATGAATTTGCCTTTGAGTCGCACTTGCTCCTGTAAGGACAGCTCAATGAACCCACTGTTTCACCACGTTAGACTTGAGTGAAATCATTCCTTTGCTCTCTTCCCTCTTCTGAGCTCCATAGCCAGCTTCTTACTCAATCAGCTTTGCTAACGATCCTTTACCCATCCATTCATAACTTACCACCCCGAGAGTGGTGAGTTGTCACTTTAAGAATACTCTTCTGAGGCTGTGAATTTAGCTTGGTAGGAAGAACGTTTGCTTGACAAGCACAAAGCTTGTTCAGCAAGCACTGCACAAACCAGACTTGGTGGCACACACCTATGATGTCAGCACTTTTGAGGTGGAGGCAGGAGTATCAGGAATCTAAGGCTACAAATTCAGTCAGGGTCTAGCCTGTACTACATAACTGTAACTCTAGCTCCAGGGGAGCTAGATCCTGTATCAAAACATCTGTATCTTCTTCCTTCAAACAAAACAAAACACAGCTAAATTGAATCCTTTGGTGCCACCTCTGGGTGGATGTGGATCAAATGCCTTCAAGTGATAAACCTTTGTCCTTCCTGGAAGAGAGAATGGAGGAGGAGGACTTTGTATATTTTGTTATTAGTTTTACACACACAAACACACACCCCACATGCCAACGTGTAACTGTGGAGGTCAGAGGACAGTTTGGCCAGAGGCAATTCTTTTTCTTCTACCCTGTTGATCCCAAGGATGGAACTCATGTCCTCAGTCTTGACCTACAAGTGTCTCTACCCATTTAGCCATCCTACTGGCCCTATGTAGGTCTTCTCTTTCTCTTTCTGTTTTGTTTTTGCTTTTGTTTTGAGTTAGTTTGTTTTTCGAGACAGGGTCTCTTATCCTGGAGCTCCCTATGTAGATCTGGCTGGCCTCGAACTCGGCTCATTTTCTTCTAAAGGTGCCTCGTGGCCTGGTACAGTCACTCTACCGATGTCTTGCAGCCTTGTGCCGCATGCCTGTGTCATCCCAGCACTTGGGAGACTGAACCAGGAGTTTAAGGCCAGTCTGAGTACATGGTGAGCTCGAGGATAGGTGAGCTACATGAGGTCCTTAAAAACAAAACAACAAGCCGGGCGGTGGTGGCGCACGCCTTTAATCCCAGCACTCGGGAGGCAGAGGCAGGCGGATCTCTGTGACTTCGAGGCCAGCCTGGTCTACAAAGCGAGTCCAGGACAGCCAGAGCTACACAGAGAAAGCCTGTCTCGAAAAAAAGAAAAAAAAAAAGATAAAAAACAAAACAACAAAATAAATAAATAAATCTAAAAGACAAACAAATGAACAAAAAAATCTGATCACTCCTCAAAGAAAGAGAAAATCGAGATGCCTTGTGAGAGGACACCAGTCACACATGCTCAGTACGGACCAGCTGATTCGGCAGGCATGTGCGGCCCACACGTGAAGGAGAAACCTCTTTTGTGTGGGTCTGAGAAGCTTTGGCTTGGATTTTCCTTTTTAATGTTGGCAATGTGTTCATTTTGAAACATTCCGCTTATGGAGCTGCACGGACTGCAACAGGCTCGGAAGGTCATTCAGGGTGCCGGTGGGCAGGGAGCACGTACGTGGCAGCAGAACATTTGCAGGCAGGCACGCCTACCGGGCACCAGGACTGGGACAAAGGGCCTCAGCTGCGCCTGCGCGGGCCGCCGGACGCGTCCGCGGGGCGTCTGACCCCGCCCCCGGTGACGTCACGACCGAGTTGCCATGGCGCTGCTGAACGGTTTGGCTTCCGCGCTGGAGTCCTACAGGGCCCGGGACCGCCTGGTGAGAGGAAGCTTGGGGCCGTGCGGGACCGGAGTGACCTGGAGTTTGGTCACAACTCAGACATGAGGAAAACTGAGGCCAGAGAGGGACCGGTATCGGCAGGCTGTTGTCTTACCTGAGATCCTCCTACCTTAGCCTCCCAAATTGCTGGAATTACAGGTGTGTGCCAAAACACACAACTTGAAACTAGTAATTTCTGACAAATGATTTAAAATAGAGCTGGGTTGAGCCGGGCGGTGGTGGCGCACGCCTTTAATCCCAGCACTTGGGAGGCAGAGGCAGGCGGATCTTTGTGAGTTCGAGGCCAGCCTGGTCTACAAAGGGAGTCCAGGACAGCCAGAGATATTCAGAGAAACTCTGTCTCGAAAAACCAAAAAAAAAAAAAAAAAAAAGAGCTGGGTCTGCGGCCCAGTGCTTTCCTAGCTAGACGAAGCCTTAAGGCCCGTCCTCAGCACCGCATAAATCAGATATATTGGCACAAGCCTGTCATTTCTGCACTGTAGTGGAAAGATCAGGAGTTTAAGGCCAGCTTGGGCTACATGATACCCTGCCTCAAAAACAAAAGAAGCAAAGATACAAGGGTGGTGAGCCTGCTGCATCTCAGGGTTGTAAGTCTCTTATTGAATGGCTTCCTTTTCTCCAAAGTATTCCAAGCAAATTGCTATTCTTGCCTCCTAGACTGTTCTTTCAGTCCTGCTAAAGGGTTTGGCTGGGCCAGGAAGAGCCTTGTGCCCTATCTGTGGGCAAAAGAGAACCCAGGAGGCAGGAAATAGTTTTTTTTGTCCCTGTCATTTCAACCATTGGTGACACAAGCTAGGACTCTTATGGGACTCCATGGCAACTCTTTTTCCCCTCCCTTTCCCTTCCTCTTCCTCTCTCCTCCTCTCTTCCCCTCCCCTCCTCTTCTTTATTAAAATAGGGTCTTGTTACATAGGTCAGGCTGGCCCACAACTCACCATGCGGCCCAGGCTAGCCTTGAACTTTCTTGTTCTGCCTCAGTCACCCCCCCCCCACCAAACACTGGGATAACACATAGCTTTGTGGCACCTTTTGAATTTCGGTGTCAAGCTCTCTAAATCTCTTCAGAGAGAGAGCCTGGGATGTTGGCTCAGTTGGTAGAGGGCTTGTCCAGCAGGAGGCCTTGGTTTCTGCCCCTCAGTGCTGCGTATTCCAGAAGTATTGCATACCTCTCATTCCAGCTTGGGAGGTAGAAGCAGAAGGATTAGGAAATCTAATTATAACCACATACAGTGTCTGGTTAGCCTACACGAGACCATGTCTCAGATCTACACCTACAATAAAATTACATCTTTAAAAAAAAAAAAAGCGAAAGAAAGAAACTTTCAGTCTCAGCAGCAAAATGCTTCATGCTTATTATTACCGCCCTGGGGATGCCGAGGCAGTGGGGTGACAGTGGGGTGACAGTAACTTGCTGGGCTATGGGGTGAGAGAGGTACAAGTGGAACCCAGCCTCAGCAACCGAAAGAAAGTAACAGAAGATTAAAACCTTTCCCTTTGGGCTGGAAGTTTGTCGACTCTTAGAACTTTTTAGTTTTTTTGAGACAGGGTCTCACTTAATAGCCCAGGCTTCCCTTGAACTCACAGGTGGATCCTCTTGCCCCAGTCTCTCAAGCACTGAGAAGTTTCGGCCCGAGCCACCCACACCTGGCAATTCTTAGAACCCTTTAGGTGGCATCCTAAAGGGCCCATGGCTGAGTGTGTGTGTGTGTGATGGGAATTGCTTCTGGTCTCTCTTAGATCCGGACACTGGGGTATTGCTGCCAGCTCGTCGGTGGGGTCCTAGTGGAACAACGTCCCACCAGGTCTGAAGTGGGAAGGCGCTTGCTGGTGGTGTCTGCCCAGCTCAGCCATTGCCGGACTGTCTTGCGACTCTTTGATGACCTGTCTATGTTTGTCTACACTAAGCAGTATGGCCTGGGCACAGAGGTAACAGGGTTAATGGGGCTGTAGGGAGAGGGGAATAGGCCCTCCCGAGGAGCAGAACCAATGACCTCAGTGGGTGTTCTAAGGGCTTCCTCCAAAGTGCTTCCTAATCTTATTAGTTTTTTCTGGCAGTATTGGGCATGGACTGGGGCCTTGCACATGTTACTTAAGGGCTTTACTGATAAGCCGCATACACTGCCCCTCAGTGGGGGATTCTAGGCAGGGGCTCTCAGTTAAGCCACACCCTTAACCTCACTGGGTTAAAAATGTTTGCTATACAAACTTGATCACATGAGTTTAGGTCCCTGGGACAGTGAACAGAGAAAACACACTCCTGAAAGTTATCCTTTGACACCTACACACACACATACAGGTTCAAAGTTCAAGATCATCCTCAGCCTCATTGTGAGTTTGAGACCAACCTTGGATATATGAGACCCTGTCTTTGAAACAAAATTCCTGGGGCCAGACACATGGCTCAGTGGTTGAGGGTGCTTGCTGCTGGATCAGAGCTCGGTTCCCAGCACCCATGAATGACAGCTCACAAATGCCTCTACCTCCAGCTTTAAGAGATCCTATGTCCTCTTCTGGCCTTGGAGGGTACTGCATGGTGTGTGTTTGTATTTGCCTGTACATAAACAAACAAACAAACAAACAAACAAATAAATAAATATCAAATAACAGCAACAACGAACATTTGGTGCCTATCCTGGTCCTCCTGAGGCAATCAATGCTCAGGGCTGCTATAAGGCTTGGGGTTCGACAGCTCTTGAAGGGATCCCCTTTCCTGATCTGAGACTGAGTGGGCTGTCCAATGAGCGTGACAAAGGAAGTCAGGCCTGCGTGGGCCCCCTCGCTCTTTTCTTAGACAGCTTCTAGCAGTGGGCTGTCCTGCTCAGGCACCAGGGCACAGAATGGCCATGGGGACGTCTTGTGCCCCAGAATGGCACCATCCTAAATTTGGCAGTGGGGAGGTCTGACTTATAGGCCTGTCCCCACCTCTTGGTTTCACAGGAGGAGGACGTCTTCATTCGAGGGTTGTCTGTCCTGAGCAACATGGCTGACCAACTGTACTACCCATGTGAGCATGTCGCCTGGGCTGCCGACGCCAAGGTCCTCCAGGCGGACTCTGCTCGGTGGTGGGCCCTGAGCACAGCCCTCTGGGCTCTCTCTCTACTCCTTGGAGTTGTCAAGTAAGTGCCACCTGCCAGAGAGGACACCTGAGGCCCCCAAGCAGAGCTGTAGTGGCGCTAACCCTTACATATTGCATTAGAAGGCCCATAGGGGTTACACATTGGAGTTTCCTTATGGTTTAAAAAAATCTTTTTGTGTATGGGTGTTTTGTATGCATTTGTATGTGTACCCTGTGTGTGCAGTACCCACAGGAACCAGAAGAGGGTGTCAGATCACCCCTGGAACTGAAGTTACAGACAGGTGTGAGCTGCTATGTGGGCACTGAGAACCAAACCCAGGTCCTCTGCAAGAGCCATGTCTGCAGCCCCTCCCCCCTGCTGTTCGACCCCTCTGTGTTTCTGGTAAGGTAACTGCTCCAAAAGTTGGACACAGATGTGATTGTTCAAACAACACCGATGTATTATTGCACAGTGCTGGAATCAGAAGCTTGAAATCAGTTCCACAGGACAAAGTCCAGGTGGGGCAAGGCTGGTCCCTTCTGGAAGCTCCACAGTGTATCCACTTCTTTTTCCAGTGTCTACAGGGCATCTTTTGCTTGTAGCCCCTTCCTCCTTGAAAGCTGGCAGCTCAAAGTCTTAGAATGTCTCTCTGCTTCTCACCCACCTGTTGCTCTCCTCCTCTCTCTCCCTCCCTCTTAACATATATCTATTTTTGAAAGCTTTTAAAGAAAGATTTTGTTTCTAACTATGTTGATGGTTTCGCACATATGAGTGTAGTGCCTGTCCAGAAGAGGCTGTTGGAGTTTCTGGGGCTGGTTTAACCTGGCGTTGTAAGTGGCCCGACATGAGTGCTGGGAATTGAACCCGCCGTCTGCAAGAGCACCATGCTTGCTCCTAACTGCTGAGCCCCTTCTCCAGTCCCGTAAAAACACGAGTTTATTGACTATTTGTTTGTGTGTGGATGTGATATGTGTGTGCCTCTTGGAGACCAGAATGGACACATGGAATCGTATCTTGGCCTGAACCCAGAACTTGCGTTTTTGGCTAGCTTGACAGCCAGCAACCCTCAGTGACTTGCCTGTGCCTGCTCCCCCACCCTTAGCACTGCCATTACTGGAGTGAGCAAGACCATGCCAGCTTGCCATTGGCTGTTGGGATCCAAGCTAAAGTCGTAATGGTCGTAAGCAAGTGCTTTTAGCCACGAAGCCATCTCTCCCTTGCTGCTCCTCGCTTTTCTTACGCCTGTATGTGTGTGAGGGCATGCGTGGGCGAGTGTGTGGAGGCAGGAGGCCAGCCTCAGATGTCATTACTCAGCCATTGTGCTTTATTATAACATTTATTATTTGATTACAAATTTCTCTCAAATATTCGTGCGTGGGGGCATGTGTGCACTGTAGTGGGGTTCAGACGACTTACAGGAGTTGGTTCTTACCCTGAACCATTTGGGTTCTGGGGTTTGAACTCAGGTCCTTAGGTTTGGTGGCAAGCACCTTCACCTGCTGAGCCATCCACCCTTTTTTCTTTTTTCTTTTCTCACTGGTATTGGCCTCACCAACTCAGCTAAGTTGGTTGACCAATGAGTACCAGGTACACTCAGCACTGATTTTTTTTTTAAGATTTATTTATTATTTGTTTATTATGTATACAGTGTTCTGTCGGCAGGTACCCCTGCAGGCCAGAAGAGGGCACCAGATCTCATTGTAGATGGTCGTGAGCCACCACGTGGTTTTTGGGAATTGAACTCAGGACCTCTGGAAGAGCAGCCAGTGTTCTTAACTGCTGAGCCATCTCTCTAGTTCTGATTTTTTTTTTTAAGGGTTATATTCCCCAGCCTCCTTTTTACTTATTTTTTTTTTTTTTTTTTTGGTTTTTCGAGACAGGGTTTCTCTGTGTAGCCCTGGCTGTCCTGGACTCACTTTGTAGACCAGGCTGGCCTCGAACTCGCAAAGATCCGCCTGCCTCTGCCTCCCAAGTGCTGGGATTAAAGGCGTGCGCCACCACCGCCCGGCTTTTACTTATATTTTTAAAAAACATTTATTTATTTTTCTGTGTGTGCTGTGCCATGGTGCAATTGTGTAGGTCAGAGTACAGGGGGGTTCTTTCCTTCTACCATGTGGATCTGGGGGATCCAACTCAGGATATCAGACTTGGCTCCAAGTGCCTTTACCCACCGAGTCACCTTGCCAGCTCCCCATTTTACTTGTTATTTTGTATCCCAGACAGGCCTTGAATTTGGATCCTCCAGCTTTGCCCCCCTGCCCCCAACATGCCTGTGCCACCATGACTGGCATTGGTGCCTCTTCTCCAGCCTTTGGATGTGTGGTCATTGGACAATATCCCGATGTCCTTTCCTGACTTATGGTTTCTTGCTGACCTCAGCTGACTGCCTCCCCTCAAGCTTGCTGTCTCTTATCCCCATGCACATTGTTGGCTGTCTCCCAGCACTAAGATGCTCTAGAGTGGACATTCATGTTTTAATGTACCCTGGGCTGGAGCTCATTGGGCAGGTCCACAACATGGCCTATGCTGGTGGGATGTGGGTTAAGTTATGGGTCCTTCCTGGGCTAGGAATGTAGTTAGGAGGCCCTGGTTTCCAGCCCCCAAAGTTACATAAACTACATGTGGTGGCATATGCCTATCATCGCAGAACTCAGGTGGTAGAGGCACAAGAGGATCAGGAGTTCAAGATCATCCTATATAGCAGGTTCAAGGCCAGCCTGTGCTATATGACAACTCGTTCTGGCTTCATTTTGTTGCTGTGGCAAATGCTCCTACTAAAAGCAACATGGGGAGGAAAGGGTTTATTTGGCTTACACTTCCAGGTCTGTCAGTCATTGAGGGGAGTCAGGGCAGGAAGTCAAGGCAGAGAACCTCATGGAGGAATGCTGCTTGCTGGCTCACCCACAGCTGCCATCACCTGCACAGTTTGGATCGGGAACCCTGACCAGGGAGGGCAAGAGAATGAGGGAAGGATAGTGACACTAAAGAAGTGACAGAGACTTGGATACATGTACAGAAAAGCTGGGACATTAGTATACATAGTGAGTTCAGGGGAAGCCAGGGTTTCACAGTGAGATCCTGCCAACCAACCAACCACCACCAACAACAACAAAAGAAAGAAAAGCTGAGTGTATGCACTCTAATGGAGTGGCACCTACTGCTGCTGCTGCACCCAAGAACCCCAGTTTATCATGTGTAGCACACGGGGAGGGGCCAGAGCATTTATGTGCAGCACAGGGGGAGGATAGTCTCAGAAGGAAATGTCTGTAGGCAGCAGTCTCAGACTATACATCTGGGAGGAGGAAGCTGAGGTTGCTAGTTTTTGTAAACACTGCTCAATCATTTGCACTCAGACCCCCTAGGGACACTTTGCTGTCTCCCCGAGCCTCACCCTTTTGGGAGGCTTTGCCACCCTCATGGGGCTAAGGCACTGAAGTCCTTGACATGGCTGTGCCCATGTCACCAACACATATTTACTCAGGACTCCCCCCTTTCAGGACTTCCTCTGCTCCCTAGTAAATAATATGAGCTCTCCCATCCCCCCATGGTATGCCTGCAGGTTCATCTGATCCTTAATCAATGCTCTCTTCTCATGTGACTCTAAGCTGAGCCAGTTTGACAATGAAAGCTATAGAGCCTTTGCCCCCTAACGTGACAAGTCTCTCTTCCAAGGCACAGCTAGTCGCTGTGCAGGAGGCTACAAGCAGGACCGCTGCTGGCCACGTATGGATGGTGGCCAGTCCCAGAGTTTGCTGGGTTGAAGGCGGAAGAGGCTCGTGCTGCCTCAGGTGATGTGGAGAGGAGACCTGGTCCCCTCCAGCTTGCCGTTTCACTCTGGCAGGGCATCCCTATGATCTCTGTTGCAGGTCCCTGTGGACAGTGTTGAAGCTAAGACAGAAGCTGCAGAGCCCTGCAGGCACCCTCACCAGGTACCATGTCCTAACCTCTCCTGTGCGGTGTATCTAGCGAGTGGCCACCTCTCTGACCCATGCCCCTGCTGACCTTAGCAGGGCTGATGTGGAACTCTCTCCCTGGAGGGTTGTAAACACATTATCCGCCATGCCTCACAGGTCACCAAAGACAAAGTATGGTTCAGTCAAGTTCCAAGCAGAGCTGGACAAACAGCTGTATCATTGGAGAGTCACACCAAGCATGGGTGACAGCCCCCTCACAGCTGCAAAGCACCTACATGCAATTAGAACTGAATACAGCAGGGCTGGGAGGCCAGAAGGAAATGGCCAAGATGTCCAATGAAGGTCCAGTGGATAGATCACTACAGAAAGTGAGTGCGTGTGTGCATGTGTGTGTAATGCATGTGGTTGTCTCTGTGTGATGTGTGTTTTGTTCACAGAGCATTGCTTTAACTTCTGGGTGGAAGCAGTGCTTTTCCCAGGCAGGGAAACAGGCTTGCTAGAATGAGGACTGCAGGCTTCCAGGCTGCATCCCCCAGCAGAGTGGGCAAAGTGAAATTGAGACAACACAGTTCCTATGTTCCATGCCCAGGGATCCTGAAGAAGTGTGGAATTGAGGCTGTGGGCTACTCTGTGCTTGCTCCTTTCTGGGGATATGGAAAGGACAGGCAATGAATGACTCCCCCCCTTGCCTTCTCTCCCACAGCCAGCTGCCCAGGAGCAAGCGGAGTGCCATGGAGGCAAAGACGTGGTCAGAGGTTTTAACTCTACTCAGCAACCTGGCTGACCTGGCAAACGCTGTCCACTGGTTGCCTCGAGGTGTCCTGTGGGCTGGTCGTTTCCCTCCTTGGCTGGTGGGCCTCATGGGTACCATCTCCTCCCTCCTCAGCATGTACCAGGCTGCCAGGGCTGGCAGACAGGCTGAGGCAGACAGCCCTTGACGAGGCTCTGGAGAGTAGGCGGTGGGAGACACTGTGGAGCTGAACAGACAACTCAAGATTCCCAGGGTGGGAACCTCTGGCCAGGCTGGATCCACAACTGGTGCTCCTGGGGCTGGTCCTGGTGTGGAATGGGGTGGGAAAGGGCTAAGGTGAGATCTCAAGGCCCCACAGCTAGGGTTTCTGGGGAAGCTTCTCCTTTGGGGTTAGAGGGTACAGGAGGAAAACCTCCGGACTCCCAGAGCCAAGGCCAGGCTTGCAAAGTCCCAAGAGGACTCTCCTAGAGCCTCCCCCTGCTGGCTTGCCTAAAGGTGAGTGGGAGAGACACGTCGTGCCTTAGGCTAGCCATTGGGGAAGCTAGAATACTGGAATGTCTATTAAATATCTTGATATGGTGCCAGTTTGTACGTGAGGTGATTGGAGTACTCTCTGGCCTCTTCCCTCCAGTAGGCCTAAGTCAATGGTTTGCTCACACAGGTGTATGGAACATAAGAGTGAGCCCATCCCTCAGCCTTCTGGCCTATCTCAGATGGACCCCTGCCCACTAAGCCCAGGACGGGGAACATGCTCCACACTTCCTGCAGTCCTGGGAGGGAAACTGTAGGTTGCCGCCTCCAGGAAAGCAACACCTCAAGGGCCACAGAGGCCCCATTTAAGCTGGGGACAGGCCATGCTTATTGGCCTTTCTGAACACATGTGATATGCCATATATCAAAAAGACTAGGGTAGGCTGGGCCTTTTTTTTTTTAAAACAGTTAAAATTTCCTTACATTATAGTGTGTGTCAAGACTTCCACCATGCAAGTCCTGGAGATTGAACTCAGTTTGTCAGGCTTGGCTGCAAGCACCTTTAACCATGGAGCCATCTCACAAGTCCACATGTATGGTTTTTAATCTGAAAGCCAAGAATGATGTTTGAGAGGCTCTGAGCCCAGCCTAGGAGACTGTATACAGCTGCCTTTGAAGTTTACATACCAACCTTTTTTTTTTTTTTTTTTTGGTTTTTTGAGACAGGGCTTCTTTGTGTAGCCCTTGGCTGTCCTAGAACTCACTCTGTACACTAGGCTGGCCTTGAACTCACAGAGATCTGCCTGCCTCTGCCTCCCAAATGCTGGGATTAAAGGCGTTTGTCACCATGCCCGGCCTACTATCTCATGTGTGAGTCTTGAGACAGTCCTACTGCATAGGTCAGGCTGCTTCCCAAGGTCAGAAATGTCTCCCCCCCCTCCCATTTTTAGTACTAGGGATGGATGACTCATGTCTGCTTCCTAAGGTAGAAATGTCCCCCCCTCCCATTTTTAGTACTAGGGATGGATGACTCATGTGTTCTACTGTCGATACAGCGCCTCCTAACTCTCACCTTTTTGGTGTTGGCCAAAGTCCAAGAAGCTTTTTTTACAAGGAAGACAGGTGGAGGTAGTGGAGTACAACAGGGACCCCACCCTTTCACTTGTGGGGGGCCTGTGCAGGGCTCACAGGTAGGCCAGGATCAGGCTTCTGTCCATGGCGGTGCCACCCACTCCAGCTCTCAAGGGAGGGCATCAGGCTGACGTCCTGGTATCTGTTCCCCACCTGAAGACTGAGCCCATGAGGCCCTCAGAGCAGTGTCTCACCTAGTCAGGGTGCCAGGACAAAGGCTGAACTTGAGGTCCAAGCCTTGGGAAGGCCTTTGATATTAACCACACATGGTGCAGACACAGAAGGACAGACACACCCAGAAAAGGGGGCTCTCCTGAGCAGTCCAGTGATGAGTGGTTCTAGATGAGGATGGCCCAAGATCTCACATGTACTAGCCACATCCTCTGCCAATGAGCTCCAGCCCCGCAGTTCACAGTTTGCTTACTGTGCTTGAGACAGGGCTTGGGGGGGGGGGGTAGGCTGCCTTGAATTTACTGTGTAGTCAAGAGTGTTTGAAACCTTTTTGAGACAGGATCTTTCTATGTAGCTTTGGCTAGCCTCAAACTCCGAGGTCTGCTTGTCACCGCCTCCTGAGTGCTGGCATTAAATCTGTGTGCCACCAAGCCTTACTAAATATTTTTAAAAAATCATTTATTCTAGGTGCACTGGTGTTTTGTCTGCAAGCATGACCACATGAGGGTGTTGGATCCTCTGCAACTGGAGTTACAGTTGTGAGCTGCCATATGGGTGCTGGGAATTGAAGCCAGTCCTTTGGAAGAGCAGCCACTGCTCTTAATCATGGAGCCATCTCTCCAGCCTCTCCTGACTAAACTTTTATTTTTCAATAAAAGGCTTACTTGTATATGTGCCCTGGTGTATGTACCACATGCATGTCTGGTGCCTATCGAGGAAAGAAGCTGGATCCCCTAGAACTGGAGTTACAGATAATTTGGAGCCACCATGGGAACCAAATCCAGGTCTTAAAACACTGAACCACCTCTCCAGCCCCCAGACCTTAAACGTTAAAAAGTGTGTGAATGCAGGCATGCGTGCAGAGGTCAGAAGACACCCTTGGGTTCCAGCAGTTGGAGTGGGGTCTTTTCATTGTTCACTGTCCGGTACATTAGGCCAGCTGGCCTGTGGGTTTCCAGGGATCTCTCAATCCAGGGATCTTGCTTCCCATCTTATGACGAGAGTTGGGATTACAGATGCATGCTTCTCAATCTGGCTTTCGATCTGGGTTCAGGTCCTCACACTTGCATGGCAATCTCCCCAGCACTAACCTTAAACTTCTGATCCTTTACCTCTACCTCCTGAATGCTGAGATTACAAGTATTCATCACCACTTGTAATACAGAAATAGAATTTAGGGCTTTGGGTATGCTAGGCAAACACTGTTCCAACTGAACCACATCCGTGGGTCCACACCCACAGCACCAAACTTACCCTTCTACATTCATGTTGCCAGTCACCAAACTCTCAGCAGAAGACTGCTGTGCTCCCCACTCCCAACCCCAGAGGTCTGTTTCAGCCTGAGATGCTTTGGATGCTTTTATTGCTAGAATCTGGGAAGTTCTAGGGTGGTTCCTGAATACCCTGTGGCCAGGAAGCTGTTACCACTGTGAAAACATACCATAGGGCAGGCGAGGATCACAGTCACAATTGACAAAGGACACCACTCAACCTCAGAGACAGGAATGCTGCTGGCTCTGCAGCTTTACAGACCCACAGCTATTGGTGACAGAAAACTGATGACAGTGTCCTAGTGCGTGCAGTACACGGCCGAGAGCCACCTGGTCACCTGGCAGGGATGACTAAATCTACCCCAGGGCCAAGTGGAAATCATCTGAAATTTTTTTCTTCTTCTTTAGTACAGTCTTTTTATTCAGAAAAACAAAAAATTTTTTTCTAAACACACATAGGAGGCATCGGTAGGGGAGTATCTGTCCGTCCAGCTCCAGCTCACGTGGTTTTGGCAGCAATAAGGGAAAAGGGGTAATGGCCCCAAAAATGGTTTGTGTGTATATGGAAAGGGGTGCAAAAGCCGAAGGAATCGGTTGGGGAGGGGACAGGTGAGGTCAGTACTGGGAACACCGCAAGTGAGAGGCCATTTCATAACATTTCTTGTTGATCAAACCACCAAGAACACTTTCTTTGCCCGGCACAGGTCTAGGGACTGGACAGTCACGGTGACAGTGACATTGAAAGTAGGGGCTGCTCCTCTCGGTATGAAGATCCATTGTAAATTCCTCGTCCTGCAGCAGTGAGTCGTGGATCACAGAGCGTTTCTGGCCTCCAAGTGTCAGCCCATTATGGAAATACTTGACTGGTCTTTGCCTGCCAGGACACCAGCCTCAGCTGTCTAAATGCTAATTAAGGTCTTCCAGGGGATGGGCCACAGCTTGGGCTTGGAGTGGAGGCTGAGAGCTTGGGGCTCTCGTTGGCTGTCTCGTCTGAACTTTATTTTTGTTTTTTTTTGAGCCAGGGTTTCTCTGTGTAGCCCTGGCTATCCTGGAACTCACTCTGTAGACCAGGCTGGCCCTGAACTCACAGAGATCCATCTGCCTCTGCCTCCACAGTTCTGGGATTAAAGGTGTGCACCACCATGCCCAGCCATTACATAGTTTCAAACTGCCATCTGGGTGCTAGGATTTGAATCCGGGTCCTTTGGAAGAGCAGCCAGTGCTCTTAACTGGTGAGCCACCTCTCCAGCCCCTCATCTGAACCTATAAATCCAAAAAATCATGGTGTCTGAAGGTGAGCCCACCCAGCTCAGGGGTGGGGTTCTGGAATGTTCTCTTCACAGACTGGGAACTTAAAAGTCAGGTTTCCTAAAGTGCTCTGATACATCTCAAAAAAAAAAAAAAAAAAAAAAAAAAAAACTAAACAAAAACAAAGACAAAACCAAAACCACCACAAAACACTGATCAGCAACATGGCACAGATGAAGTCTGGTAGACGGATATACACTGTGGACACAAGACAGAGGCAGGAAAGTACGAGGGTGAGAGCTGTTCAGGTGCTGGGGCCCACGAGCCTAGGGATGAGGACAAGGGGCCCCACACCATTCCTGGCACTCTGAAGTCATCAGAAGCCACCACTTTCAGCACTCTGTTGTCCACCAGCTGTTGGACTCTTGGTCACCATGCCCAGTCACCTCCTGAGCCTGTGGGTGCTGAAGTCTTGGCTCTGGACGGTTCTGTTGCTCATGACAGCAGCCTGCTTCACAGTGATGGGGGTGGTCTGGCTCTCTGCATTAGGGAACTCCGGGCAGGGCTCCTGTTAAGGGTTCCCTAGGATGCTGGCTGGGCTCTGGAGACTGACTTGTCCTTCCTGGGACAAAGAGCCATCAGCATAGGACTTGGTCCTGCCATCAGTACTTCAGGGGAGGGTGCCTGGGTGAGGAAAGATTCTGTACCTCAGACAGCCAGGCCTAAGTTTGGTGGGAGCTGGAACTCAGACCTGCCCAGCCCAGGGAACAAGGCCAGACTAGACCAGACCAGACCAGACCAGCAGCTGTCCTGACTCCTGCACAGGCTGCAAGACATACTGTGGAAGATGTGGCACTAAGATGGCCATCTATGGCTACTCACTGGCAATGTCACCAGGCCATCTCCCCAAGTCCCTCAGTGTGTTGGCTCTGCCTTTCTGGCAGGACACTGAAGGGACCATGGAAAAGCTGCTCATTTCACAGGGATCAAACATTATCTGGACCCCGGGTTCTGCATCTCAGATAGGTAGGAGGGTATGGCAGGTACCCCTTGGGAAGCAGAGCTTGGAAAAACACCAACCTACTTACTATACAAGGAGTGACAGTTGGTAACTCTTCAGATAGAGTTGTGAACCCACAGATCCAGACCACTGATTGCTCCATGGGCTGCCTGGGGCTGCCTGGTGCTGCCTGAGCCTTCCCAACCCTGTGGCCAGCACCAGTTGCTGCTTTGGAAGGGGGGATTCGCTGAACTCTGGATCATTCTAGTGCCTTCTGGTGCCTAATGCCTCAGCTTAGTCCAGAGATTCCTGGGGGTTCTGGAGCCTGCCTCTGGTGTCTTCTCAGACCCGCCTGCTCTATCTCCTGGCTCCCCAGTTTTGTGTTCTGTACCTCTGGTTTAAAACAGCTCTGTGGTTTAGCTGGGGTTCCACCTGCAGTTTAAGAGAATTTTGTTTGCATGTACATATATATATATATATAAGAGGTTCAAGGGGCTACTCACACTTTACCACTAGTTCTATAGAGAGCTTTGAGACCCAAGACATACATCAACAGGGTAACCCCAGGTCAGCGGTGCCTGGCTGTGCTCAGGCAGGGGAAGGGTATGGTCAGACAGGAACAGTCAGCCATGGGATCCCCATAGACATAAAGGGTTACCAGGACAGGAAGCGGTCTGCTTTTGTGGCCATGACCTCTTAGAAGAAGATGACATCTTCCCTGCCAACTTCATCCTTGGTGGTGAGTGGTGTGGTTGGCAGCGAGGGTACTGGGGACGCAGGTGGCAGGGACGTGCCTCCAGACTTGAAGAAGGCCTCAGGGGGTGTGGCAGCTGGGGCTGGGCTTGGGGCTGGGCAACAGGGGTCTAGAAGAGAGGGGGTGCACAGGGTTGTTAGAAGCCACCAGAAGTAGTGGGTGGCCCTAATGCCCAGTGGCTGGGCTCACCTGGGGTAGGTGCAGATCCAGGGGTGGCAGGCAGGATGGGACTCTGTGACCGGCGGTTTCGGGACACATTGTCATCCTTGCCTATGAACTTGTTGAGAAGCATCTGCTGCTGCTTCACCAGGTCGAAGGACCCTGGAAGAGGGAAGACGCTTGAGCTCGACTCTAGGCCACCTGGTGGAGGGTGGGCCACCCCTACCTGGTACTTCCTCATGGGCAGTCAGATAAGCACTTTGAAAGGAGACAGAGTCACACAATGTTGGGGTAAGAGAAGGTCGGGGCTTCCAAACATCCTTTCCCCATGACCATTAGGACATGGGCTGTGCCTAAGGTCCCACAACACCCTCTGTCTTAACAGGGATGGAGGGGACAGAGATGCTGGGTACTGCCCCTAGTGCATGTCCTGTGCCCCAGCTGTGAGGTTCTAAGCAAACGAGGATGATGATTAGTTTTGTCCACAACACAACCTGGGACAAAGGCCTTGGTGAAGGATTGTCTACAATAGGATGACCTGTGGGTATGTCTGTGGGGGACTGTCTTGTTTGCCTTAATCAGTGTGGAAGACCTAGCCTGAAAGTGGGCTCCACCATTCCTCAGGTCTGCCCCCGGTCTGGGTAAGTGTGGAGAAAGCTGGCTGGGCATGAATTTACTTCTCTGCTCCTTCCTGTGCATATGACTGGGTCTCTCAGGGAACTGCTGCCGATTCCCCACAATGAGGGACAGATACCTGGAACCCTGAGCTCAAGTAAGGCATTTCTCGAAGTTGGTTTCCATTGGGGTGTTTTATCACACCAACAGAAATGCAACTGGAAACATGAACTTCTCTGTGCTTGGTTGTCTCCCTGTCTAAGGTCTGCATTTCAGTTCTGCTACTGGGACAGAGGCCTCCATTGGGAGGGGTGTGCTTCTTTGGATGGTACAGGGGTCCTGATTTGGGGATGGGGTACAACTCACCCGAGCTGTCCCAGCGCTGGGAACCCCTGCTCTTGCTCTTGTCCTTGCTGCCCTTGGTTGAGGCAGCTAGCTTGGTAGGGATCTGCTGCTGCACAGCTGTCTGCCTCTGAATCTGGTTGGTGGCACTGAGCAGCTGGATGGGCACCTCGCTCTTGGCTGGCCGGCTCTCAGCAGGGGCACTGTCCCAGCGGGCCACCTCAGGGCGCTCCACGTACTCAGGTCCCGTGCCAGGTGGCAGCATGCTCCCTTGGGTCCCTGGTGCTTTGGTTAGGGCCAAGTGCCCCTCCAGCCCATCCCCATTGAAGCTGGGAGGGTGGCTTGTGGGCTGGGCCTGAAAGTAAGAGAAGACATATCCTATCGCTGCTGAGCCTGCTGATGGCTCTTAACCCCACACTAGGCTTCCTAGTCTTATGGTGGCTCTAACCTGGTGGGGACCTGGTAAACGCTCAGAGATGAATGGGTGACCAGAGACTGCCCATCTCAAGGACCAGTTCGCAGCTGGGAAGGTCCAGTCTGCATTCTGCAGAGCCAGTGCTTCTGTCTAAAGTTGCTTCTGGTGATTGACAGTCTTTGGAACACACCACTTTATATACCAATGGTCACACCGAGTCAGTCACATACACGCTTTCTCTCACACACACAAATATGTCTACACAATTTATATTTGGACTACTCAGAATTTTTTGTTTTGTTTTTTTGAGATGAGGTCTCTCTGTGTAACTCTGGCTGTCTCAGAACTCTATGTAGACCAGGTTGGCCTCGAACTCACAGAGATCCACCTCTGCCTCCTGAATGCTGGAACTAAAGGTGTGTGCCACTAGGTCTGGTTCCCGCCCCCAAACTCCCCAGAGAGGGGTTGGCCTTGAACTTGCTATGTAGCCAAGGATGACGATCTGTACCATCAGACTTTTTTTTAATGGAATGCTGGGGTTGCACGCTAGGTAAGCACAAAACTGAGCCTCATTTCCAGCCTAGTGGGTTTGGCCATACAGGCCCACGTACCTCTGCTGGCACCTCTGGGGGCAGTGCCCCTGGTGCAGTGTTCTGTTTCTTGAACCTGCGAAGCTGCTCCAGGCGCTCCCGTTCGCGGTCCACTGCACGCTGGGCCTCGCGCAGGCGCTCTAGGTCATGCTGGTAAGCCTGGCGCTGCCGCTCCAGCTCCGTGCGCTCCTGGTCCAGCCGCTGGCGCAGCTGGCGCGCCTCGCCCTCTCGTTCCTGCAGGCGTGCACCTGCTAGCTCCAGTTCTTGCTGCTGGCGCGCACGTTCCCGCTCCCAGCGCTGCTGCTCCTGGCGCAGCTGGCTCTGCAGCTTTTCCACCCCTGCGCGCTCCTCACGCTGCTTCTCAAAGTTGCGCTGCCGCTCTTGCTCTAGCAGCAGGTTCCCACGTGTTGATTGCAGCCGGAACTGCTTCTCGCGCTCCTGGATGGCCACTCGCTGCATCTCCACATAGCTATCCTGTTGGGCAATGACTGCCTGGGGACAGGGACAGGGGTGGGGTTGGTGAAGAGAGTCATGCCCTTGGCCAGACCCAGCCAACTAGCAAAGGGCAGGAGCAGTCAGTCCCTCTCTGATGCTGCAGGTACCTGGAGACTGAGAAGCAGCTGTGACAGTGTCTGGACCCGGTGGACCAGCTGCAGAGAGAAAGCCAAATTGGTCTACCTGATGATGGTACACAGGGCATGTAGGCATCCCGTCCCTGGGGGAGATGGAGCAGGGGTGGTACCTCTGACTCCAGGACGGTGGGCAGACACGAGCAATTCTCTGTGCTAGGCATCTCTACCTGTGGAAACAAGGATTATAGTATCAAAATGGCACTCATCTAAACCACCGCAGCTCACTGTGGGAGGAGGTGTGTTCTTGGCATGGGAAACAGAAAGAATTCAGGGCTGGGCTGTGACCGTGGGGCACAGGTCCTATGGGCATCTGATGCACTCCCATCTGAGAGTCTAGAAAATGAAGGTGTGCAGAAGCCTGGGAGATGGGTAGGTGGCTGATGCCCAGCTCTACAGTAGGGTGGGCTTGGAAGTGAAGTTTGTTCAGCCATGCCAGGCACAGGGTCCAGTTCAAGCGTCAGATACAGCTAGGGCAGGCAGCCTTCGCCTCTGGAAACCTCAGCAACAATGGGTAGGTACTGGGTGTGCTGAGTCAAAGGGGGAGGGACAGGCCAATCAAATGTCAGGAGTGTGGGCAGATGTTACTACACAGTCTGGGTAGCTTGTGGTACCAATGTGGGGTTTTGGGCCTGCTGAAGTCAAGGCAACTATGCTGTGCCTGTCCTCGTCTCTGCCTCCCTCCCAAGTCACTGTCTGTCATTCCCAGGGGTCTGCAGGATTAATTTCGAAGGCTGTCATATTAGTGGCAGTCACGTCAACTCGGACTGCCTGTACCCAGGCAGTCCGCATTACCAGAAGCCACTTACCGCCTGTGATTCCTCACAGCCACTGGAGGTGTCGCTGTCACAGGGCTTGGAGTCTGGGCTGCTAGCCGGGCCCTGCCAGTCTTGGGGCCTGGGGTTACTGTTGTATACTTTCTTTTTACAGCTGCCACCTGGAGACCCCAAATCGACCCATCACAAGAGGATGCTATGAATTCCACAGGGCCTGGGATTCCCCCTCTCTCTGCCTACAGCCCATCCATTTAATAAATACAGGCTAGGGTGTTCCTGGAGGTCTGCTGGAGAACCCTAGCTTTGTGGTACAGAGCCTAAGACGGCTTAGGAATGTTCTCAGGAACTATACCCCAACTCTGGAGAAATAGCTCAGCTCTTAAGGCTAAGGCTCACAACTAAAATCCCAAAAAATTACACCACAGAAGACACTGGGTCTGTCAGTCATGAGCTTCCCAAGGCACAGCCTCAGAAGAAGGTGACATACTTACTCTTGTTGGGGCTGCCCACACTGTCATAGCCCCCGAAGGTCTCAGCCCTCCGTGGCAGGCCTGCAGATACACCTCCCTCTTCCACCTGTCTACTGGTGCTGCCCAGCTGCCGGCAGATGAGGCTCTGGATGCCCTCAACTATTAGGAAGAGGTGGGGGACATGAGTCAGCAGGTGGTGGGGATTATGCCAGGGGCAGCAGGGCAGCCCAGACCTGAGCCAGGAGCAAGTGTGGCAGTGAGTGCCAGGATGCTAGGTACACACAATACCTTGGCTTAGGCAGTGGTGGGGATAGAACCCAACGCTAGGCAAGCACTCCAACCAACAAAGCCCCATCCCGAGCCATCATCCTCACTGTCTGAGGGAGAAGCCAAGGCAATCATTGGGCAGCCATTGGGTCTGAAACAATCCATCTTGGAGGCTTCAAGATGCCTCGGACTGCCTGTTCCCAGGCAACCAACATTACCAGAAGCCACTTACCGCCTGTGATTCTTTAGAGTCCGTAAGATTAAGGAACTTCTGAAGGGGGTCTTATTAAGACTCAGGAAATCAACAATGCACAAATCTCAGGAAGTCCCTGAAACTTACCATTGGTTATCTAGACAGAAAGGACTGCTGAGGAAAGGAGACTCTCCAACCTGTCTAGCCAACTTCGCCAGCAAGAGAGCTGAAAAGCTTTTCAGGGTCCTAGCTCTCACTAGTTGTCACCTAGCCTGGGGTAGCTTTCAGTGATGTAGCTGCTTTTAAGCTGTAAGTAACCCCTCACCCCTGCTCCTTCCTGTGATACCCACCAAGCTGCACTGCTGTTATTGTTACTTTGGCCTGCCATCAGTTCCCTATTTGTGGTGAAGATACATGTGCTCATGTTCCTCAAAAAAAGTGTCACACAACCTATAGAGAGGCACCATATGGGCTTTGTGACGTTTCTCTCCAGTTCAACAGGGTGCCTGCTGCTGCATCTAAGCCCCAAGCCAGGTCAATGGATGTGATGTACCAGTCTCTACCTAGGTCCAGGAACAGACACATGTTAAATGAAAGCCATACAGGACGGCTGCCTATGGGTAAGGGTGGTCTACATACCTTTCAATGGCCCGCTACCATTCAAAGTCTCTACCCAGATGAAGAGACAGGGAAAATAGTCCCAGCCCAGGTACCAGATTTGTGAATGTCACTGAAGGCCACAGGGGACAGAAGTGGAGGGGCAGTGCAGGTGTTGGTGGAGGGAGCAAGACACCCATTGGGTGTTTGCTAAGCTGTGTAGGCAAGGGCTTGAATGGTCTGACTTGCTGATGGAAGGGAGCCATTACATACTGGCTTCCCACCCTGCTGGACAGTGCGGGCCCCGGTGGCTGCAATAGTGCTATTAGCGGCTACCTTACCAGGTCTAGCCTCGAGGCCGACAGAGTGTCCGCATGGTCAGCGGCTACCTTACCAGGTCTAGCCTTGAGGCCGACAGAGTGTCTGCATGGTCAGGGTAGAACGTGTGTGAGAGAGCAGGTAATGTGTGCTCAGCGGTTAACATCAGGCTATTATGCCTGGCAGCCTGCCAAAGCTAGGGGTGGGTTTCTGGTCCAAGTTTAGGGTACATTTCTGGACTCCAGAAGTCCCTCAAAAGAGGATATGTATTTTCCTGAGGATATTATCAGGGACCTATTCTAGAAAAGAAGGGAAATCTGCATCAGAGAGCTTTGTTTTACTAAGAAAACTTAGATTATAGTTTACGTACTTATTATTTACTATGTGAGTGGACACACGTGACACAGCACACACCTGGAGGTTGGAGGATACCTACATTTCGAACAGTTGCTTCTCCTTTTCTACCATGTGGATCTCTAGGACTGAACTCAGGCTGTCATATGTGAGTGAAGGCTAGTACCTTTCCTGCTAGCCACCTCTTAGGCTCAAGCTTTATTTTTTCCCCATTGAAGAAAAGTCTTTCATACATACCAGACTAGCTTCAAACTCTTTATAGAACTAAGGACGACCTTGAACTTTTGCTCTCTCAAGTGATGGGCTTAGGAGTGTGTGCTACCACCCCTGGTTTACTTGCTACAGGGGATGGAACCCAGGGTCTCACAAATGCTAGGCAACCGTTCTACCAACTGTAAGCGTTTTTTTTTTTTTTTTTTTTTTTTTTTTTTTGGTTTTTCGAGACAGGGTTTCTCTGAATATCTCTGGCTGTCCTGGACTCGCTTTGTAGACCAGGCTGGCCTCGAACTCACAAAGATCTGCCTGCCTCTGCCTCCCAAGTGCTGGGATTAAAGGCGTGCGCCACCACTGCCCGGCCTGTAAGCGTTTTTTATTTCCATGGATGAGGGGATGAGATGAGAGCTGTACCCAAACTTTACTAATACAAGGCTTAGGCTGATCCCAGAGTGTTTCTATCTAACTACCCTTAGGCCAAAGGCCTGGAAGTTTCTAGCCTCTGTTCACTCTTATCTAAGCCTAGAATGTTTTCAGCCTCCAAGACTTACTGCTGAATAAGCTCACCCTCTGGCTGGTTCAACTCAGCTGCTCTGGCTCAAACTCCTCACTAAGCTGACTGATTCAATCTGGTTTCTTTCCACTTCTCACTGAATTGCTCTGCTTGGAGACACTGCCTCTGAACTCCACAAACTGAACTGCATGGAACTTAACCAAACTGTACTGTGTTCTTCTTCTCCTTACTCTCTCTGTGCTGCTTAAGTACTTCCTCTTTCCTGTCTGTTCTTATGAGAGTCGGGTGCATCCTATCTCCCATTCTGTCAAATCTTTCTCTGATTTGTCACTTTTTCTGTACCTCAATTCTTCATGGTTAGGGATTAAAGTGGTGTACTAAGGGCATGTCTGTATTCCAGAGAGATCACACAGTCCTACTTCTTTGAACGTGATCCCTTGCCAGATCAGCCATGTTGCTGGATTAAAATTCCTCTACAACCAACGGAGGAGCCACATCCCTAACCCTGAGTCAACTGTAGACACTAGGTTAACAAGGTCACTCAAGGAAGTGTTTGTTGAGAAAGTACTTAAAGGATTTGGGTAGAGTTTGGCTGTAGATGTAATGTAGTCCTGCATGTGCTGGATTCCAAAAAAGCAAAATGATGGTAGGTCCTGGGTCAGAGTGCTGGGCCTGCCTTTGGTCCCCCCAGGGAGCCCACCTGCAGAATATCATCAGAGCACAGTCTTACTCTCACTCATGGCCGATCTGAGAATCTGCTCCCCCCGTAGGGTCTCGGAAGGGTCCCCGCCTCCTCGGAAGAGGCCTCGGTACTGTGCTGACTCCTCCACCCCGCTCAGTTCAGCCATCTCCAGGTAGATCTGCTGCTTCTCCAGGAGGCTCTGGGCGATCAGCTGGTCTTTCAGGCTCAGTCGCTCTACAGGAGAACCCAGAGGTGGCGGTCATCCTCAGGGTCCTGTCCTTGGAGTCAGGTTGAGAGAGTAGGGACCCTGACAGCACTGTACCCTCAAAGGCCAACTCCCTATCCTGCCTCCGACATCACTAGCTTTGTAGTGTTGTCCTGTCCTCTTGACTGCTCCTCTCATCCCCACTGTGAACCCCAAAATGGTGGACAAGTGCCTGGACAGTTAGGAGTCTGGAACAGAGAGCCTTGACAGATTTTTTTTTTTTTTTTTTGTTTTTCGAGACAGGGTTTCTCTGTGTATCCTTGGCTGTCCTGGACTCACTTTGTAGACCAGGCTGGCCTCGAACTCAGAAAGATCCGCCTGCCTCTGCCTCCCAAGTGCTGGGATTAAAGGCGTGCGCCACCACCGCCCGGCAGATTTTTTTTTTTTTTTTTTTAACTTAAAAAAATTTTCATAGCTGGGTGTGGTGGCGCACGCCTTTAATCCCAGCACTCGGGAGGATGAGGCAGGCGAATTTCTTGTGAGAGAAACAGGACCAAAAGGCTGAAGACTGATGCTGGAATGTATGGAGAGAAAATGGGAACTGTCCAGGTAGTCACTGGTTTGTCATTTCTTAGTATTGGAAGCTGCAGGCCCTGCACTTCCTATATAATCAGATATATTTATCCTTCTCAGCTCTCTGAGGTGGTTGAAGAATAGACAGCTTGAGACTCATAGCAAATTTTGAGTTGTTTAGGAATCAAGAGGGCGTTCTAGATCTAAGAAGATGGTTATAATAGTGATTCAAGTTAGTATGAAAACTAAGTCAGTTATAGAACTTTAAACTCATGGAGATGGTTAGAAGGTAGAAGGCTAAAGTCAGGGGCCAAATATGTATGAACTGGACATTGGGAAGGTATACTGGGCCATTTAACTCTCATAAATGTGGCATATTTATATCTGTTGTTGTGTATAATACTTACTGTTATAAGAGAAGGAACCATCTGTTGGACTGAAAGGGGAGACTTCTGGGGGGAAGAGGGTGGAAGGGCGGGATAGGAAGGGGGAATAGGGAGGGGTTTGTGACTGAGATATAACTTGAAGAAAAAAAATAAAGTACTTATATAACAAAAAATAAATAAATAAACAAATAAGCGAATTTATAAATAAATAAATAAATAAATAAATAAATAAATAAATAAATAAATAAAAATACCCCCCCCCCAAAATTTTCATAGCTGGGTGTGGTGGCGCACGCCTTTAATCCCAGCACTCGGGAGGATGAGGCAGGCGAATTTCTTGTGAGTTCAAGGCCAGCCTGGTCTACAAAGTGAGTCCAGGACAGCCAGGGATACACAGAGAAGCCCTGTCTTGAAAAACAAAACAAAAATTTTCATTACATTTATTTATTTGTGTGTGTGTGTGTGTGTGTGCCTGCACACACATGTATGGAGGTCAGAGGGCAACTTGTAGGAGTCGATTCTCTCCATTCTGTGGGACCTGGGGGCTGGACTCGGGTCATCAGGCTTTTTCTTTTTTTTTTTTAAAGATTTATCTGCTGGTTGTGGTGGTGCATGCCTTTAATCCCAGTACTTGTGAGGAGAGGCAGGAGAATATCTAGTGTATACTACATAGAGAGAACATTAAAAAACAAAAAACAAAAACCCCACATTATTTGTGTACTGAGCATACATGGATGTACTTGGGTGTTTACAAGAGGGCATCAGGTGTGCTTCTCTATTGTTCTTATTTGAGGCAGGATCTTTCCTTGAAACTGGGGTTCTGTTTTTTTCAGCTACACTGTAAGTCAGCAGATCCTGGCAATCCTCCTGTCCGTACTTTTCAGACCTGTGGCTAGAGTTGTGCACAGGACATCTGGCTTGTTAAGTGGGTGCTGGGTCTGAACTCTGGCCCACACGGTTGTGTAGCAAGTGCTCTTCAGTGGTGAACCATCTCTTCAGTCCTATTTGTTTTTATTTTTATTTTTATTTTGTTTTTTAATAATTCCATCTATTTTTATTTTATGTACATTGGTGTTCTGACTGCATGTAGGTCTGGGTGAGGGTGTTGGATCCCCTGGAACAGGAATTATAGACAGCTGTGAGCTGCCATGTGGGTGCTAGGAATTGAACCCATGTCCTCAGAAAGAGCACCCAGTGTTCTTAACGCTGAGCCATCTCTCCAGCCCCCCTGTTTTGTGTTTTTGAGACAGGATTTTATTCTTCCCCAGGCTAGAGACCCCCCCCACCTTGGCCTCCGAAGTACACACATGCTATGGGCTGCTAGGCTCCATGGCAAGCTACCTTTACCTGCTGAGCCATCCTGTTGTCCCAGAAAACACACTTGTTATTAACTGATTAAATTTTTGTTTTTGAGACACCATCTTGCTGAATACCCTTGGTTCACTTGGTAACAGCTGTATATAATGCAAAGTGGCTTTGAATTCCCATCAATCATCCCACCTCAGCCTCAAAGTTTATAAATCTTGGGGCTGCTGAGATGGCTCAGTGGTTAAGAACATTTGTTGCTCCTACAGAAGACTCAGTTTTGATTCTGAGCAGCCACAGGGTGGCTCACAACTGCCTATAAGTCCCCCTCTTCTGGCCTCTGCATGCTTTACATGAATATAGGCAAAAATGTCCACTGCCCATACACATACAATTTAAAAAAAAAGCTTTACTTTAAAAAAATTTTTCAGCCGGGTGGTGGTGGCGCACGCCTTTAATCCCAGCACTTGGGAGGCAGAGGCAGGTGGATCTTTGTGAGTTCGAGGCCAGCCTGGTCTACAAAGTGAGTCCAGGACAGCCAAGGATACACAGAGAAACCCTGTCTCGAAAAACCAAAAAAAAAAAAAAAAAAAAAAATTTCAAGATAGGGTTTCTCTGTAGCCCTGGCTGTCCTGGAACCCATTCTGTAGAAAAGGCTGGCCTTGAACTCTCAGAGTACTGGAATCAAAGGCATGTCCCACTATGCCTGGCTCCATTTACTTACTATTTTTACTGTGATGTTTTATTTTTGTTTATTTATTCATTCACTTATTTATATCTAGCTTTGCTTATTTGTGGTATAGCTAAAGATACCCTTGAACTCCTGACACATGTCCCTGTGCTGGAGTTGGAACCCAGGGGGCTCCAGCAAGCTAGTCAACCCTGTATCTACAGAGCCACATCCCTGGCCCTGAACTGAGTTCTTGAGATGGGGGTTCCCATGGTATGTGCAGTAAACCTCAATGGAATGGCATAAACTTAATGGGACTCCACAGGTTACAAGCGGGAGCTGCCCACAGTACTGACCCTCTTACCTTGGAAGTCCCGGAGTCTCATGGCGCGGGCTTCAATCATCTTTCTTTCTTCAGCCTCACTGAAAAGGCCCTCCTCCTCCTCATCAGGGCAGCTGCAGGGAAGGGGACAGCTGCCATCAGTGGGCTCACTGCTGTGACACCAGCACTGCACAGCATCCTTTTTCTGTCCCCCTTATGCTGGTGAGGTGGCCTGGGGGATAACACAGCTGTAGATCTAGAAGGGACTGTCGCAGCAGTATAGGCCAAGAATGACAGAGGACATCTCATCCTCTTCTGGCCACAAGATCTACATGTTAGAAGAGAATAACCGGCTCCCAAACGTTGTCTTCTCACCTCCACACACATGCCACAGCTTGCCTTCTCTCCAATAAGGAAATGTACTTATGAAGAAGATTACTGAGCCAGGGCCTGGTTTAGCTTTGAAAGGGCTCTTCCACTGACCTATATTCCCACCCTGTACTGCTGATTTTTTTGGTTTTGTTTTGTTTTTTTAGGACAGGGTTTCTCTGTGTAGTCTTGGCCATCCTTGAACTCCTTCTGTAGACCAGGCTGGCCTCCAACTCAGCACCCATCTGCCTCTGCCTCCTGAGTGCTGGGATTAAAGAAGGGTGTGTGCCACTACAACCCACTTTGTGGTGTCTGCTTGTTTGTTTTGTTTTTTAAAGACAATAAGACACCACACATCCCAGGACAGCCTTGAATCTACTGCGGCTAAGGACTACCTTTTCTGGTCCTCCTGTCTCTACTACTCAGGCGCTGGGACTGCAGGCACGTACCATCAGTCAGTTTCTACGGTGCAGGGTTTGGACTGAGGGCCTGTGCATGTTGCATAAACACTATCTGTGAGTTACAGCACTAGGTCCTGTGCTCTGTGAGGGACTTCCCTTGGAGGGAGAGAAGCGAAGTCAAGGACAACCAACAGCACGTGACAGCTCTCAAGGGGTGAACTTGTGGTCCTCCTGCCTCATGTTCCTGATGTGGATGCTAGGAACTGAGCTCTGGTCCTGTGCAAAAACAGCAAGCACCACGCGCCCCTGAACCTTTTCTCCAGCCCTGCAGGCACAGGGGCCCAGCTATGTCATGGAGAAGGTGGCCAGTGGACAGCTCATTTGCAGATGACTAACAGACGCGGGAGGCTGTGGAGCACTCAGAGCTGAAGTTACTGATCGTGGTGGGTGTGTGGCACAGGAGCCTGGCTATAGCTTTCCATCCCCACCTGTCAGGCAGACTCTGGTTCAGGCAGGTGGAAGAGTGCCTGCACTGGGCCGGGATCTGAGGCTCTCTCAGCCCGAGAAGCAAAGACAGGATATCACAGTGTGCTGCAGCAAGGCTGGCCTCCAACTATTTATCTGAGTGGCCCAAAGTAAAGGTCCAAGTTAGAACTGGCTGGCCCCTCATCCACTGTTTACAGAGATATATCCATGCCCTTTTGGCGCTGTGACAGGATGGCCACTATTAGGAGTGGTAACAGCCTCCGTTAGTTCATTCCTCATGGGACTGGGTGGCTCCGTTGGCAGAGTGCTAATCCTCACTTAGTTCTCATGGAGCTTGAGTCCCTTCCCTGGTACTGTATAAACTGGGTATGGTGGTACATTACTTTCATCCTAGCACCTGGGAGGTGGAGGCATGAAGACAGTAAGGGTCATTTTTGGTTACATAGTGAGTTGGAGGCCAGCTTGGTCTGCATGAGACTGTTTCTCAAAAATCAACCAATCAACCAACCAGTGGTCTATCTGGGAGGTGAAGGTCATGAGCGAGAAGCTTATCAATGCCGAGAGAGCATGAAGCAGGCCGGAGACCCTGGCTTCTCTCACCTCTCTACAGCTCTGCGGATGTGGGCCATCCAGGTGTTCCTGTCCTCTTTGGAATTGGTGTAGATCTCGTACATCTCTGGCCCTTGCATGGAGGCGCTGATCAGAAACATGGCCTTCTCCTCATTGGCCACCTCTCTCACAATGAGCTTTTGCAGAGGGATGATGGGAGGCTTTGAGTCCTGTTCGGGAGAAGGCAATGGAAACTTAACTGTTGTCCTGCTGTATCCAAACAGCATTGGAACCCCGAGTCTGGGGAAGAGGGCTGGCACAAAGGAGGACCAAGAGGGGAAGCCAGAGGTCCTCAGGTACTGTCTGTCTGTCTGTCTACTTTGGTTTCTGAGACACAGAGTGTCACTGGCCTGAAGTTCACCAAGCAGGACACGCAGGCGGACAATGAGTCCCAGGGATGTGTGTCCCCAGGACAGGGTTCCAAGTGTGTGCCACCACACCCTACTTTTTCTTATGGGTTCTGGGCAGTGAACTCTGGTCTTCAAGCACTGAACTGTCAGGCGGCACAAAGCAGAAATGTTTTACTAACTGCAGACCATTTAACTGATCTCCTAGTATTCTTTTTAGTGTTTTTTGAGGCTTTAAACTCACTGTGAAACCCTGTTGGCCTCAAATTTACAGCAATCCTGCCTTAGCTTCCCAATTGTTGGGATTAAGGGCATGTGCCACCATGCCTGGCAAAGGGAACATTCCTCCTTTTTCCTTCTTTTGTTTTTGTTTTTTTTTCAAGAGTTTTGGTGTAACAGAGCCCTGGCTGTCCTGGACTCACTCTGTAGACCAGGCTGGCCTCGAACTCAGAGATCTACCTGCCTCTGCCTCCTGAGTGCTGGGATTAAAGGTGTGCGCCACCACATCTGGCCTCTTGTTACTAATTTTTTTTTTAAATGTTGCTAGGTATGATAGTATACACCTTTTTTTTAATTTTTTTTCTTTTTTTTTTCTTTTTTTTTTTTGTTTTGTTTTTCGAGACAGGGTTTCTCTGAATATCTCTGGCTGTCCTGGACTC
>CAJQZJ010032578.1:5915734-5964389 GCA_907164525.1 Lophiomys imhausi | reverse complement strand
TTTTTTTTTTTTTTGTCTTTATAATGGCCCTAACCCAATATATTTGGTATCCTTATAGGAATCTAAGATTAGGCCAGCTGAGGTGTCACAGGCCTGTCACCCCAATACTTGAGATTTGGAGGTAGGAAGCTCAGAAGTTCAAGGGCAGCCTCAGCTAAACAGTGACTTCCAGGCCAACTTGGGCTATATAAGGCCCTGAACTTACAAACCCTGAGATGACAGGTGTGTGCCATCATGCCCAGCTTGGATGGCTTTTATTTTCATGTGTGTGATTTTCTGAATAAGGACTTCTGGAACTTGTTAACATTGGGTGACTGTGGTTGCAATTCTGGGGCCCTTAAGACAGGCTACTTTATGTCTCACCTGTGACACAGTATCTGGGATACACAGTGATCTATCTGGAGAAATCATGACAGAGGGCAGGGAAGATGGTGGTGTCTGCACATCTCCCGAAAGCTCTGGCCCAACTGGTTCATTAATAATGCCCTAAAGCCTCCTAACAGTGGGAGGGGAGCATGCAGCTACCATAGTGGGCACCTACGCTTTGTGTGAGGCTAGTGGCTTAGAGGTGTTCTGGGCCAAAGAGGGGGACAGCTTTTGTGACAAAATAGCCTGACCCAGTTTGTGGAGAGGTAGGACGGGGTGACAAGGGATGTGAGAACTCCTGAAGTGCTTTAAGCTCAACATACCAACCCTGTTAGTGTTTACCACTTTGAGACTGCAGGGGACAGTTCAGGAGATGGAATCTTCCACCTCAAGGGTTCCCTTTTCTGCCCTATAAAACACTAAGCTCACGGACCCGGCACAATCTCCATCCCTGCTGCTGTGGGGAGAGACAGACACCTGTCTCTGAGTCAGTAAAGATTCCCCAGGTGCCATTCCAGAAGAATGACACCATTCTCATGTCCCCGGGAAAGTTCACATCCTCCGAGGGGCACATTCCCACCTTGGGATTCTATCGCTTTTCTCTGTCACCCAGAAATCAGAGACCTGAACTCTCCCCTTTCCTCTCATACCTATAAAAACCAGTCCCTATTCTGCCTCGTGAGGCCGAGCTCTGTTTAGAGCCCCCTGGATGCTGCCATCTGTCTGTATACTCATGCCATTACTAATTCTTTTGATAAACTTCTTACTCAATGACAATTTACCCTAGTGTCCCGCTTGAGGCCCTCCCTCCTGAGACCTTTCAATGAGAACCAGAGCCATACCAGGGAGCAAGTCAGGGTTTCATTCTCTATCTGTTCTACTGCTGCTGGAACCTTCTGGAAGGACCTTGATGAGACAGGGTGCCTCTTAGTGCATTTTCCTATCTATGTTTCCTCTCCCTCTTGGGCATACCCCTTCATGGGGCCCGCCGCTACATGGTCCCAGCAAATAGGACCCTTAGAGACTTTAGACACAGGCCTGGCATTGTGGCACAGGCCTTTAATCCCAGCACTGCGGAGGCAGAGGCAGGTGGATCTCTGTGAGTTCAAGGCCAGCCTGGTCTACAGAGTGAGTTCCAGGACAGCCAGGGCCATTACACAGAGAAACCCTGTTTCAAAAAACCTAAAATAAAATAAAATAAGACTTTAGACACATACCACAGAAGCAAACACATATTTCTGATCCTTCTCTTGCAGCAGCAAAAGCACATCAGTCAACAGGACAGCGAGGACATCTGCAGAGACCAGCACACGAGGGAGAGTCTTAGAGGTCATATGTCCAAAGGGGCTCAAATCAGCTTAAGCACCACCACTCTGCTTCAGCCTCTTATTCCTAGAAGTTCCCATTCTAACGCACCCTTTCCCACAAGGTTTCTAGGTTTTGAGATTCAGTGCTGGTGAATGCCAGAGGCTCCTGCTCATAATATTCAGAACTCAAGGCAGAGCTCCAGTGTGCCATGTAGTTCTTTCACTATTTTAAGGGTTTATTTTTAACTATGTGTGCGGGAGTGTGTCTGTGTGGTTTTGTACATGGGTGTGCAGGTGCTCTCAGTGGCTAGAGGTGTTGGATCTCTGGAGCTGGAGTTACAGGCAGTTGTAGGCCGCCCAGTGTGGGTTCTGAACCCTGAATTTAGAGTCTTATACAAGAGCAGCAGGTGGTCTTCATTCACTGTCATTACTATTTTATGTACACGGGTGTGTGTACAATGTGTATATATGTTTGTATGTGTGAGCCATCTTGTCAGCCCTCCACCTGATTTCTTAGACAGGGTCCTCACTGAACCCGAGACTCATTTATCTGGCTAGGTTGGCTAGCCAGTTAGCTCCAGGAATCTGTCTGTCTCTGCCACACCCCAGCATTAGGGTTACAAGCATGTGCCACCATGCCTGGCCGGGGATTGAACTCAGGCAAGCATTTTATCCACTGAGCCGTCATCTTTCCAGCCTCTAGGTGGCTCTCTTGGTTGAAATTGAGTTCTCTTTCTGCCCCAGGTCATACCTTGCTTGCAAAGATGCAGGTAGAACTGGCCTCAGGCCTACTCAGTGCCTTGTCCCTGTGTGACTGTGTGAACATCTTTCACAGTGAGACTTTTGCACACGAGTGTCACAGGGAGCACACATACTGATGTTTGAAGGGACCTTTCTTTCTTTTTTGACACAGGGTCTCATGGATCCTATTCTGGCCTCAAACTTGCTACGTAGCTGAGGGTATCCTTGAACTCCCGATCCTCTTGCTTGTACTTCCCTAGAGCTAATTGTCACGACAGTCAAGTTTACCTGGTACTGCAGAGAAGAACCCAGGGTCTCATGAATGCTAGGCAAGCCCTTACCAACTGACCTACAACCCCATCCCTTGAAGGGTCATTTCCAATGAGCTTGTCTAAATTAAATACTCCCTCCATCGAGTTCTCTGTAGTCCCCTGGCTCCTTTAAATTAGAAAACATTCAAAGGTTGCAAGTTTGGTTGTGTTCCCCCCATCTCTCAGTTTGGCGACAATTCAAAGGGAATAGCATTCCATGACAGAGCTCAGCACACTCAAAGGTGGCGCCTACCACTCTAACACAGCAACCGAAACGCCAAGGTAGTGCTATGTAGATCCAACATGAAACCCACTAGAGGTGGCCAGAGGCAGACACTTACCTTTCAAGCGCCCTGACGTGGACTTCCAGCACAGGGCACCTTCCAGGTGGAATTGGCGCTGCAGCATGTCCTCTTTGCGGAAGGCTAGCCCGTTTTTGAGTTTGCTGGACGACTTCAAGTCCATCTTGCCTGCGATCTCCTTGAGACGTTGGCCCTTCTCACACTCGCTGACTTGGGCATCCACTTGCGAGATGATGTCTTTGATGAGGCTCAGGGCCTGGCTGAGGTCTTTGTGGTCCTCAGTGCCAGCTGTCACACATAAGCAGAGGCGGTACTGTTCTTGTGTCTGTGCTCACAACCACAACAGAAGTGGACATGCTCCTGCATCTGAATGGGATCTGTGAGGTGTGTTCCCTAGGCCTGTTGCTCAGGGGACCTTTCTGAAGTCTCCGCCAACTGTGATTTCTGAGATGAAAATGGGTCTCCAAAATTAATAATGGCCCAGAGTTTAATGAACTCAGTTTGTTTCTGTTGGTATTATTTTTTGAAACAGGACTTCAAGAAGCCCCGGTTGGTCTCAAACTTCCTATAGAGAACGACCTTGGAATTCCTGGTGCTCCTGCCCCTACCTCCCAGGTGTAGGATTACAGGTGTGCAATAACTACGCTTGGCTAGTTTTGTTGGCTGGTTTGTGTTGAGAGCGGGTTACTCCACCTTCCCTGGGCTGTCATGAAACTCAAGAGATCTGCCTGCCTCTGCCTCTATTGCTGGGACTAAAGGTGTTCCCCACCGCACCCAGCCTTTGCTTTTTTGTCGTTGTTGAGACGAAGTCTCGTTCTGTAGCCTTGGCTAGCCCAGAATTCAGTGTAGATCAGCCTGGCCTCAAATTTGCAGAAGATCCTCCTACCTCCATCTCTTCACTATTGGGATTACAAGCATGGGCCACCAAGTGTGGCTTAGAATTTAGTATTTGCTCAATGCAAAAGTTAGGGTGTGGTGATTCAAATGGTACAAACTACCCAGCCACCTACCCACTCCTATCACTACTGTACACAGGTGCCCCCAGTCCTCCAGCTCTTCATAGAAAGCCTCCTTCCACCTCCTGCTACACCCGAGAGAAGGTCCCTTCCACCCCCTGCTACACCCGAGAGAAGGTCCCTTCCACCTCCTGCTACACCCGAGAGAAGGTCCCTTCCACCCCCTGCTACACCCGAGAGAAGGTCCCTTCCACCTGAAGGACACAGTAGGGGAAGGGTCTCTAGCCAGCCGGGACGTGGCAAACATGGCTCAGGCAGGCCTTCCCTTCTCCCCACCCCCTCTGCTTTGCTAAAAGCCATTAGATCACATTCCTAAAGCTAGGCACCGAGGTCTGTTCCCTATTTGGCTTCTTTGGCTTCCTGAGGCTGACTACCAAGATCCAGCAATCAAAAGTTCCCTTGTGGCTGCCCTAATTAACTTGTCCAATTAAAATTAAACACCTTGTCCTAACACAGGATTTCCCCTTTTACCTTTATAAACTGTCATTTGCCTGCGGGCCACATCCATATCCAGAGGCAGTCCTTTATTCCTGCAGGACAAATGTCCCTTCTGCTTCTCATCCTCTATCTCCTGTCTTTGTCTCTTAGTCTTTGCCCTTTGTCCCTCTGGGGCAAATAATCTCCTTTGTGCTGAGAACCTGGTCTTGGGGTATCTAGAACTGATCCTGGTCTCTTTAGTAGAGAAACTTGCTATTTCCTCAGGGCCCAAACCCACCAGAGATGTACAAAGGGATGGTTATCATGCCAGGCTCCCCACAGTGCCTGGAATGCTATCTGACATTTCCACTGTGTTCTCTGGGATTATCAACATGTCATCCTTTCTTCTTTTTGTTTGATTTTTGAATTTGGGTCTCACAATGTAGCTTAGGCTTCTACAGATCATGTGGATCTTCCTGCCTACATGTTGTGTAGTAATTTCCTCTGAACTGATTCTATCCTGGAGGGAAGTTGTTAAGACTCAGGAAGTAAACAATGCCCAAGTCTCAGGAAGTCCCTGAAACTCACCAGTCTCACATATCTGGTCTCCCTAAGATTATATACGCAATAATTGCTAAGCAGGAGACTCCCCAACATGTTTAGCTGACTGTAGGTACTACAGAGAGCTCTAGGTATCCAGCTTTTTTTTTCAGTCCTAATCCATGCTGGGGTGGCTTTTGGTGATGTAGCCGTCTTTGAGTCACCTCTACTCTTGTAAATAACCTCAATAAAGTCATTGGCTCACCAAGTTGTACTTTGGTGGTAGGTTATATCGGTCTATTATCAGTTCCCAATCCCTATCTGGGGTGAGTAGACATTTGTTAATGTCTCCCCAGGAAAAATGTCACACAACACTAGGGCTCCTGAGTGCTGGCAGAACACATGTGCCTACTGTACCTCCCTCTGATCTTGCTCTGGCCATTTAATACAGAGGTCATTTATTCTAACATTTTAATTTAAAATTTTTAAATTTTATTTTACATGTGTGGGTATTTTGTCTGCACGTATGTCTGTGCACCACATGTACAAGGCCTGTGGAGGCCAGGAGAGGGCATCAGATTCCCCAGGAACTGGTAGTATATACAGCTGTGAGCTACTATGTAGGTGCTAGGACTTAGCCCTGGGTCCTCTGAAAGAGCACCCACACTCTCCAAGACCAGGCCATCTCTCCAGTCCCAGAAATCATTTCTTTTTTTTTTGGTTTTTTTTTTTTTTTGGTTTTTCGAGACAAGGTTTCTCTGTGTAGCCCTGGCTGTCCTGGACTCACTTTGTAGACCAGGCTGGCCTTGAACTCGCAAAGATCCGCCTGCCTCTGCCTCCCAAGTGCTGGGATTAAAGGCGTGCGCCACCACCGCCTGGCCAGAAATCATTTCTTAATAAGTCAGGAATCATCTTGTTTTCATTTAGCTCATGTCTAAGTTTACAGATACTGACCTGGGACCTGCCATGCCCAGCCTTTGCTAAGGGAAGAGGTTCACCCAGCTCCTTTCCTCATGAGCTGACTGCCTGGCACCCAGTCGAGTAGATTACAGGAGAGAACTTGGACAGTCCATTGATAAACTCCAGAGCAGGTGGACTGAGACACCCATCCACCCACCCCATGAGTGTGGCGGAGAGTGTATTCCCACCTTCTGTGTTCTGGATGATGCGTTCCACCAGCACTGGGTACTTGGTTATCCGCTGTGTGACCAGAAGGATACACTCCTGCACTCCCAGGCGGCGTACAATGGAAAAGTTGCCAATTTTCTGTGAAATGGAAAACAAGCAGCTTATTTTAATTTCTCTTTCCATTTCCCTATTTTATTTTTTTGGTGTTTTGGGACAGGGTCTCTCCATGTGCCCCTGGCTGTCCTGGAACTCAGAGATCTGCCAGCCTCTGCCTCCCAAGTGCTGCAATTAAAGGTATGTACCACCACACTGGGCTCTAGTTCCTTTTCCTGTGCCTACTTCCCTCCCTCTGTTTCTTATCTCCTTCCTTCACCACCCCTAACCAGCTTGTATTTGTGATTGAACCCATGGCCTCAGGCATGCTGAAAGAATACTCTATCACTAAGCTGTATCTCAAGACACACCCAGACACAGGCAGACAGACACACACACAGTCTGGTGATCACAGGCATGCATTATTACGCCAGGCGAACACGTTCCTTTTGGGGGATCTGGACGGGTATGTGTTTAAAGACGAGAGGGGGGCATCAGGTGCCCCCTCTCTCATTCTTCACCTAGTTTTTGCCCCCCCCCCCCCCTTTTTGAGATAGTGTCTCACTATGCAGACCAAACAGGCTGGCCTTAATGCTGGGGTTAGAGGCCTATGCTACCATGCCCTGCCCCTTTGAGGCAGGGTCTGTCCTTGAACCTGGAGTTTCTGGCTTTTTGTTTGTCAAGACTGGATACCAGGAAGCCTCAGTCATTCCCCAACCCCACAATACAGGCACGTGCTAGAGGCCACACTTGTTCCAAGAGCTCTGGGATCCAAACACACTGCCAAGCAGCAAGCACTAGGAACTGCTAAGCCACCTCTTCAACTCTCTGTATTTTCTGAGAGAGTGTAGGTTTTCTTTTTTCTTTTTCTTTCTTTTTTGTCATTTTGAGACAGGGTTTTTATGTGCAATAGCCCTGGCTGTCCTGGACTGGCTTTGTGGACCACGCTGGCCTTTGATTCACAGAGATCTGCCTGCGTTTGGGATTAAAGGCATGCGCCACCACGCCCAGCCCAAGAGTGTAGGTTTTGAGAGATGTTTCTGCCTTCGTTTCCTGAGAAACTGATACTACAGACCTGGACCACAAGGTTCAGCTTCCTGTTGAATCAGTTAAATGTCTCAGGCCAGGGGCTCCTGCCCCTTCACCTTGCTATGACCTTTCTTTCTTCCATGACCCCCAAACAGGGATTTCCTCCTAAATATGGAAAGGCAACAGGTGTGTGGACACTCAGTGAGATTTGTTAAAGAGAAACTTAAGCCAGGTGTGGTGGGGTTTGCCTACAATACTAACACTGGGGAGGGTGAAGCAGGAGGATCTTCAGTTTAAGGCTAGCCTGGACTACAAAGCAAAACCCCACCTCAAATAACAAAAATAAAAGTGAAAATATTAAGGTAAGGGTGGTACAGTGTGATCCTAACATCTGGAAGCCCAGAATAGAAGGATCATCAGTTGTTTTTTTTTTTTTTTTTTCGAGACAGGGTTTCTCTGTGTAGCCCTGGCTGTCCTGGACTCACTTTGTAGACCAGGCTGGCCTCGAACTCACAAAGATCCGCCTGCCTCTGCCTCCCAAGTGCTGGGATTAAAGGCGTGCGCCACCACCGCCCAGCTACTCACATATCTTTAACTAAGAACCAAAGTGGCCACTTGAACCCATGGGGGATGAGAGCAGCCCCCCAAATGCCAGCGTGCTGCACATTCTGGGGGACTGTTCCCACTGCTCTTGTGAGGGCTGGGAATGTGTCAGCAAAGGGGAATGGCTATCTTTTGTTTGTTTGTTTGCTGCTGGGTTTTTTTTTTTAGTTTTTCGAGACAGGGTTTCTCTGTGTAACAGCCTGGCTGTCCTGGACTCACTTTGTAGATCAGGCTGGCCTCGAACTCACAGAGATCCACCTGCCTCTGCCTCCCAAGTGCTGGGATTAAAGGCGTGCACCACCTCTGCCCGGCTTGCTGCTGTTTTTGAGACACAGTTTCTCTTCGTAGCCCTGGCTGTACCTAAACACAGAGATCCACCTGCCTCTGCCTCCTGAATGCTGGGATTAAAGGTGTGTGCCACCACAGCCCTGCTCCACTGCCCACCTTTTTTTTTTTAGGCAAGGTTATATACAGCCCAGGCTGGTCTTGTACTCTCTATGTAGTTTAGGATGACCTTGAACTTCTAACCCTCCTGTTTCTACCTTCTTCATGCTGGGATGACAGGCATGCAGCCAACGCAGGTGGTATGCGGCACTCTAGCAATTGAGCTGCTATATATATCCCCAGCCAACTCAAAGTGCTATTTCTTAATAGAGACACCGAGGAGCTTTTGAGAGTCCCTGTGTGTAGGTTTCACTGGATCTCCCTTCATTACTGCCTCTGTCCCCACTATCTTTTCCTCCTCCTTCCTCTGTCTCCCTCTGTTGAGAGAGGGTCTCATATAGTCCAGGTCTGTCTCAAACTCCCTATGCAGCTGAGGGTGACATTGAACTCCTGATCTTCCTGCCTCTGACTCCTAAGTCCTGAGATGACAGGTGTGTATCATACCTGTTCTGTTTTTTAGTATTTTGTTGTTGCATCATAATTTTTTTATACATATTTACTTAGTTTTGAGTGTGTGCCTTGTATGGAGGTTAGAGGACAACTCTCAGCATCATACTTCCATCATGTGGGGCCTGTAGGGTTCATAACAGTACCTTTACCATCAGCCATTTTGATATCCCTGTATCATCCTACAAGTCACAGGGACAAGCAAGAGAAGAAAGGGTTAGAGAACCTATACCTCATAGAACTCTAGGAAGACGGCATAGCTCCGAAGGATGGTCTTCTGGTGGGACAATGCCTCAAAGGATCCATATGGCTGGGTGTTACGACACATGGCTGTAATTCTATCTTGAGGCCAACCAGAACTATATACTGGTCACAAAGTAAGCACTGGGGGTGGGGGGGGGGGGAGTGTAACTCAGTTGGTAGTTTGCTTGTCAAGTATGCATGGAACCTGGAGTTCCAAGCCCAGAGATACATAAACCAGTTGTTGTGATGGAGTCCTATCACTTCAATACTTGGGAGGCAGAGGCAGGAAGATTAGAAATTGAGGGTCCTCCTTGGCTACACAGAGTGTCTACGGTCAGTATGGACTCCATGAGACTCTGTCAGCAAATGAATGAATGCAAGAGAAAGGCTGGCATGGTGGTACACCTCTGTAGTCACAGAACTCGGAAGGCTGAGGCAGTAGGATCTGCAAGTTAGAAGTCAATTTGGAATACATAGTGAGGCCTTGTCCCATAGAACCAAAACAAGGGCATGGGACATGGCTCAGAGGGTCATGGGCTTGCCACCCAAGCATGAGGAACTATGGTTGGATCCCTAATGCCCACGTTAAGCCAGGTATGATGGATGGTGTGTGTCTGTAATCACAGTACTCTAAAAGTGAGACGGGAAGCAGAGATGGGAGGTTCCTAGAAGCTCCTGGGTCAGCCAGTCGGGTGGAGAACAGAGAATTATCATCTCAAACAAGGCAGAAGAGAAGAACCAACACCCAAGGCTACACCTCTGGCTGCCACAGATGTTCTATGGCATGGCACATATGTGTGTCCATACAAACACCCCCACACAGCATACAGCCACACCCCCTCATACACACAAAACACAAAGGTTTTTGGGTTTGTGAGTGTGAGTGTGTGTGTGTGTGTGTGTGTGTGTGTGTGTGTGTGTGTGTGTTTACCTTGATTAAGTTTTGAAACTTCTTGCTCTGCTGCAGCAATAACTTGTAGTGACTGACCGCGTCCTTGTGGCCACTGCAGAACACACCGTATTTCTCCTTCATTCTCTCCCCACTTTCCCCTGAGAACTAACAAGGAAGGATGATGGAAAAGTTAGCTGAGAATGAACTGTGAATGCTGCCATCGTATGTTTCTATCTAGTTCATCTGCTCATGCTAAGAGCTGGATTTTTCCTCTTTCCTTGCCCAGGGCTTACCGGGTGCCATGATGCAAGGCATAAGGAGGCAGAGAACTGTCTTGAGTCCTGCCTGTCCCCACTACACGTGCTTCTGGTCCACACTGTCAGGGGCCTAATCAACTGCTACAGATTGAGTCCTAGAAGTAAAGTTTCCATTTCATATCTATTTCCTGCAATGAGCATGGGATGATTTCTTTCTTGTTTAGCGAACGGCTTTCACAGCTTGTGAGGCTGGTTTCAGACTCTTGATCCCACTCCCTTCTGTCCCGGATCTGAGGGGACCAGCTGAAGTAAGCAACCATACAATGGATGGTCATGGCCCAAATATATGCTTGTAGCCATCAAAAACTGGACCCCAGGAAAACAGCTCAGTGGGTACAGTATATAACTATAAGGGCGTGGGCTACAGGTCCTCAGCACCCACCTAAAAATCTAGCTCTGGCAGCGTGTATCTTCATCCTCAGCATGTGGCGTGTCTCAGCTGGGAGGCTTGAGACAGTTGGATTTTAGAGGCTTACTGGGCAGCTGACCAGGCAAAAAAGTGAGCTCCAGGTTTATTCAAAGACCCTGTCCCAAAGTCTGGCATGGTGGTGCATACCTTTAATCTTGGTACTTAGAGGCAGAGGCACATGAATCTCTGTGACTTCAAGGTCACCCTGGTCTACACACAGCAAATTCCAGGAGAGCCAGGGTTACATAGACAGGTGAACAAATAAAAATTAAACAAAAAACAAAACATAGAAAGGAACGAAAGAAAGAAGGGGGCTGGAAAGAAGGCTCAGTAAGTAAAGCCACTCTCTGTCAAGCCTGATGACCTGAGCTTGATCCCCGAGGTCCACACAGTGGAAGAAGAGGACCAATTACTGTTAAAGTTGTCCTCTGACTTCTGCAGGTATACCATGGCACATGCTTGGCCACCCATATAACAAATAATTATCTTTTTGTTTTGTTTTATTTTATTTCTTTTTCAAGACAGGGTTTCTCTGTGTAGCCCTGGCTGTCCTGGTGCCAACTCTGTAGAGCAGGCTGGTCTCCAACTCAGTGATCCGCCTGCCTCTGCTGCTTAAGTGCTGGGAATAAAGGTGTGCTCTATCACTGCCCGGGTTATAAATGATTATCTTAAAAACAAAAAGGTGTGTAATGTTGTAAGGAGACACCTGACGTCAACCTCTGGCCTCAACACGCCCCTCCACTGGTATGCATATACCACCCCCTACCAGCTGCGGGCTGGAGATGTGACTCAATCCAGTGTCTGTCTAGCATACCCAAGGTCCTGGCCACAATCTCTACCACTGCATAAACTGGGTGTATGGGAACACCAATAAACTCAGCACTCAGGAGGTGGGAGTCAAGCATATCAGTTCAAAGCTCAAGCTAGGTAAGCTACAGGAGGTCTTGCCTGAATGAACTCCTCCTGTCCCCCACAAAACCCAATGAAATATCAACCAACGAAACAAAACCATAGAATTATTTTTCCTTTTGAGATAAGATCTCTAGCCCCTAGGGTGGACTCCAACTCACTATGCAGATAAGGATGAAGAACTCTTGGTCCTCCTAAGTGGTTTATAGGCAGAAACCAGCAGGCCCCGGTTTTTATGCTGTGCTGGGGGTGGCACTTGAGGCTCTGTGCATGCCAGGCAAGTGCTCCACCAACTGAGGTAGATCCCTCGCTGAGAATGACATTTTGAACAGTGTTTAGATGTGTCTGACTGCCATTCCAGCCTTGGGGTTCCTAAGGCATGAACGGGCTAGACAGGACCTGGCAGTGTGTGCTTTCTGGGATGGTGGGTACATGATATACCAAGAGCCATCATCTTATCATCAGAGAGAAGGAAGACAGAGTAGAGAGAGGTGTGGCCCACCCTGCTCATAGCACCTACCTGCTGAACCAGGACATCCCCGATCTTTTGGATGACATAGTTCCGATCACTACCCTCCTCCAGGAACTCCTGCCGGCGCTCCTTGAGGCGGGCAAGGAAGTGGCTGTGCATATCCAATAGGTCATCAGCACATGGGAAGAGGCGACTAATTGCCTGGTCACTGAACTGCAGCTCCTCCTGCAGAGCTCTGGAGTATACTTTCAGCATGATTTTGAGCGTGCGCACGTGGTGTGCCTCTGTCTGCATCAGCTCTGCAGGGACAGAGGCATGGGAAGATTCACTTTAGCTCCCAGGGTGCTCACAGATGCACCTGGGTCGACCCTGACAGCTCTCTGCCCAAGCCGCTGCCCTAATGGCTGGTCCCACGGGTGCACACACTCTCCTTCTCCTTCCCTCTTTTTCTGTATGGTACATGAGTGCATCTGGAGGCTGGGCCTGGAGGCACACACATTTAATTCCAGCAATGCTGGAGGTAGAGACAGACAGATCTTGGAGTTCAAGGGCAGCCTGGACTACATGGTGAGGCTCACAACCACCCATAACTCTATTTCCATGGAATCTGACACCCTCTTCTAGCCTCTGTCATTACTGCAAGCACACGATGCATAAACATACTGTAAACAGCCCCATACATTTAAAATAGTAATAAAAATAATAAGTATTTAAAAAATTACATTAAAAATAGAAAATAGGACTAAAGAGATGGCTCAGGGGCTAAGACCAGTGGCTGCCCTTTTAGAGGACCCAGGTTCGATTCCCAGCACCCACATGGCAGCTCACAACCATCTGTAACTCCAGTTTCAGGGGATCTGATGCCCTCTTCTGGCCTTCTTGGGGCACCAGGCACATAAGTGGTACACAGGCACAGATGCAGGTAAAACACGCATACACGTTAAAAAGAAAAGAAAAGAGTTCAAGCCTATGTTGGTAAAAGCACTTGCTCCCAAGTCTGACAATTTGAGTTCAATCCTTGGAACCTACATAATAGAAGGAGAGAATCACCTCTCACAAGCTGTCCTTTGGCCACCAAACCCATAACACAGTAAATACACAAATAAATACACTTAAAACCATTTTTTCTTCTGTGTATCTACACACATATAAAGACCAGAAGACGATGCTGTGGGTATCCCCCTCTATAGATCATGTCAGGCTTTGGCCAGACTGGTTCTTGGAGTGCTAACAGTCCTCCTGTGTCTGGTGGTCTTGCCTAGTGTTAGGGGTTGCAGGAGGCATGCATGGCCACGCCCAGTTTCTCACAGGGCATCCCTGTGTAGCAAGTGCTCTTACCCTCCAAGGGCTTCCCCAGCACTCCCCAGCACAGCTCACTGGTCTGGATCCTCTAGTCTGCCCCGCCCCGTCAGCCATGCCCCCTCAAGCCACGCCCCCAAACCAGCCTGCCTATTTTGCTGGGCCCAACTTTTCACATGGGTGCTGGCTGGGCATCTGAACTCACACTTGTGCAGCAGGCATTTTACCAGCTAAGTCATACCTCCTGCCCTTATTTGTTTCTTCTTCCTTTTTTGTTTTTAAAGAGATAGGCTGTTGGGACTGGAGCCGTGGCTTAGTAGCACTAGGCCTCAGGCACATGAAGCCCCTAGGTCCTAGCCTCAGTTACTTCACAAACAACAATAACAACAAAATGAACAATAGGAAGAAGAAATAGTCTTGGGGCTGTGGATGCAGCTCTGCAGGTGAGGGTGCTTGTCTAGAGCATACAAGGCCCTGGGGTCCATCCTCAACACCTTAAAACACTGGGTGTCCTACTGTGTTACTGAATTTGGAATACTCCCAGAGGCAGGAGGGTCAGCAGTTCCAGGGCACCCTCCCTTTCAGCGCCGCTAGGGGGCGGTGACACGCCTGACTCTTAAAAACTTGCTGTGCTGCCTAGGCTGACTTTGGCTCAAACATCTTCCTTCCTGCCTTAGTGACAACAGGTGTATCCCATCACACTTGGCCTCTTAGCCTTTCTTAATTAGAAGTCTCCCCTCCCTGTAGTGCTACTTGAATCTGAAGCCAAAAAAAAAAAAAAAAGTATTTAGAAATGTGTTGTGGAACTTCAATGTCCCCTGCCTTTGAGATCAAGAAGGCCATGCTAAGGAACTTCTAGCCTTGGTAGGGGTGAAGCTTGCATGTCTCTAGATGTATGGGATCAAACACAGACTTCAGTGGACCCAATGTCTGTAGTCCTTTCAAGTGCTGAAATTTAACCTCCATGTTTTAAGAGGCATGGCTGTAGGAGTGCTTGCCTACCAGGTACAAATACCTGGCTTCTACCCCCAGCATCCCATAAACCAGGTATGGTGGACCAGGCCTGTCATCCCTGGCAATGAAGGTAGAAGGATCATAGTTCAAAGTCATCCTCAGTTATAAAGCAAGTCTGAGGCTAGCCTGGGCTATATGAGAGACCCCGTTTAAAAAACAAAACCAAGGGGATGGAGAGATGGCTGGCTTAGCGGTTAAGAGCATTGGTTGTTTTTCCAAAGGACCTGGATTCAAATCCCGGCACCCACATGGCAGTTCACTGCTGTTCTATAACTGCCAGGAATGGTTGCACACTCCTTTAATCCCAGCACTTGGGAGGCAGAGGCAGGTGGATCTCTGTGAGGTCAAGGTCAGCCTGGTCAGCAAAGTGAGTTCAGGACAGCCAGGGCTGTTATACAGAGAAACCCTGTCTTGAAAAAAACCAAAAAACCAAAACAAACAAACAAACAGGTGAGCCTCTGGGAAGTTATTAGATCAGGAAAGAAGAATCTTCACAGATGGGAAAATATCTTTTGTTTTTGTTTTTTTGAGACAGGGTTTCCCTGGCTGTCCTAGAATTCACTATGTAGACCAGGAAGGTCTTGAACTTACAGAGATTTGCCTGCCTCTGCCTGCTGAGTGCTGGGATCAAAGGTGTGCACCATAACTGCCCAGTGGGAAAATATCTTTATTGAACAGGATTCTTGGCTGGCTAGATGGCTCAGAGAGTAAAGTCACTTGCTACGTAAGCCTGATGACCTCTAGTTCAAACCCTAGACTTCAGAAAAGGTAGGAGGAGAGAAATTACTCCACTAAGTGTCCTCTGACCTCTATACACATTATGTATACATACAGTAATTTTTTTTGGGGGGGGGGGGGGTTCCAGGACACATCATGGAAGAGGCAGAAAGACTATGGGAGCCTCAGGAGCAGGCCAAATGCTGTGTGATGGTCCTCTGGACAGAACAGGGATGCTACATCCATGAAATCAGTAGGGCTGCCTGCACAGACCTGAAAGACCACACATGGATGGAGGAACATCTAACAGGGGCCCACCCCTACATGAAGGGCTACCAGTAGTCAACTGCTGCTGAAGGAGGGAGGACCATTTCAGCACCCTGCTCCAGAAATGAGACCTCAATCCCAAGGGGTCAACCCCAAATACACGTACATAGTGGCAATGCACACACACACAAGTATGTATGAGAAGGTCTTGAATTTTAGAGCAGGTGGTTGGTGGGTCATGGGAGGAGTTGGGCCGGGTAGGGAGGAATGAAAATGATATAAATACAGTGTACTTGGGTATGAAGTCCTTAAATTAAAAACAACAGAAACATTAGAAAACAAAACAACAACAAAATCCGAGAAGGTTAGAGAGACAACCAGTGGCTATCATGTGGTCTGGACTTGAAATTAACACACACACAAATAAGACAGGCTCCCACCCCTCAAGCAATGTGAAGACACAGGACGGAGGTGATGGCTAAGACCAGGAAGCTGATTTCACCAAACTCTGAGTCTCCATCCCATCCTGGACTTCTCAGCCTCTAAACACCACCCTGCTGATGACATTCTGTCCTAGCAGCCCAAACAGAGGGACACAGTCACCAACAAGGTAAGAATGAGTCAGCCCTGGGCACTTGGCCAGGCTGGTGTTCAGGGACCTGTGATAACAAAGCCCTCCCTGACACAACAGGTAGGACTGGCCCAGGCGAGGGTTAGATGATCAGGTGACAGGGTCTCCCAAGAGACTGGCTACACAGCTCAGTCTTAGGTAGAATTAGGGAAAGAAAAAATAAAATAAAAAAAAGAAGAGGCTGGGATGGTACAGTGGGTAGAGTGCTTGCTTAGCATCCACAAAGCCCTGGGTCCATCCCTAGCACTGCATAAACCAGTTGGGGTGTTGCATGTTTGTAATCCCAAGTCCTGGTGAGGTGAAGGAAGTTTAAGGTTATTTGAGGTTACATGGTAAATTTGAGGCTATGACACTCTTATCTCAAAAAAAGAAACAAATAAACAAAAGCCAAAAAACAAAACAGGGCTGGTAAGATGGCTCACTGGGCAAAGGTGTTTGCTGCCAAGCCTGATAACCTGAGTTGGATCTCTGTGTCCTAACTGGTAGAGAGAACTGATTCCTGCAAGCTGTAATCTCACAGCCCTGGTGAGCTCACATGTATGTGTGTACATGCACATGTGTACACGCACATGCACACACGAATGCACACAAACTTTTTTACAAAAGAATATAAAGAACAAAGAATAAAAGAATGGGCTGGCATGGTGGCACAGGCACTAGACACCTTACCATACAGGACGTCCTGTCGTTTTACCACCTCCTTCTTTTGTTTCTTGACATATGCTAAATCCACAGAGAGGCTCCAGGACTCAGCCTCAAACTCATGGGCATCGGATTCGATCTCACACCTCAGTGAGGCAATGTAAGGATCTAGGAGAGGACAGAAGGTTGTTGATAAGGACCTGGTGCTTACCACATTGTCCTGTCCCCTCCTGGGACATGCTGAACCTTCTGGCCTCTCCCCATAGAGACAAGAACCATGTGACATCCTTGGAAGAAAAGAGAGGACTGACCATACCTTCTATGAAGACAGACTCAGCATTCGAGGACGTGAGTGACAATGAATCATCTGTCGTCTGCTTCAATTTTACAAACACAGAGTCAGCTTCATCCATGTCTCCAGCAACTGGTCTGAGTGGAAATGATGGAAATGTTTATTGCAAGAAAAGAAATCAGGGCCAGTGGGATGGCTCTGTGGCTGAAGGTGCTTCCACGTCTGACAACCTGAACTCAAACCCTGGGTCCCACACAGAGTGGAAGGAGAGAACCGACTTCACAGTGTTGTTCTTGGACCTCTATGTGAGCACAGAGCAATGTGTACACACACACACACACACACACACACACACACACACACACACACACTGCTAACAAACAAAAAAGCCAAACAAACAACAAAAATGGCTTCAAAAGGCAGGTATACATACTTGGAATATGTAAGGCAAATGGGATTGTTACTTCTTCTAGTTAGATGATTGGGGGAACTTTCTGGATTCCAATAGAACAGTTTAGTTTGTCACAGGTCAGCTTTTAAAAACCAGAAAACTATTCAGCTCGGGATACAGTTCAACGCTAGAGGGCCTGCTCAGGATGCTCAAGGCTCTGAATCCCACCCTGAATGATGGGGGGGGGGGAAATGGAGGGGGAGGGAAGTAGGGGAAGAAGCGGAGAAATATAATTTGGAATTCTAGGCCAGTCCCCAGGAGACCACATTAGAGAAAAGCCCAGGTTCTGGCCGGAGTGTGCACCTGATTTAGATGGGCTCTGTGTTATCAGCTGGTGGTCCAGCTCTCATAGATGTGCTGTACTGGCCCAACAACAGACAGCTGTGTCTTTGTACCGAGGGCTGGGCCAGGGAAGAAGTCTGGACATTCTGCTACTTGCACATATTTTTCTGGAAACTTAACAATATTCTAGCAGCCGGGAGTGTGGCTCGATGACAGAGCGCACGCTCAACTACTGATGCTGCAGGAAGATGGTTCAGTGAGTCTGTGTGCAGGAGTACCCAACGTGCACAGCCTTTATTGGCGACCAAAGGGCTCCTTCCAACGACTTACAGGATAGAGAGGGAGCAGAAAATCAGCCCCTTTCCACAGAGACTCATCAGTGAACATGGCCATTATGTTATCATGTGGCTATAACTCAATGCCGCGGCTCCTATTTTGATAAGACCATCTTGATATCCTAAGTCAAGTGAGGCGTAGACACTGAGGTGTAAGACCATAAGCATGTCTTGGGGACAGGAGGAAGCCCTGTGCAGGGTTGCCGACCCAGTATGCTAGGCAAACTGCCTCCACCCATGGCTGAACAGGGATACATTGGTTTTACAAAAAGAAAATGCATGAACTGCGCCAGCCAAATGGCTCGGCCAGTCAAGCTGCTTGGCTTCAAGTGATGACTTTGGTTCAATCCCTGGGTCCCAAACGGTGGAAGGAGAGAACCAACTCCTAAAAGTTGTCCTCTGGCTTCCACATGTCTGCTGTGGCACATATGCCCCCCCCCACACACACACAAATAAATAAATGCAATCTAAAAACAATAATAAGTTCAAGGTCATTTTTGGCTACACTTTGAGTTCCGGGCCACTCTGGGCTGTAAGACTGCTCCGAGGATACAGAGCATCCTTCTAAGTGCCAGGATTCAAAGAGCATGTGGTAATGGGTCATCACTTTGGTGCATAAACAAGGAATTTCTTTTCCCACCCGCTGTGAGTGAGCCTGCCCCCGCAGGCAGCAGGGAGCCCCTTAGCTTACCCAAGTTGCACGCCAGATCCGGCTGGGCTCGGTGTTGGCTGGGGACCCCCTTTCTGAGAGACGGTCATGCCGACATTCCTGGAAGGAGCTGGGCTGCTGCCATCAGACAGAAGTGTGGTCCGAGGGTGCTCCTTCAGAGAGGCTGCAACAGAGGCAAATACAGAATTGGTGCTGAGAAAGTGGGCAGGGTAGCCGAGGTTGCCCGTCCTGAAGCCGCGCTCTGCCTGGGGCCTCAGCACCGACAGGATCTTGGAGGTCAACAGCTCATTATCCAAGAAAACGTTCTCGCTCCATTTCCTGGGAAGGGAGCCGTAGAAGGACAGTTCCGGGCGGCCAGGGAGTGCCCCCCGCCTGTGGCCACCCTTAGAGTGTGCGGTCCCCATGCTGGCAACCTGGCACCTGCACCCACAGGCTGGGCTGCTTTTAATTCCTTGGGTGGGATCCTTCTAGAAAACGAGGCTGCGCCTTCCCTTGCTGTATTGGCTGGAGCAGTGGGGCTGGTGTGCTGGAAATTGGTACCCACTGTGACTGTGTGGTGTGGTAACAGCACAGAATTTTCTCTTTGGCTAAAACAATTAAAAAAAAAAAGAACGACTCTCCCACACTCTGCTCGCTCTTTACAGGTGGCAACAGCAGGGAACAACTTGTGTTCATAGCAAATAATCTACTGTTGGGAGCTTGTGCACTCGGAGTGTTTGGACCAGACACTACACACAGGATGGTAATTAATCTGAGATTGGATGGCAGGATAATGCCGACCCACAGACCTGGAGGCGTGATGCTGACTTGGCTGGCTGTGGTCATCAGCCCTGGTGTAGAAGGTTAGGATTCTAACACCGGGGTATACCTGAGGCTCTTTATTCTGTTGTGTGGACGCACCCAACACACATCAGAGTTCCGAACTGCTATATACTCCAACTGCTTACTGTTAGGGTCTGGACAGATAGATTCAAGCACACACCAATGGAAATGTTTCCCACTGACTGAAAAATGCTTTAAAACAAAATGAAACGAAACAAAAAAGCAGTGCTGGAGGTGGAATCTAAGACAGTACACACACTAGGCAGTGCTGTCCTATTGAACCACACCCTGATTCCTCACTACAAGACTCCAGGGAACCGTTCTACCTCTCTGTGAACACCTCTACTTCAGCTCCCTCTGGGGAATTCTAGGCAGGGGTCTACCACCAAGCCAAGCCCCAACCTTCTCAAGGATGGGTTTGGTTTAAAAAAGCAAAACAAAAACAAACAAACAAACAAAATCAAGTGCAGTTCTTTGTAGCTCTCTTGCCTGCTCTGCCATGTGTTGAGATAGTAGGAAGACCCTTGCTGGGGGCTGTTGCTGCAGTCTCCATTTCTTAGCCTCCAAAACCACTGGCCAGATACATATCTCTCTCTCTGTGTCTCTGCCTCTCTTGTTCCAGGACAGTCAGAGCTATATAGAGAAACCCTGTCTCGAAAACAAACACACAGAAACAACAAAAAAAAAACAGATAGACTAAGATACATTGGAAATTTCTGACAGGTCATGAAGGAAGCTTAAGATATGAATTACTGCCTGCTGTAAATGTTTTCAATTAAAAGTCATTCTTAATTTTTAAAAGCTTATTTATTATTATGATTTTTTTGAGGTAGGGTCTCTCTGTGTAGCCCTGGTGGGCCTCGGTAGCTGAGAACAACTTTGTACTTCTGAAAGTCCCACCTCTCCGTCTCCCAAGTGCCAGGATCACAGCTGTGCACTGCCTTACCTTTTATTGGGTGCTGGACATGGAACCCAGAGCTTTATGTGCACGAGGCAAGTGATCTACCATGCCTCACCCTCAGAACATTCAGTTTCTACAACAGCCCAGCATGGAGGGTATGTCATTCTCCCCTGCCTCAAATGTTCTGATGTCATGTTAGCAAATGTCTAACAATTATTGTTCTGGTGGGTTATGGCTGTGTGGATGTTATCCATACACAAACATCCATTTACAATAAAATAAAATAAATGGAAGTAGCTCTGGTCAACGCAGGCATTTCCTGCTATTTGTACACCATACCAAACCCCACCCATACCGTGATGACTTAGACACACAAATATGGGACAAACCTGAATGGCAGCCTCTGCCTGGCCTCTTAGCATGACTAGCTAGTTCCTGCAAAGTAAGGCCTGACCCACACCCACAGCTGAACACATTCTGCTTCCATGCTGTTCAGAGAAGAGGAAGTACAAATACAACCTAGGAATATGCAGCTCCAAAGAATCTTAATAAATATTGTTAATGGTGGGCCTTGGGACATACACCTGTAATCCGAACACTGGGGAGGACAAGGCGGGAGGATCATGAGTTTAAGGCCAGCCTGTCTCAAAAAACAAAAGAACAAAGGGCTTGGAGAAATGGTTCAGTAGGTAGGAGTGCTGGCTGTTCTTGCGAAGGATGCAGGTTCAGTTCCCAATACCCACACGGCAGCTCACAACCACCAGTTTCAAGAGATCCAAGACACTCATCTGGCTTCCTTGAACACCACCATACACTGTACACGTGTGCATACATACATATACATGTAAAGTATACCAGCATGTACCTGTACACGCATGCACACACATACATATATATTAAGCACACCAGTGTGTACCTGAACAAGTGTGCATAACATGCACATAAAGTACACGAACAAACAAGGGTCAATGAGATGATTCAGTGGATGAAGATCCTTTGCTGCTGATCCTGGTGACCTGAGTTCGATCCTGCCAACCCCCTGGACCCGCATAGAGAAGGAGAGAGCTGGGCTGGAGAGATGGCTCAGCCGTTAAAGGCTAGGCTCACAACCAAAAATATAAGAGAAGGAGAGAGCTGACTCCTGCAAGTTATCCTCTGACCTACACACATGCGCCCTTGCACACAAGCTTCCCCTCCACCAGCTAAAAACATTAAAACAAACTAAACAACAAAAACCTAAAGCCAAAGGCTAGAGGTGTAGTTTGATGGGAGAGTGTTCACATGGCATGCCCAAGGCCCAGGGTTTGTTCCCTAGCTGTTCCAGGGATTAACAGCTGCCTTGGAAGACCACTGAGGGGGGACCCCACCTCCTGTCCTTCCTGGTCCCCTCAGCCCAGTAACACCGAAAAGAGAAACAACTTCTTAGTTTTAAAATCAAAGCCCCATTAAGATAAAGTAATTTCCTCCTAGTCAAAATAGAATAGAATCTAAGTTCTTCCTCTGGCTCTGGGGGAAGGCTTGGCATTATAAACTATCCACTAACTTATCTTCTTTGATGAGCTGACCCAGCTCAGCTTGTCACTCACTTGGCTAGGACTCATGCTACTGGGAAGGAAAGGCTAATTGTCCCCTTAATGAGATAATGTGCTCACCCCTTCAAGGAGCCCCTCCTTGAGTGCAGCTGCTGACAGAGTTCGAGTCCACAGAAAAGTTAACCATTGTTTGTTCTGTTCCTTTTTCTTGGGATAGGGCAAAATTCCATGCATGCTTTCCCTGTTGCTCTGGGCCTTTTCATTTTTTCTCTGAAGCCCTTCACCTCCCTCCACCATGCAGTGGTGGAGGGACCTCCACTGCAAAAGGCACAGTGCTCCATCTTCTTCTCCTTCATCTTTCTTGGGTCTACTGTCAGGCTTACAGTTCCTTAGCTCTGTTGTTTCCCCTTAACTCTAAAACCCTGATGATTATTTATTTGTGTATGTGTATGTGTATATGTATGTATGAATGTATGTGCACATGCGTGTGAGTTCCTAGGAAGCCAGAAGAGAGCGCTGGTTGCCCTGGAGCTGGAGTTACAGGACATTGAGAGCTGCCCCACTGTGTGAACTCAGGCCCTCTGCAAGAGCAGTACGCAATCTAAACCACCGAGCCATCCATTCCTTCAGCCCCTATTTTTCTCAAAATGAAATTGTCTCTGAGTTTCCTCCCAAGTTCATTTTAAAAACCTTTTACTAATGAAACTATGAACCTAAAAGGAGGCTATTTCCCCAGTACAGCAGCACTGCAAACAAAATAAATAAAATAAACTATTAGCATGGGCAGAGTGTGGTAGTGTACGCCTTTAATCGCAGCACTTAGAAAGCAGGAGCAGGCAGATCTTTGTGTTCAGGACCAGCCTGGTTGACATAGCAACTTCTAGATCAGCCAGGACTACATAGTGAGACCCTGTCACAAACAAACAATCCTCCAAAAAAAAAAAAAACAAGTAAACAAAAACTATCATCAAAGTTAAAAGTACTGTAGCACATTTAGATGCTCTTTGTGTAATTCAGAAAGCAGCGTGAAGCATTTGTGTTTTTAAAAATGCATAGTGGTGTTTTGCCTGCATGTATATCGGCTCACCAAGTTCATAGCTACTGGTACCTGTGGAGGCCAGAAGGGGATATCAGATCCTTTGAACTGGAGTTATAGAAGGTTGTATGGTACCATGTGGGTGCTGAGAATGGAACCCTGGTCCTCTCAAGAGCAGCAATTGCTCTTAACCTCTGAGCCAGATCTCCAGCCCAAGGGTTTGTATCTTACGGTGGACTGCTCCAGACTCTGTCTGTAATGTATGTAGCAAAGGAAGAAATTTATGAACCAGGAGCTCTGCCTTAAACAACTGTATGAATTGTGCCTTCTTATTTTGGGTTTTTGATGCTTTTGATACTTTGAGGTTTACAGATCCTGGTGGGACCATCCCTCTTAAGTGCCAAGGCTCACCGACCCCTAGAAACAATAAAAGCATCACATGCAGCCATGAGATGGCTCACTGAACAAAGACACTTGCTGCAGAACATGGTGACCTGAGTTTGATCCCTTAGACCACACGGTGGAATGAGAACCAAGTATCGAAACTAGACCTCTGACCTTCCACGAGCACTGTTACACTGTATGTGTGCCCACAAATAAATAAGTCGATACATAAACATAAGATCAAAAAGGTAAAGATGCCCATGTCTCTCTCATACGGGAGGTAGTTAATCCATAGCCAACACCCACCACAAACTTAGGAACCATTTACATTGGATTGGCCTGTGGGTGTGTCTGTGGGGATCTCCTTCATTAATAAGATGGTCTAGTCTACTGCAAATAATGATTCCCTAGGCAGGGGTCCCAAACTGCTTAAGAGCGCAGACAGCATGCCGGACACAAGCGGGCAAGCGAGTCTGCCTGTGTTAGTTTCTCTCTGCTCTTGACTGTACACATGATGGGACTAGTGGTCTAAAGTTCCTGCCCTGACTTTCCCGGGACACAGTGATGGAGTGCAACCTTGAATTGTAAGCTGAAAAATCCCTTTCTCCCCTAAGATGCTTATCACAGCAACAGAAAATAAAATGAAGATGCCCCCCCTTCTATAAATTGCTTCAGTCAGGCGCTTTTGACATCAGTGAGAGTAGTCATTAACACAGGGCTCAGCTGACTTGAAATTCCATGTTGGCTTTGAACTTAAGGCAATTCTGCTTCAGCCTCTCACTCAAGTGATACCATAACAGCTTGGAGCCACCACTGCTTCCTACCCCCCTTCTTTCCCAGCTGTTGTCTACACTCTTGGCCACATTCTACTTGCTCTGTGACCCCAAAGCCAGGTACAAGACTTGTCAGACAATGGTTCTCCATCTTCCTAATGCTGCGACCTTTTAATACATGTTCCTCATGTTGTGGTGACCCCCAGCCATAAAATTATTTCCATTGCTACTTCATAACTGCAATTTTGCTGTTATGAATCAGACTGTAAATATCTTGTGTTTTCCAATGGTCTTCGGCAACTTCCATGAAAGGGTCATTTGACCTCCCAAAGGGGTCTTGACCCACAGGTTGAGAACTGCTGCTGTAAGGGCTTAAGGCCCTAAGGCTGCTGAAATGATTGGCACTTGTCAATCTAAAGCCTAACCTGCTCTTGCTCCTCCGGCAGAAGCCACCCTTGAAGAGAGAATCTACATCTCCCCTTTGCTCTCTCTGCCTTTTGACTGTCCAGGGTGCTCCCAGTGTGCCTCGTATGCAGTTCATCTGTGAGCTAAAATAAACTTCCTTAGTGGCCGTCCCTTGGGTGTTTGCATGTCTTATCATACCTTATTCAAACAGGTCCAGCCACTTTCCAAACATGAGTAGCCCAGAGGCCCAGAGGTCTGCCTGTTGGGACGAGTGAAACCACGCGTCTAGGTCTCTCCTCCTCTAGATGGCCTTTACCATGCCTCCCAGTACTGAGGCTTTAAGTTGCTTTGGAAAATGTAATAAACCGGCTGCTCTTCCAGAGCACCCAGACTAACATTTCCCACTGAAGCCAGTGGTGGCACACGCCTTTAATCCCAGCACTCAGGAGGCAGAGGCAGGCGGATCTCTGTGAGTTCAAGGCCAGCCTGGTTCACAGAGCAAGTTCCAGGACAGCCAGGGTTGCAAAGAGAAACCTGCTTGGAAAAAAGTCAAAACATAAAACAAAACAAAAAGATTCCCCTACCCAAATGATAGCTAACAAGAGAATCTGATGCCTACTTCTGACCTCCTCAGTGCATCACTGAGTACACGTGGGACACATATACAACCATCTGTAGCTCCAGCTCCAGAGAATCTGACACCCTCTTCAGGCTTCCATAGGCACCTGTACAGTACACATACAGACATGGAGGTAAACACTCATACACATAAAATAAAAATAAATAAATCTTTAAAAAATGCCAGGCATGGTGGTGCATGACTTTAATCCCAGCACTCGGAAGGCAGAGGCAGGTGGATCTCTGTGAGTTCAAGGTCAGCTTGGTCTACAGAGCGAGTTCAAGGACAGCCAGGGCTTTGTTACATATAGAAACCCTGTTTTGAAAAAACAAACAAAACAACCCCCCCCAAATAAAACCCAAGTGGCGAGTGACTTGGGAAGGGCTGGATGCTGACCTCTGACCTCTGCATGATAGACATAGGAACTCCCATCACCTCACACAATTAATCCTGCAGCCATACTCTTGGATATGTGTGTTAGAGCAGCAGGCACACAGACGGTTCACAATGCAGTTTGTGGGAGTCAGTGGTGGAAACCGCTCCAACATGGATGACCCCAGCATGGTCCACTGGAGCCATGGAACTACCCGGTTATGAAGACATGAAGACACACACCCATGCTCTGGAGGTCAGGTCCAGGTCCATCAAAAAGGCTCGGTGGGAAAAAGTGATCAAACCTGACAACTGCAGTGGATAAGAAAAGCTGAGTTTGGGGCTGGAGAGCAGTAGCCAAGAGCATGTACTGCTCTTGGAAAGGACCTATGTTTGGTTACCAGCATACACATCGGGTGGCTCCTAATCATCTGTAACTCCAGCTCCAGGAGCCCTGGAGAACTCTAAGCCCCCTTGAGCATATATACACATGTATGCATGTATACACATTTATTCATATGATTTAAAAGAAAACAACTCTTAAAACGAAAGTTGGATGTGGTGCATCTGTAATTTCAAGCAGTCCTGTAGCAAGATGAGAGGTGGAAGCCTTATGAACCACAATGAAAGACAGGAGAAACCCTGCCTTGACAAGGTGAATGAAGAGAGAATAAACTCCCAGAAGTTTTCTCTGCTCTCCACACATGTGTAATGATACTCACGTACCCACACTCATATAACAAATAGCTAGGAATCAAACCCAAAAGACTATTGTTTATAGGAATCCATTGGCAGGAAACGCCCAGGCGGGCAAGGTTTAGAAGGATAACTATGAATGGACCAGTGGGTATGGAGTTTTCTTTGGGAAGCATTGTTTCAAACTTGCTATGTAGCCTATGACCTTGGGTGCCTGATCCTCCTGCCTCCAGCTCCCCAGAACTGGGGATGACTATCTACACTACCATGATCAATTTATGTGGTGCTGGGGATGGACCCTAGGGCTTGGAGCATGCTACGGAAGTGCTCTACCCACTGAGCTACATTCCCAGATCTCCTTTGGGATTTCTAAATTTGACTAGGGTCACTGTAAACATTAAAAGTCACTGGGCTGCATACTTAAGTGACCAACTGGGGTGGTATGTGAATTGTGCATCAGTAAGGCTGCTAGACAAACACATGTGGAGGCTGCCATCTTTCTGATTTGAAGCTCACCATGCCATCTGCATTAGTCATTCTGTTCTTGACCCTGAGATAGGAAAACATCTACCTGCTTTCCTAAAGAAGACAGCCATGGTGGGAAGGATGCAGTGTGGGTGAGGCTCGGACCTGGCCACCCAGGAAAATTTAGCTTGCTGCTGCCCAGCAACATCGGTGAAACCATAAAAGACAATTTGGGGGTTAGGGATGTAGTTCATTGATATAATGCTTGCCTAGTGTTCAGGAAGCTCTGGGTTCCGGACCTGGCCACCCAGGAAAATTTAGCTTGCTGCTGCCCAGCAACATCGGTGAAACCATAAAAGATAATTTGGGGGTTAGGGATGTAGTTCATTGATATAATGCTTGCCTAGTGTTCAGGAAGCTCTGGGTTCAATCCCCATCACTGGATAAACTAGGCATGATGGCAAATATCTGTAATCCACCCCATCTCAGGAGGCGAGGCAGGTGAATCAAGAATTCAAGGTCATTCTCAGCTACACAGCAAATTGGAGACCCACCCTAGGCTACCTGAGACCCCTTCTCAAAAGCTGAAAAGACCTGACTTGGACCAGCAGTGTGCTCGCCTGGCATTCACAAAGTTCTGGGCTTGATCTGCAGCACTGGGAAGGGAAACCAGAAGTCACTCCTGAACTCAATTAGCACAGTCTGCCCTCCCGCAGAGAGGTGGGATTGATCTGCAGGCCCCTGATGGCTGTAGTCCCTGTGTGACACAGAGCTGTTTCTGCCAGAGACCCAGAGAGGAGGGGGAGGAGACTAAGCCAACTGTGAAAATGGAAAAAGTTCTTGGTATACAGGGAATAAGAAAATCCATTCATTGTCTGTGACAGACAAAAGGCTGTTTTCAAGATGACTTAACAGGTGTGTGTGTGTGTGTTCGGGCACCATGACATGCATATGGAGGTCAGTGGACAATTGGTGGGAGTTAGCTTTTTCCTTCTACCATGTGGGACCTGGAGGACTCTCATTATCTTTTGTACTTCAGAGACCTCTCACTGGCCACAAGATGCTCTTTTTAAATTTACGTGTATGGAAGTTCTGCCTGCACATTATGTGCATGCCCAAAGAGGCCAGGAGACAGCATCAGACCTCCTGGAACTGGACATTGCTATGAACCACCACATAGGTGCTAGGAATTGAACCCGAGTCCTCTCGGAGAGCAACCAGTGCTCTTAGCTGCTGAGCCATAAGCTTAAACATGATTTCTGAAGGCCTTAGCAGCAGTGTTCTGAACAAGAAGGAGGCCTTCATTGGGTTTGTATGTCACATGTCACAGATCTCACCCACACAACTTTACCAGGAGCTGTGAGGGTCAGGCTCCCAGGGCCAGCTGTTCAGTTACACTGCTGCCTTATAACTCAGCCACTCATAATTTCTTCTAAGTGGCTGGAGACCCAGCTCAAAAGAATTCCAGCACTAGATACAGGTAGTGCACAGCCATCATCCCAGAATTTGGGAGTTAAAGGCAGGAGGACCAGAAGTTAAAATGTTTTGTCTATATAGCTAGTAGCAAATGGAGCTTGTCTTTAAGGAAATAAAATAACAGTGTTTTCCTTTTAAATATGTGGGGTTGGTTTTCACTGTGTAGATCTGGTTAGCTGGAAACTCAACCAAACTGGCTTAGAACTCACAGAGATTAATGGGATTATAGGTGTGTGCTGCCATGCCTGGCTACATTTTCCTTTAGGGTAAAAAAAGTTCTTTCACATTCTTTATTATCTTGGGTGTCGTTTATGTGATTGGCAGTGGACTTGAGGGAGCCGAGGGGATGGAGAGTTAGCTTGATGGGTAAGAGAGATTCTCTAAAACCCACATAAAAACCAAGCTGGCTGTGGCCACGCACATGCTTGCAACCCTGTGCTGTAGGAGAGAGAGGCTAACGGGACTCCGGGGCTTGCTGGCCATCAGCCTGGCTCCAGTTTCAGTAGGAAACCCTGTCAAGAGAATGTGATGAAAAGCAATACGGTGGGCTATTGGGCTTCCTCTGGCCTCCACACACGCATCCTATGCAATCAAGTGGTTAATCCTTGTAGACAGTCCTTTCAAAGGACATCCCGTGTGACACACTCAGTGGGCTTCACCAGTTTTAGACTTTTAATGTATGATCTAGGAGACCACAGAAGCTTCCAGAATCACCAATTTTCGAAATGAGGCATGGTGGCTCACCTCTGTAATGCTAGTACTTGGGAGAAGGAGGCAGGAGGATTGTCACGGGTTCAAGGCCAGTGTGTGTTACAGTGTAGAGAATGCCTCAAAAGAACAAACAAACATAAAATATAAAACCAAGGTCCAGAGAGATGGCTCGGCAGATAAAAGGTGTCAAGCCCATCAAACTGAGTTTGATTCCTAGGACCCACTCCTGTAAGTTGTCCTCTGACCTCCACATGCCCACAACAATAATAAATAAAATGGGATAAAAATGTAAATAAGAAAGAAAAAAAGGGCTGGAGAGATGGCTCAGAGGTTAAGAGCACTGGCTGCTCTTCCAGAGGTCCTGAATTCAATTCCCAGCAACCACATGGTGGCTCACAACCATCTATAATGGGATCTGGTGCCCTCTTCTGTTGTGTGGTTATATGTACTAAAATATAGAACATTGTATACATAATAAATATTTTAAAAAAAGAAAGAAAAAAAAAAGAGAAAACTACCAACTTTTTTGTTCTGAGGAGGAGAGCAGGCCATGCTGGTAGTAGATGAGGCCTGAGGAAACGTACATTGTAAAAAGCAACAATTTTGGAAGCCATTTATGACCTTCCACTCCATAGGTCCAAGTAACCTTGCTGAGCCTGCTGATGCCTCATCTATTAACTCCTCTCCAAGGAAGCTGGGCCCTGGAAAGGAAATGTCCACGGTTTTCTGTAGAAAGGTCACTCTAGAAAGGGAAAAAATTTGTGGGCCCAACCAGAAAACTGGCCTCTCCACACAGAGGCAGCACCGATATCCTGTTCCGTCATCTACTCTTCGGGGGAAGATTCCTGTATCAGGTCGAAAGTGCTCCCTGGCTCTGGAGAGTTCTAGCTGGTGTTTGCTTGCGCTAGCTAGCTCAAGGGTTCAAGAGACAATTAAGAGCAAAATCGGATGCAGAGGGAGGTCTGCAGTTCACGGTTCCTGGCGTTTCTGCCGCCTGAGGCTTGGCTCGATCGATGAGAGCAGGGACTCATCGATTTCTCTGCCCTGCCTCGTTCTGATGTTAGAGAGGCAAGGCAGTATGAAAAACGAATAAAGTACATGGGTGGGAGGGAAAACCTGCTTGGCTCTACACCTCAGGGGACGCAGCAAAATTAAAAGGACATCTTGTAGCTTGGGAGGTAAGTATGAGTCAGAAAGGATACTCTCCCCAAATCTGGAAGAGTCACCATCCTCCATATTTGTAGACTGTGCATCCGAAGAGTTTAGGGATTTTGGATGGAAAATACTGACTGGGATGAAATTGCTTCTTTAATTTAAAAAAAATTTAATTTTGGGGGAAATTGTTTATTTTTAAAGTTTAAAGTTTATCTTTTTATTTTTATTTCTCTGTGTGTGTGTGTGTCCCTAAAGCTTTAGGCTGAGCCTCTTGTCTCTGCCTCCTGGTTCACTGTAGGAGTGCTGGGATGAAAGACGTGTTCCACTGCACCTGGCTTTTTCCATGGGTACCAGGGACTGGAACTCAGGTCCTCATGCCAAGCCCTTTACCCACTAAGCCACCTTCCTGCCAAGAGACTTGTTTCTGTGCCAGTCCTGTGTGACCTTTATTCTGGCCACTATCTCTGACATGTTGTAACAACTATACATGTGGCATACACATTTTGTCAGGGGTTATCATCAGCTACAGAATAAAGTCTATAGGAAAGACTGGGGAGAAGGTATCTGAGGAAGACTCCTCCATAAGAATGGACCAGACTGCTACTCGGGCCACAGTATCTGGCCAAGGCAGCTCTTCCTCTCTCTGATCCCCATGCATCACCCATTGAGACAGTGTCTGCAAACTGCTGACATCAGGGTTTCTCACCTGGAGAAGTGGGCTTACATCAAAGTGGGTGTTGGTGGCCACGCACTCAGCACCCCACCCCCTTCTCTGCCTCCTACCAGGGAATCAGAGCTCCGGGTTGCAGCTGGTGCTGTAAAAACTCCCCCTCAGAAAGGTATGAAATTCCCATTTCTACTATGGGAGGAGGGGACTGGGGAACCAATTTCCTCTTAAAGTCCCCATCTTGCAGTACCTGGTGCTAGGGCCTGAGAGACCCCACCAAGCTGCTGTCTGTCTTCCCATGCCACTAATAACTCTCTCTCTCTCTCTCTCCTTTCTTTATTTCCTTTTTTTTTTTTTAAATGTTTTTTGAGGCAGTTTCTTTGTGTAACAGCCCTTGCTGTCCTGGAACACACTTTGTAGACCAGGCTAACCTTGAACTCACAGAGATCCGCCTGGCTCTGGCTCCCGAGTGCTGTGACTAAAGGCGTGTGCCACCACGCCCGGTACAATAACTCTCAATAAACTTCTCACACATACCACTCCATCTCAGTGTCCTTCGTCAACCTGCATCTGAGACCTTTCAACAAGATGCTCAACCTAGCCTTTGTGTTCTAACACACAAGTATACAATTTGCACACAAAAGTTTGCTAGTGGAGATTCTCAATGGGAGAATCTTTGTAAAGTCTATTTAAATACTACACCATGACATCTATGGAACTCAAGTGTTCAGGGAGAGTAGGGTCCTGGGACCAATTCCTCCAAGAGCCAACTATACCCTCAGTAATTGTAACAAAATGCATATGCTCCCTATCCCCAAACTACATGCCAAACCCAATAAACACCATTAAAAAAAAAATCTACGGGGCTGGTGTGAGTCTAAGTGTATCTAGGCACCGTACCACCAAGCCTGACAACCAGGGTTCAATTTCAGTAGGACAGTACTGACTCTTGAAAGATGCCCTCTAGCCGGGCGGTGGTGGCGCACGCCTTTAATCCCAGCACTTGGGAGGCAGAGGCAGGCGGATCTTTGTGAGTTCGAGGCCAGCCTGGTCTACAAAGCGAGTCCAGGACAGCCAGAGATATTCAGAGAAACCCTGTCTCGAAAAACCAAAAAAAAGAAAGATGCCCTCTGACCTCCACAAGCTGGCTGTGGCACAAATGGCCCCCACCAATATATTAAGAAATTTCAAACTGTACTTGTACCTAGTTGTACAGGCCTGTTACCCCAGCTACTCAGGAAATTGAGGCATGAGAATTGCAAGTTCAAGGACAACCTGGGCACCTTGGTGAGACTTTGTAAAAACAAAAATAAACAAACAAATAAATAAAAAACCCAAAAGGAGATAAATACATTGTTGAGGCGGTTGAGGCAGTCGGGTCAGAGTTCAAGATCTCTTCAGCCATATATGGAGTTTGCGGTCAGCCTGGGCCACACAGATCCTGTCTACAAAAACTCATCAAACAAAATAAAACTTTAAAATATCTAAGAAGGGGGCTACGTAAAGAGTGACAGTGGCAAGGTGCTTCCTGTTGCAAGTATGCGGACCCGAGCTTAGTGTTCAGAACTCAAATAAAAAGGCACAGTGCGGTTGGTTCCTGGGGTCTCTGGCCAGCCGGTCCAGCCTGACTGCTGAGCTCCAAGCTAACAAGAGACCACAATGACAATTGCTCTGTCCTCCGCACACATGCACATACATGTGCATGTACACCTGCATACGTGTGGGCGTTGGCCACAACTACTATGCAAATGCAGATCCACGTGAGTACAGCAGTTTCATATCTTCCACTTGGGACTTCATGATGATATTTTACATAGTTTTCCTTTATTTTTCGCAGTGCTGGGAATTGGACCAAGGACCTCAGGCAAGCGTTATACCTCTAAGCCACATCTCAGCATGGCTTTGCTTGCTTGTCTGTTTGTTTGTTTTTCAGACACATGGTCTACTATGTAGCCCAGGCTGGATTCAAATTCATGAGCCTCCCAGAGTGCTGGGATGACTGGCATGCTGAGACAACCACAGCGGGCAGCTGGGTGATGTCACAACATACTGAGAGACCACACCTGGGTTCTTAGCTTCATCTACTAGGGATGCCTAGTGGAGCGCCCTAAGGCTCTGCCCGCAGTCCTGCCTTAACTGAGCCTGGGAGAGAACGAAGTGAGGCTTTGCACATAGAATCTACAGAAGATGCCAAATAGAGGAACTGCCTCAAAATTAGATGTTGGAAACGAAATATGGGGACAGGACTTAAAGCAATCTGTTTCTCCATGTGTACATTCACTCTACTGCATAGATGTGGAGGTCAGATGACAGCTTGCAGAATCAGTTCTGTCCTTTCAATATGTGGGCCCTGGAGGTCAAGGTCAAGCCGTTAAGCTTGGTGGTTAGCACCTTTACCTGCTGAGCCATCTTGCTGGCCCATTTTATGCTTTTGAGACAAGGTGTTACTATGAAGTAGAGGCTGGCCTTGAAATTGCAGATGGTGGATGCTTCTACCCCCTCCCCCAGTGCTAGGATCACAGGCATGTGCCTCCACTCCTACCTCATGAAGACCATTTCACACAGCCTGACGTCATACACACTGGTGAAAACAAGAGCTGAAATGCTGTCTTAGTGCACAGAAATGGATCTGAGGCACATCACATCGTTGTGTGATGATGATTTAGTCAGTGACAGTATCCCAGACAGTGGTTCCATAGACAGGATTATCTAGAGACAATGCAGCCATCAGAGTTTACGTAAGCACACACCATGGTGCTCCCATGGTGATGAAACTGACGATGCTTGGCTCTGATTCATTTCTTAGAACGTATCCCCATCACTGAGTAACATGTGACTATTTATAGATACGTGACAGACATCCGCCCAAGGTGCTCAATTTGTTTAATTTTTTTCTTCCTTAGTAGCTCAGGCTAGCCTCAGTCTCAAGGATAACCTTAAACTTGGATCTTCCTGCCTCTACTTCTTGAATGCTGGGATGACAGGTGTGTACCATCCTGCCCAGCTTATGCGGTACTGGAGATGGTACCCAGGGCTTTCTACATCCTCTGAGCTGCAACCCCAGCTCTCTGAAATACTATGCTTTGGAATCTGTGGGCAGGGGGCATTGCCAGTAGGAACTCTGGCCAGAGAGGATGAGATCGCAGGCAGGCGTTTCCAGAGAAGGTGAGGTACATGACAGCCCCTCACCAGTCATGTCCAGCCAGCTGAGTGTCCCTGCTTTAGTCTCTCTTGCTTCACAATCAAGTTACACGAGTTCAGGACACTCTCTGAGGTCATATAGCTACATGTCTCTGTCTGCTGGCAAGGCGTGGGACTGCAGATTCTTCAGTATTTATTCTGCAGACATCTACTGAGCGTGTAGTGGGCAGAGGACAACTGTTCCTCCCACTGTGGGGAACCTAGGCCCAACATTATTACCTATGAGATGATCTCCCACTCTGGAGATTTCCATTCTCTGCTTCAGAATAATAATAATAATAATAATAATAAATAATTACTATTATTATTATTAAGCTGGATCTCACTGTGTTAAACCAGGCTGATCTTAACCTAGTGGTAATCTCATGACAAGGCATAAACATTCTCTCTAATTACTTTTCTAATTTTCCTGGAGCTTTTCTGGAATCTCCTTCCACCTATGTGAGTCTCACTATATCAGAAGCATGAGCTCCTAGGTTGGGGTGCCCATGGGGCAGATATTGGCTCTTCTTGCACCCCCAAACCCAAGAAACTCTAGCTTGCCTTCTACCGATGAATGTGCTCTAGGGCTGTCCCCTGGTCACTTGGCCCAGGGGCAGGGCCTTTTTGGGTGGCCTGCTGGTAAGCTCTGGGTAGCAGAAGATTTTTCCTGGAGAAAGTGACACCAAGATTAACATATGTAAGAATACAGCTGGAGAGACAGACTGAGAGCTCTTGTCCACCAGCTTCAGGACCACACAAGAAAGAGAGCACGGGCAATCAAAGCCCTGGGGGTCTCTCCATGTTCATGTTCCTTCTCTGAGTAAGTGCACCGCATGTCTGCCCGCTCGCTGCTGGAGTTGCTTATGAGTTGTACCGTAGGTGCTGATAACCAAACCTGGGCCCTCTGCCAGAGCAGCAAGTGCTCTTAGTAGCTCTGCTTTCTCTTTTACTTTTTTTCTCATTACACTTTGAAAAATATATTTTGTAGGAGTGAACACATGCCACCGTGCATGTGTGGAGGTCAGAGGACAACTTGCAGAAGTCGACTCCGTCCTTCTACCGCACTGAAGGGACTGAACTCTGGTCGTCAGGTTTGGTGGCAGGCCCCGTGAGTGCTGAGCTGTGTTGCCAGGCCCTTTCCTTCCTATTTTGCAAATCAGTCCCAGCACCCTGGTGAAAACTGGGTGTTATCACATGGAGCCTGACCTCGCAAAGGACAAAGAAAGCTCTTCCCTTTGCCACCAGCCTCTCGGTGCCAGCACACAGGCCATCATGTCCCTTCAATAAAGGTGGAGGCTGAAGGCAACCAGGTGTACTTGTCTGTATTTTAAGGACCACAACTACCTCAAGGGTTATTATCTGTTATGAGGTTTTAAGTTTCTCTGTTAGGGACTGAACTCAGGGCCTTCTGCATGTTAGATAAGGGCTCTACTAAGTTATAACCCCAGCCCCTCCTTTCTCCTGTTTTAACTTCTTGGATTTTCTACCACTGGCCTTCTGTTTTATTGTTTTAATTCTCATTCTCATTTTTATTTAATGCTATGCTGTTTAGTCATTATCTTATTATCTAGTGTGTGGATGTGAGGTGTGTGTAAGTGTGTGGGTATGTGTGCAGGAACAGGCCAGAGAAGGACTTCAGGTGTCTTGTTCTATCACTCTCAAACTTATTTCTTTGAGACAAGAGTCTCTCACTGAACCTGGAGATGGGCTGGGGACCACCAAACTCCAGCAATACTTCAGCCTCAACCCTGCAAAATGCTGGGATTACTGGAGCGTGCACACGGCCACAGCCTGCTTTCTCCATGGGTGCTGAAGACTCAGACACACACAGGTCCTTAGCTTGTGCAGCAAGTGCTCTCTCACCCCCTGAGCATCCCAGCCCTTGCCTGGGTTAATCCTGATTGTCAACATGATTGACAGGAGAAGCACTTAAACCAGCAAGCAAGACGGGCCTGTCTCCTGAGTGGACCATCTAAGTGTGGACAGCAGCGTTCCGCAGGCTGAGGGCCCCAACGGAGAGGCCATCCATCCACTCAGCCCCACAAAATATGCAGTTGCTGATACTGCAAATTGCCAACCAGTCCTCTCTGAACACACTGCACCCTTGGCCAGCCCTCGCCTTCCCCATGAGCTTGTTGACCCAATAAGTCACGTTGGTTCCCCCATCAAATTTCTCTGATACACAGATTTGGGGTAAAGAGAAACAGGTAGAAAGGTCACAGGTAGGTGGCTAAATCCCTTTATGTTGATTCAGTGTCTGGCATACTGCCCACATAAACCTTTAAAGGAGGATTTTTATTCTTTTTAATTATGTATATGTGTACATAAGTGTGGGTATGTGGTGGTGAAATGTTGGTGCCTGCAGAGGAGTGTGGGATTGTCTGGAGTTGGAGTTCCAGGCAGTTATGAGCTTCTAATCATAGGTGCTGAGAACTTAACTCGGGTTATCTGCAAGATCAGTATATGCTCCTAACCAATCTGCAAGAACAGTATATGCTCCTAACCAATGAGCCATCTCTTCAGCCCTTTCCTGCTTTAAAGAAGAAAAAGCATTTCTTTGTGTCTCACTAATGTGAACAAGTCTTCCAACACTAAACTCTATCCCAACTCAACCTTATTGTTCTTAACAAACTTTAACTCTAAGTTTTTTGATAGTGACAAGAATATTGCTGAGTCATATCCACAGCCCAACTGGGGGATTCTAGGCAAGGGCTGTACCACTGAGCCATCCCCCCAGCCCCTCAATGGAGAATTCTAGGCAGGGGTTCCACCCTGGTGTCATATCCACAGCCCAACTGAGGGATTCTAGGCAGAAGTTCTGCCCCTGAGCCACACCTCCAAACTTCTCATTGGTGGATTCTAGACAGATGCTCTACCACTGAGCCATACCCCAAGCCTCTCATGGGGATTCCAGGCCCAGCCTCTATCACTAAGCCACACCACTCAGTCCAATAAAGCATTTTTTTTCTAAATTGATATCCAAAATAATGTTCAAGGGTTTCATGTTATTGTTACAAAATACTTGAGCCAATCAACTTAAAGGGGGAAAGGAGTAACATCCATTTTATCTCCCAGTTCCATGCTTGCTTGGCTCTGTGGCTACATGGGATATCATGGCAGACGTCTCTCCCTCATGACAGCTAGAAAGCAGAGAAAGAAAGGGGTCTGGAATCCAACAAATACTCCCTTCAATGGCAAGCCCCAGTGACCTAAATTCCATGGGAGCTATCCCTCAAGAATTCCACCCCTTCCCAATAGCACCACAGGCTGGGACACAGTCAACACATGGACTTCTAAGGAGCATTCAAGATCCAATCAACAAGCAGGGAAGTGGTGGCAAACGTCTTTAACATCCCCAGTTCTCGGGAGGCAGAAGCAGAAGGAGCTCTGTGAGTTTGAGGCCTGGTCTACAAAGTGAGTTCCAGGACAGCCAAAGCTATTACACAGAGAAACCCTGTCTTGAAAAACAAACAAAACAAAACAAACAAAAAGATCCAATCAGTAGCAAATACTGTACAGAATGTGTGCTGTTTCATTTACCCATCCAGGGCCTCACTATGAACTTGGCTGGCCTTGAACTAGCTAGCTATGCAGACTGGTGCTGGGTGTGGCTCCAGAGGTACAGGGCTGGAAACAGGTGAGATCCAGCAAGTCCAAACCTTCGAATCTCAAAACTGAGACTAGCACAGTGGGAATGGGACAAGCTCTCTCCCTGTGGAAACCGCCTGCCTATGGAGCATGTGGACACCCCTCAATGGGCTACCTTCCCCGTGGCACATAGAAACACCATAGGAGGTTACAGGTGAGCTCAGGCATGTATGTACCAGGTTTCTGGGACCTTTCCCCAGGTAAATATAGCATTGCTGGCATCTCAATCTCAGCCAATAGAATGTATCCACCTCCAAAACTTCCCTCCCCATTTACCACCGTGAAAAGATCAGATAGACAGGAAAACAGATAGGTGAAGATCTGATAGATAGTGGGACTTCAATAGATATAGAGAAATTCAGGAGATTTAATAGACATGGAGTAGATTTTAGAGATTTAGGGAGAACCAAGACCATCATGATACCAAACTAAAAATAAAGGAAACCTGGTTGACCAAACAGCTGCCTCAGAGCTGTGATTTCACCTAAGGTGATTTTGCCACTGGAGAAGGCTTTCTCCACCTGCTCTGGCATTTTCTGGAGCCTGCCATATTTTCTGTGGCATGGAACAACAGTCTTTGACTCGGGCAGGTGGCCCAGATGGCCTGCCTGCAAACTGTGGGAAAAAAGCTAACCACAACACCTCAGGTTCCAGCTGTATCCGATGGGACATTAGAGGGAAACGCAGTCCGTTCTCTTCATGACCCAGACACTCAACCCCCACTCCTCAACTGTGGCAATGCTACAGACTGGCATGACCTCAGACTCCCAGATCCAGCTGCCTCTGCCTCCTGTTGCTGGGATTAAAGGTGTGTGCCACCATGCTCAGCTTGTTCATTTAATGTATGTGCCCACACACTGGTGACAGTCAGGTCAGGGGACACAGCTCAAGGGAGTCAGTTCTTTCCACGATGCTGTTTCCAGGACTACATTCAGGCCATTAGGCTTGGCAGCATGCACCTTTGCTCTCTGCCCTTTCTCACCAGCCACTGTTTTTGTTTTGTGACAAACTACGACTGAGTGGCCCAGGCTTCCCTTGAACCTTGGATTCTCTTGCCTCAATCGCTCCAGTACTGAGATGACAGGCATGTGCTGCCACGCCCTGAAGGTCTTTTAATGTCTACTACCAAAGTTATATTCTTGCTTAATAAAGATAAGAAGTAACTAAGGCAAACTGTTACAGGTGACTCATCTGAGAAGGAATTAGAGAAAAAAAAAGTGGAACATTCTTGAGCAGAAACCAGCTGGCTGCCCAGTGCGGTCAGTCCGGCAGTGTCCGGAATGAGAACAAGCTCCCACCTGTAAAGACTCCAGTTCAATAAGAAATGGTCCTTAGGAAATACCACCGAGGGCCCTGAAGAAATGCTATCTCTCTCTGAAACCCAAGTTCCCTGAATTTTTTTTTCTTTCATCCTGTGCAGTACCAGGGATTGAACCCTGGGCCTTGACAGGCTGGGTGGGTATGACTTCTCCCACTGAGCAATCAATCCCCCAGCACATCCTTTGCTGATAGCATGAAATGAACTTAAAATTAAGTCTAAAAGAAATTAAACCGAGGCTGGAGAGATGGCTTCATGAATATGGCTGTGCCAGCATGAATGTGTGATCTGGATCCCCAGAACCCACATAAAAGCGGGGTTGGGTGGTGCACTTTAATCCCAGCACTTGGGAGGCAGAAGGCAGACAGATCTCTGAGTTCGAGGCCAGCCTGGTCTACAGAGGGAGAATAGCCAGGACTACACAGAGAAAACCTGTCTCCAAAAACCAAAGCCAAACCAAAACAACAAAAAAGCTGGGCCCAGCAACACTTAGCGCTGGGGAGGCACAGGGGTGGATACCTGAAGCCCTCTGGCTGGCCATTCAAACCAATTGGTCAGCTGCATTTTTAGGGAGAGAGTTCATCTCAAAGAAGTAAGGTGGAGGCCCAGCAAGATGGCTGAGCAGATAAGGAGGCTTGCCACAAAGCCTGGTGACCTGAGCTTGATCCCTGGAACCCACATGGCAGAAGGGAACTGACCTCTACAAGTTGCCCTTTGACCTCTGCAGGTGTGCCACGGCATGTGTATTAAGCACACACATTAAATAAGTGTTAAACAAACAAACAAAGGTTGGGAGGGGGAGATATGGCTCAGCAGTTAAAAGCACTGTCTGTTCTTCCAGAGGACCCAGGTTCCATTCCCAGCACCCACATAGCAGTTCAAGTCTACCTGTAACTCCAGCTTCAGGGGATCTGATGCTACCTTCTGACCTTCACAGGCACCAGGCATGAAAGTAATACAAAGACACACATGCAGGGAAAATACCCAGAAACACAGAATTAAACATAAACTCTAAAAAAATTAAAATGAAGTCTACATTGGGAGAGCAGGGAGAACTCCACATAATCTTTAAAATAATCGCAAAATAAAAGAAAAAAAAGGCTTAAAGAAGATGGCTGCAAAGTTTTTTCTTCCTCCTTCTCTCTTTCTCACTTGCTCTCTCCCCTCCCCTCACGTGGCCCAGGCTGCCCTCCAACTCTCTATGTAATGGAAGACAATCTTCCCACCCTCCAGATGCTGGGATTTCTGATGTGCATCACCACACCTGGCTTGGGCAGTACTGAGGATGGAACCCAGGGGGCCATACATATGAAGTGAGCATTCTACCCACCGAGTTCCAGCTCTAGCCTTTCCACTCTTTCTTTAATGAGACAAGGCCTCTTGTAGCCAAGGCTGACATCAAACTTCCTTCGTAGCCAAGGGTGACCTTGAACTTCTGAACCACCAGCCTCCATCTCTCTGATGCTGGGAGGTTGGGCTTGCACCAGGAGGCTCATCATTAATTTTTCTCTTACTCTATTGCCCTGCCTGGCCTCAAACTTGAGGTGATGCTCCTGCCTCAGCCTCTCAAGCACTGGAATCACCAGTATGTCACCATAGTTAGCTTGATAAGTTAGTTTTCAAGTGGCTTGCTTCTACTTGAGTTCTGCAGGTAAAACCTAACCTCCAAATCTGAAACCAAATGTTGGTAAAAACCCAAAACTTTTATCGCCGGGCATTGTGGTGCACACTTTAAATCCCAGCACTCGGGAGGCAGAGGCAGGTGGATCTCTTTGAGTTCAAGGCCAGCCTGGTCCACAAAGTGAGTCCAAGACAGCCAAGGGTAAACAGAGAAACCTTGTCTCGAAAAATCAAAAAGAAAATCCAAAACTTTTAGAAGAGCAAGAAGATATGGCAAGTGGATAACTTCACACCTGGCCTGTTGTGATGGATCACACTCAAATTGATGTGTACAAAAACAAGAAGAAAACAATTGCCCAAAATTACCTTCAAATAGTTCAGCAAAATGGCTAAGTGTGCAAAGGCTTTTGTTGGCAAGGCTGACAGCCTGAGCTGGATCCCCAGGACCCAAGAGGCAGAACAGTGAACTGCCCCAAAAGCTCCCCCAAACATGGCCCCTGAAAATAATAGATAAAAAAAATTATCTTCAAGTCATGTCTATGAGGTACAGATTAAAATGTAAATGAATTTCGTGTTTATACTTAGGTTTTATTTCAACCGAGCTCATTTGCATATGCAAAAATTCTTGAATTGGATGAAACAGTCTAAAATCTGGATTAGGGAAATTTAATAAGAATAAATATCCTCAAGCCTGGAGATATAACTCATTTGGTAGAGTGCTTGCCTAACAGTGTTCAAAGCTCTGGGTTCTATCCTCAGCTGGGAGGGTGGGGAGTGGGGGGGAGTGGGGGGGGTGGAGGGGACCAGAATCAGCTTCTTTCTCTAAATTTAGAAAGGTAGATTTAAGGATATTGTGCTACATGGGAGTTTTCTCCAAAAACACAAAACTTAAAAAATTATTTCAAGGCTGGGTAGTGGTGGCGCACAACTTTAATCCTAGTACTCGGTAGGCAGACGCAGGTAAATCTCTGAGTTTGAGGCCAGCCTGGTCCACAGAGCAAGTTCTAGGACAGCCAGGAGTACACTGAGAAACCCTGTGTCAAAAAACCAAAAACCATGGGCTGGAGAGATGGCTCAGAGGTTGAGAACACTGGCTGTTCTTCCAAAGGTCCTGAGTTCAATTCCCAGCAACCACATGGTGGCTCACAACCATCTACGATGAGATCTGGTGCCCTCTTCTGGAATGAATGTGTACATGCAGGCAGAACACTGTATACACAATAAATAATCTTTAAAAAAAAAAAAAAAAAAACAAACCAAAAACCAAATCTAAATAAATAATAACTTCATGGAAGGATGTGAGAGCACACACCTTTAATCCCAGCACTTGTGACGCAGAGGCAGGTGGATCTCTGCTGAGTTTGGGGCCAGCCTGGTCTACACAGAGAGTTCTAAGACAGCCAGGGCCCATGTAGAGAGACGCTGTCTGAAAACAAAAAGCAAACAAGCAAAACCCCTTTGTTACTGTATTTGTATGTGTGTGTGCATGCGCATCCATTGTAGGGCATGCGATGGAGGGCAGGAAGAGTTGATTTTCTCCAACCTGGGTGTCCTGAGGATTGAACTCAGGTCACCATCAAGCTTGGTGGCAAACACCTTCACAAAATGAGCCATTTTAAGCCCCAACACAGGTTTTGGAGGCAAGCAAACTGGGTTGCCTACATTTTCCAGGGCTTGTATAAACTTCATGGTCCTACCCAGTGCCCCACCCCCTCCCAAGCCTGCTCAGCTGAGTCTTGCTAAGACCAAATGAGGAGTCCTCCAGTGTCTACGGGTGGAGCAAAGCTCCTCTGATGACTCCCTAGTCCCCAAGTTACAGTAGCCTAAGCAATTAAGCCTTCAAATAGCCCCTGGAACTATCCAGAGTGCAGAGGAGACCCTATGGATGGGCTTCACACAATCCATAAGACCTTAAAGCATCCATCGATGGGTGGAACTGGGGGGGGGGTCAGCTCTGCAACTCATGACTCCTGAGTGCCCAGGCTACCATCCCCCAAGTAATCCATTCACAAATCTGTCCACAGTTAAAAATATTTCTGAGGAATAACAGTATGGCAAGGGACTGATGCAGATCACAGCCCAGAGGACCAAAGTATGGCAGCACAGCCTACAGTTACCAAAGGAACCTGGAATGTCTTAAGTCCTTTCACCTAAGAAAGATGTCATAGGGTCATCTGCTCTGGGTTTTGTAGTATGAGTAAGATGTTGCTGGGAGAAGAGGAAGAAGGGGAACCACATTCCAGAGGAAGACAATGGGAAGGGGCAAGAGGTGAGACAAAGCCGGGCGGTGGTGGCGCACGCCTTTAATCCCAGCACTTGGGAGGCAGAGGCAGGTGGATCTTTGTGAGTTCGAGGCCAGCCTGGTCTACAAAGTGAGTCCAGGACAGCCAGGGCTACACAGAGAAACCTTGTCTCGAAAAACCAAAAAAAAAAAAAAAAAAAAAAAGAGGTGAGACAAAGGAATGAAGGTATACCAAGTGGAAGTTAGTTGGGAGTGGGTGGCATGGGTTCTGCCAGCAGGGCTGGGCACATGGTGGCTCATTCCTTTGTGCTTTTACTTCCTGCACTAGGGTGTCGATAGAGGAGGAAGCATGATGGAACCTGCATTTCACAGAGGGAATGTGACAGGCAGGCCAGTGATTACAGGGGCAGAGCAGGAAACCAGTCTGGACATCTGCATTCCAAATGACAAAGACTTCAAGGAAGCTGCAGGGTAGAATGGCAGGTGAGTGGAATTCAGTGAAACATGGGGGGTGGGAGGAGGGGAGATTCAGGGTCTGGAGAGGGAAGGAAGAGTAGGGACCAGACAGAAAGGAGAGTCAGGTTCTGCCTTCTGAACGGCCTGAGACACGTGGTGTAGAAGCGTTTGACAGTGCCTGGACAGAAGCCCTGAAAACACAGGGGTAAGCTGGACACTTGACAATGCTGAAGGATGCAGTTCGCTACAAGCAGGCAAGCATGGGATGGAACCCAGGACCTCATGCATGCCAGAAGGTTCTGCACACCCTGAGCCTACCAGGCTCTCTCTGGAGGTTTCCAGAAAGGGTCGCCACCCAAGCCACGCCCCTAGCTTCACATTGGGGGATTCTAGGTAGCTGTTTTACCTTTGAGCCACAACCCCAGCCCCTCACTGGGGTATTCTGGACAGCTGCTTTACCCCTGAGCTACACACCCAGTTCCTGTCCCCTTGGCTTTGATTATCTCAAAGAGGAAGTGAGGGTACTCCTGGAAGACAAACCCCCAAGACAGCCCACCACAGTCCCTTGAGGTTGGGAAGACCTCACTTAGACTTTGAGTACAGGACCCTAAGGGCTTCTTCACACACCAGGCCGAGCTTGCTGGCCTCAGGCAACTGCTGGAAGTTGCTGGGAGTTTCCTCTCACAAGATAGTTCATGCCCCTCCAGTAGTCTGTGGCCTCCAGCCTTGATAAGGCAGTTTTGTCCCTTATCATCTGTCTACACCAAAGAGTAAGCAAAAGTTTAGACACCTGTGCAGGAGTCTGGCCTGGGGCGGCCTCGTTACAGGTTCATAACAGTTCACTAATTAGCAGTTTGAAGAAGTTCCATCCATTCTGTTACGGGCCTGGCTAGAGGCCAGTCAGCTCCGACTGATCCCAGTAGCCCTATGCATGACTCCTGTGGTCCCCAAGAATATGGTATGGCAGCCAAGCACGTGCTCAACATGGTTTCCACAGCTGGTGGACCATGTCCCACAGTGGGTAGGAGGCTGAGGTGATTCTGAGGTTCAAGACTGTAGCCTCCTGCCTTTGTCACTATCATCTTTGTCATCAGAGCAGGATGGCTCAGTAGGCAAAGGCACTCACTACCATGCCTGACGACCTGAGTTCACTCCCCAGGAAACCACCAATTTTTGCAAGCAGCTCTCTGAACTCCATATGCACACTGCGGCACGCAGATTCCCCACCCCGCCCCCAATAAACAAATCTCATTATTTTTATTTTACCCCTTGTTGTAAAACAAGACTTCGCTATTTAGCCCAGGACAGACTTGAATTTAGTCTCCTGTGTTGCTTCCCAAGTGCTGGGATTAGAGGTGTGTGCTCCAGCCTTTTAATTTTTTTTAAATTTTAAACAAACAAACATTGGTTTAGCGTGTGTATGTTCTTTCCTTCTACCATGTGGGTCTGGGGAACTGAACCAAGTTAGACTGTCAGGCTCGAGGGCAAATGTTTTCACCTGCTGACTTACCTCACTGGTCCCAGCTTGCCTTTTAAACAGAATGTTAGGGGCTGGAGAGGTGGTTCGGGGCTAATACACTTGCTGGGCAAGCACGGAGAACCTGAGTTTGAGCTTCTTATCCAAGAACAAAGCCAGGTGTGGCAGTGAGTGGCGGAGTGGGGAGAGTCAAGAGACAGGGATTTCTGAGGTTTGCCAGCTGCCTGCCTAGTTCTTTGCCTAGTTTCTTCACTTTGGGTCATAAGTGCCATTTAGATTGTGTGTGTATATGAGACATCAAAAATGAGAAGACTTCATGAGAGGAGGAACAGGAGATGGTAACAGGATAAGAATTATCTCACAGTTTTTCTCAGAGTCTGGGTTTAAGTAAACACAAAAACCAGCAGGGCATGTTGGCGAGATGACTCAGTGGACAAAGTGATTACCATATCAGCATGAAGACCAGAGGTTGGATCCTGGACCCACATAAAGGCCATGGTGGCTGCTGGTAATTCCTTCGTCTGCTGGAAAGCTGACAAAGGTCCCCAAGAAGGAACTAACTGGCTGAGACTGGCCAACTCAGTGAGCTAAAGGTTCAGTGAGACCCCTCAATAAAGGGGAGGTAAAAATCCAGTGTCAACTTGAGCCTCTACGTGCATACACACACATGTATGACACACATGTGTGAATATGCAAAAAGGCACATTTCCCTTTCTAAATGAATGCATGTGTACACACACACACACACATATAAATAAATAAATGTAATACAAATAAGGCACAGTCGTATATGCCTAGCGTCACAGTGCTTGGGAGGCATAGACAGAACGAGTTTCAGGCTAGCCTGGTTTACCTACAGAGTTCCAGGCTAATGTGAGACCCTGTCTCAAAAACAAAAAACAACCACACAGAGAGTTCAAGGGTAGCCTGTGTAAAGACTCTGCCCCAACACACCCACCCCACCTAATCTCCCTCTTCCCACCATCATCTCCATTTTGTAGATACTGAAAGAGCATATGCTTCTGACCAAATCCAGGCCGGTGGAATGGCAAATAGGGAAAAGCACCCACTGCCAAGTCTGAGGATGTGTGTTTGATCCCCAGAACCATGTGGTGGAAAACTTCTCCAAGCTGTCCTCTGTCCCTCACGCAAATGCCAAAACAATGTGTATATGTTTTCTCTCTCTCCTCCCCTCCCACATTAAATAAATGTTAAAAAAAATTAAAACCAGGGGCTGGGGCAATGGCTCAGTGATTAAGAGTACTTGCCACTCTTGCAGAGGACCAAGGCTTGGTTCTTAGCACCTGTAAGGCAGCTCGCAACCATCTGTAACACCAGCTCCGGGAACCTGACCCCCTCTTCTGGCCTCCACTGGCACTACATGCATATAGCACATATGGATACGTTCAGGCAAATAGTCACACATAATAATAAAATAAAATATTACAACAGAGAGACAGAGCCAAGCTTCACGAGTGAAATAAAGAGCATGTGTCAACAGAGGTGGCCAGAAGGAGGACAGAGGGAACCAAATACTTGAAGAGGTCAGTAGGTTTTTTTTTTTCTTTCAACAAATAGAAATGTATTCTGTTCTGGGCAGAAGCAGGGCAGAACCAGTGTACACAGAATGCCCCTCCTCCCGGGGGGGGGGGTAATCTCTTTTCTTTGATGACTTTGGAAATGAGTCTTTTGACTCCTTGCATTTTTGGAAAGAGATACACCAAATGGAGTCAGGGAAAGGGAACCCCAGAAAGATGTGCCATGGGCGGGGTGCTCTGGTCTGAACTTGTCCAAGGTAAGTGAATCTTTCCAAAGTAGGTAGTAGAATAACTAGAAGGTCCTATTGTTTTTAGCCTGATGGGGGATTGGCAAGATGGCTCAGCAGGTAAAGAGGCTTGCTGACATGCCCAATGACCTAAGTTTGATCCCCAGGATTGACACAATAGAAGGAGAGAAATGACTCTCCCAAGTTGTCCTTTGACCTCCATATATGCACCCCCCCACACACCCATAAATAAATAACCTGGCAGTATCTGAACTCTGTTAACCCATCGCCTAGATAGCATGCACCATAGCAGAAAAATGATCCCTGGAGGAAAGAATGGACCCACACCATCACTCAGACTCTGAGACATGTAAATTCCAGGTGCCACCATCTCCTAATCTGTGGCCTTCACACCTCAGCCTTTACAAAGCCACATAGCTGTGCAAAGGCCAAGTCTAGGGGCTAAGGAGATGGCTGGGGATGTAAAGGTCCTCAGTTTGGATGCTGAGGTTTGTGGGAGTGTGCACCTATAATCCCAGCTTTGGGGTGGTGGATACAGGCAGGGATCCTCAGGGCTCACTGGCCAGCCAGTCTAGCCAAATCAGTGAGCTCCAGGTTCAGTGAAAGACCACAACTCAACAGAAGTGGATAGAAATTCAGGAGGATGCTTGACATTGACCTAGGGCTCCACTTTTGTGTGTTCAGGTGAGTATGAGCAGGCACTTGCACACGTGTGCTTCTACACACGCGTGCTTGCAAACACACCCCTCCCCTACTCACCCTTACCACAAGTGCTGACAAACTATGACCCATGGGTCAGACACTTGAATTTGTAAATAAAGTTTTATTGGAACAAGGCCACACCCACTCATTTATGTGGAATCTGCAGGTGCTTTGATCTACTGAGTAGGATGGTGTGTCCTCAGCCTAAAACATTTACTACCTAGCTCTTTTTTCTAGTAATTGTTCGATCTGATCTATTCCACCCTCATTTTCCCCATTCTTCTATTCCAACTCCTCTATCCCCACCACCACTTTCCCCTCCCAACTTCCTGTGCTCTTAAAACAACAACAACAACAACAAAACCCATGGAGTACACACTTTTTGTTGCTAATGTGTACCTGGGTACTGGAGCATGGGTAACCACTTGGCTACATTGGTAGACCACAATCCCTGAAGAAAACCAACTCTCCTTCCCTCAGCAGACCCTGACTGTCAGTAACTTCTCAGCTAGGGGAGACTTCCTAAGCCCCTCCCCTGTCCACACTAAGATCCTGGCTGCCTTGATCTTGTGGCTTGCTACCTACCTGGGTCTTTGCAGAAGCAGTTTGCTGGTCCCTCTACTGTATCTAATTAGCTAGTTAAGGAAGGGAGGGCCAGTTTTTCCACACTCCCCCCCCCCAAAAAAAGGGAGGGATCACCATGAGGCAAGGGAACACCCACTATTATGCTTGACAGTGGAACTGATTAGGATGAAGGAATGCAGAGTGGACTAACTATGGGGTACCATCACCCCACAGTGCTAAGCTTGGAAGCAGGGAACAGGCGGCATTCTGGTCTCTGAGCACATTAACTTTCCCCCTCCCCAAGTCTAAGGAGGCAAGCTATAACAGCTTAGAAGCTAAGAGCACTGGCTGCTCTTGCAGAGGACCTAGGTTCAATTACCAGCATCCACATGGTGGTTCACAAACATCTGTAACTCCAGTACCAGGGTAGCCAATGCCCTTCTCTGACCTCCCCAGGCACCAGGCACAAACACACGTGTAAGTAAAACATACAAATAAAAGTAAACATTAAAAATTGTAAAAGAAGCTTCTAAGTTATATAAAAAAAAGAATGCCAACTATAATTATTCACGTAAGTCAGCAGGGGGGTGACAAGATGGCTTAGTGAGTCAAGATGATTGCTGCCAAGCCTGATCACTTGAGTTTGATGGACCAGGACCAGGACCCATATGGTGGAAGGAGAGAACTGACCTCCACACAAGCCCCCCATACAAAATAAATTTAAAAAATGAAATAAATTGTTTTTTCTTTTTTTTGTTTGTTTTTTAATGTAAGTCAGCAGCCAGTTCCTAGGGTAGAAAAATTCTGGAACCTTGCAAAGGCATTCATTAGTATTCCTTTTACAACTACAATGGCATGAGCTTGAATATATTTTAACATGTCCTGTGTGTCAAGGTCAGGGTGTAAACTGGGTATGCCGAGGGGGGGGTTGGTGGAAGGGATATTTTCTTCCCCCCACTTTCGTCTTTAAAGAGATAGGGTCTTGTCCTTTTCTGTTTTCACGAATGTGTACGTGTGTGTGTGTGTGTGTGTGTGTGTGTGTGTGTGTGTGTGTGTGTG
>CAJQZJ010032578.1:5888925-5910021 GCA_907164525.1 Lophiomys imhausi | reverse complement strand
CACACACACACACACACACACACACACACACACACACACACACACACACACTGGTTTTTCCAGACAGGGTTTCTCTGTGTAGGCCTGGCTGTCCTGGGCATGCTTTGCAGACCAGGCTAGCCTCAAACTCACAGAAATCTGCCTGCCTCTGCCTCCCAAGGGCTGGGTTAAAGGTGTGCACTATCATGCCGCGCCTGAGAGGTATATTTTTTTAAGGTAATTCTATAACATATGACTTGTATCCCGACGAAACTGTCACAGTGAAAGAGTAACAGAAGTGGACATTTGATCCCAGCTGACATACTGAAAATATAACCCACACAGTATTCCTCTAATGTGTCGTCATAACCTTTAGAACACATGTTTTTTCAAGATATGATACAAATCAGTGTATCTGCTGTTAATACTCTGTTTTTCTAGACCGGCTCTCGTGTGGCCCAGGATGGCTTCAAACTCACTGGCAGCCAAGAGAGCTCTCCTGATTATCCTGCCTCCATCCACATCTTGGGTGCTGGGGTTACAAGCTTGCGCCACCACACCCTTGGCTTACATAGCGCAGGGGATGGAACCTGGGCTTCTTGCACCAAAGGTGCCACATTCCTGTAGAGCCTAACGACATTTTATACTTAATTGAAGGGAGGACTCTATTTACTCACAAAGGCATAGAAATCGGCTGAATTCAGTTTGCTTACAACTTGATTTGAATGAGAAAGAAACAGTGACAGAGAGCCGGTCAGTCTAGCTAGGGCTGACCACAGTAAGCGCTCAGGGAGGAACTGTTTTAAAGTTTTCCTCCCTAGCTAGCTGCATTCCTCCCCTAAAAATAAATTCCTACAGTGCTACCCTTCTGAACTGTCTTGCACCTGGTAAGAGGGTTTTTTTTTGTTTGTTTGTTTTTTCACAAGGTAGCCAGCTCTGGGTCTCTTTCAGCAAAGAAAGTGTTTGCTTAGTAAGTAAGAAAGAAACAAGATGGCTTGGGTTTTAGACAGGATTTGGGGCTTCAAATATTTTAAGGCAGCTGGAGGTGAAATTGCTGAAAAGCCACAGATGGGGCTGAAAGAAATGAGAGCATGAGCCACAACAGGAGAAATGAAGGAACCCTTGATACAAGATGAGAACTATGTTAAACTCGTGGTGGATAAACACAGGAAGGCAGCAGCTCACTACAGCCAGGGTGCCTGGGGTACCGGGTAAGCCGTGCAAGGGGCCAAATTGTTACTGTGTGACAAGAATGCAGATTACACCCAGCTATGCAAGAAACAGCCCATGGGCTGTTTCAATGGAGAAAGTCCCGGGCCATTCACCAATAAAGTTAAGAAAGAAGGCACAAAACCACAGAATTTCTCTAACCTGTGACATTCAAAATAGAAACAACCTGAGGGCTCAGCCCTTGAGAAGGGGAGGAGGTGTTCAAGGCCATCCTAGGATGGGGTAAGCCTCTAGCTGTGCCAGTTTTCCAAAGGTGGAAAAACAGAATACACTTCACAAAGTTGCACCCTGACCTCCAGAAAATAATAACAAGTAATTGAAATAAGGGGCTGGGGAGGTGGCTTAGTGGGGGGAGCTTTCCTGGTATGTACAAGGAACTGGGTTCAAGCCTCAACACAATAAAACTCAATAAATGAAAGCAACTGATATAGAACAAAACATTACAAGATTAGTAAGATTAATCTTTTTTTTTTTTTTTTTTTTTTAAGAAATCCTTATCGGGCTGGAGAGATGGCTCAGAGGTTAAGAGCACTGGCTGCTCTTCCAGAGGTCCTGAGTTCAATTCCCAGCAACCACATGGTGGCTCACAACCGTCCATAATGAGATCTTGCGCCCTCTTCTGGGCTTCAGGCATACATGCAGACAGAACACTGTTTATACAACAAATAAATAAAATATTAAAAAAAAAAAAAAAGAAATCCTTATCCATTTCCCCAGAAGGGCTTGGGTATCGACACAAGCAACGAACAGGGTCAAGTCTAAATCCTGACCCAATACAAACAACGAAGACTCCCAACTCTCATGGACTCACAGCACCTACAATCTAGGCTTGGAGGACAGAGATGGCTCAGTGGACAAAAGTGCGTGGAGCACAAGTCTGGTGTCCTGAGTTCGAATCCCAGAATTCACGTGCAGGTGGAAAGAGAATCTACTCCACAAAGTTGTCCTCTGGCTTCCAGCACCCCCGTCACACACACACACACACACACACACACCATGCACACACACCAATCTGTTTGGTCTGGAAAACAGGTCCATATGCACAGGTTATCTTAACACTGGGCACCAACCATATGCCAGACATTCCACTACATCCTTTTCACAATTTTCTCACTGAACCCACATCAAGTCCTTATTCTCATTTTAATGAGGCTTGGTGACGTTACACAGCCCACCCATATGACACAGAAGCCCAGGTCTGATGTGACACTGGAGCCGTCTCTCTTCACAGTTCAAAGGTCAATCATTCATCCATACACCTGCAAAAATAAAATAAAACCAAACCAAACCCAACCCAACCACTTCAGTCTCCAAGTCGCCCTTGCTCATCAAGCTGTGTGCACGCTCCCGGCAAGAAACGGAAGGGGGCCTTGAACGCCACAGCTCCGGGTCTCAACGCCCCGAGAACTCGGCAAAGGCGAAGGGTGATAAACTTCTACCAAGCTACGGGTAATTAAAAAAAGAAGATAAGGAGAGGACAGCAATAACAAAATGCTCAATGTGGCTGCGAGCAATCAAAGTTGTAGCGCACCTGCTGAGTTCCCAGCCTAGAAGGAATCCAGAAAGCCAGAAACGAAACACGCCCAGTTTGCACGGTGTTGCACCCAAACGCAAGCAGGCAAGGGTATCAAGATTCCAGAGGGCCTAAAACGGTGCACAGGATTGCTGTGGGGGACACTCCACCCTTGACCCTGGCCCTGGTGTCCCCAAGCCAAGGGGCAAAGAGCTGCATGCAGTTGAGTGGCTTTTCTCTCTACTTTCCAGGAAAGGTGGCTGCAGCGTCCAAGGCGCTGGGAAAGGGTGGCTGGGTATGGTCTGCACCACTGCACCCCCACATTCTTCACTTGGAACCCCTCCTTGTATAGAAGAGTTCACCTGCATGGGAGGCGTGCACAGCCCTGAAGCACCTTTGGAAGTATGTTGTGCACTAGGTAGTTTCCAAAAGGTCCCCGACCCCGGACCCTGAGCCGCAAGTCTCCGCGGCCCCCTCACCTCTGCGGGATCCCTCACAGGCCGCTCTCCGCCCTGCTGGCTCCGGGATCGCTCTCGCAGCCTCCGCCCGGCCTCCCAGGAGCCGGAAGCGGTGTGCGGAGCAAGACCAAGCTGCGCATGCTTGGGCCGTCCCCAGAGGGGGCGGGGCCCTGAAGGGGGCAGGACCTCGTCCGGAGGTTATTATTCTTCCAGGCTCCCGGGACTTTGGGACTTTACTTAGCTGAGCCCATGCTTATGTCAACCTCACCCCTCAGCATGCACGTGTGTACACACTCGTATGCATGTGTGCCTTCACACATACAGGCAAGTACACACAAGTACGCGCCACATGCACAAACACATAGAAAAGCGGATAAAGAGAACGGAAAGCAAAACAGTTACAACAAAAATCCCCAAAGCCAGTAAGATGGGAAAAGCATAAAAGATTTCTCAAGAGTACCACCTACTGCTATCTTTTGACCCTCAGTTCTGTTCTTTGCTTAAGAGTTCCTTCTTCTTCTTTAATAATCTCTCTCTCTCTCTCTGTCTCTCTCTCTCGCTGCTGAACACTGAGAAGCATATCAAAGACCCTATTGGGGGTGGGATGGCAGCGAAATGTCTCAGTGGGTAAAAGTGCTTTTACCTGAGTTGACACTAGGGACCCGCATCTTGTAAGTAGAGAATGGCTGCCACAAAATCTACTTGGCCTTCATACACATATATACCATTACATACAAGTGCCCCCAGACCCCGACATAGGAGGGGGTGTCAAGGCTGGGGGGGCAGCATTGCTGGTGAGAAGTGAACTTGGCTAGGCTGAGGATGTAGTTATTTCAGTAGAGTGCTAGCCTAGCATATAGGAAGCCATCCTCTACACTGCACCAAGTAGTGTTATCCTAGCGCTCAGGAGGTGGGGGCAGGAAGATCAAGGTTATATAGAGAATTCCAGGACAGACTTGGGTACAGGACATTCTGTCTCAAATAAATACATAAATAAAGGTGTTTTTTTAAAGTCAATAACAAAAAAAGTTAAAAAAATTAAACAGTGGGATGAAATAATGGCTTTGCTCTGAGTTTGAATCCTGACTTAGGCAAGAACTTTAAAAAATGTATATTTGTTTATTTTTATTTCTTGTGTGTGTTTTCCTACAAGTACGTATGTGTACAATGTGTGTACCTGATGCCTGAGGGGGCCAGAAGAAGGTGTTTGATCCATTGAAACTGGTTATAAATTACTATGTGGGTGCTGTGAACCAATCACGGGTCAAGTCTTTTAGCTGCTTAGCCATCTCTGCAGCCCAAGATAACCTCCAGCTAGGCAAAGGGGCACACACATATAGTCCCAGCTATTTAAATGGCCAAAGCAGAAAAATCATGTGGACTAGCCTCAATGACATACTAAGGCGCTATTTCTTTCTTTCTTTTTTTTTTTTTAGAAAAACAATACAAAACAAAACAATACCTTCCTCAAAGAACAACAACAAACCAAGAGAGGGAAGTATTTAAATTCGTTGGAGGGTTGGGATGTAGTTAGAGTGTTTGTCTGATGTGCATGAAGCCTTAGGGGTCTCCACTCTCAGCACTACATAAAACCATTTGTGGTGGTGCACACTTGCAGTCCCATTTCTAGTTAGGTGGAGGCCAGAGAAGCAGAAGTTCAAAGCATCCTTGGCTACCTAGTGTGTTCGAGGGCAGCATGGGTTACCTGAGACCCTGTCTCCAAAGCAACAACAAAACCCAAATTGTTGGGGCAGCATGACGGTTCATTGAATAAAGGCTCTTGCTGCCAACTCTGACAGCCTCAGTTTGACCCCCAAACATAGTACAAGGAAAGAAGAAATCCTCCACCTTTCACAAATGGGTTTGACAAGTGTGCCCACCCCTGATAAGACAGACAGACAGACAAATATGGAAGTTTTCTTTCAGCCTCGGTTTCCTCATCGATGGAACAGAACGTGTCTCCAAGCTGTAAAAGTAGATGAGGATGCCCTTCAAGTAGGTAGGTGTTTGGGACAGTGGACATGCTCAGTACAGCAAGGCTGCCCTTGCTGTCATCTGCACAAAATCTTCCGAATCAGGAAGTGGCAGTCACGAAATTGGAGATTTCGGGAACTGTTGTCCTTCAAGGACATATTTGTTGGTCTTATTGATCAGCTAGCTTTGGTAGGCCACGCCCAATAGCTTGCTTTGCTCACTGCTGGATCACTTGGCTCAGGGGTGAATCAATGTGTTTCTCAAAAGAGGCCACCAGAAAATGGCTCCAGCTTTGTAGATGATGCTGTAAGTGACTCCTGTTATTGCTAGCTGAATGCTGTAGCAGGCAATACATACAATAAGGAAGGATAAAGTTATGTAGCTCAGTTGTCAGTGCTTGCCTAGGACACAGGAACCCCTCAGTTCCTGCTCTAGACTGCATAAACTGGATGTGATGATACGTGACTGCAGTTCCAGAAGGGCTGGAAGTTCAGGTCATCTTTGACTATGAGGCATGCTTGAAATTTGAGGGCAGCCTGAGCCATGTGAGACCCTTTCTGAAAGGAAGAATGAAAGAAAGAAGAAAGAAAGAAAGAAGGAGGGAGGAAAAGAAAGGGAGATGGGGAGACCAAGGAGTGAAGGGAAAAGAGGGGAGGAAGAGAGGAGAGAAAGAAAGAAAGAAACCATGACATCATGACATCACACCTACTCAAAAGTAGGAAGACAGCTGTCAGGCAGTGATGGCCCATGAGTTTAATCCCAGCACTCAGGAGGGAAGTGGATCTCTGAGTTCAAGGCCAGCCTGATCTACAGAATGAGTTCCAGGACAGCCAGGGGTACACAGAGAAGAAACTCTGTCTCAAAAAAAAAAAAAAAAAAGTAGGAAGACAACAACTTCAAGGTCTTCCTGGGCTACTGAGTGAATTCAAGGGCAGCTTGGAAAACTAAATGAGATTCTGACTCAAAAAGTAAAAAGCCAGCTGGAGGTGTGTAGTGGAGTGGTAGAACACCTGCCTAGAATCCCCCAATGAGGCTCAGTTGTAGAATATTGGCTTAATGTATCGTGTCTCTTGTGTCCGGTCACCATTACAATAAAGAGCAGTAATCACAGACTGAACATCCATAGTCCCTCAACTAGCAAAATGACACTTTTTAAAAAGGGGGGTAGGGGCAGGGTGATGAAGAAAAACCTGCCATTCAGGTGTCGGGGGGGGGGTACAGGTCTGTTCTTCAAAGTCTATGCACACCCTAGGGCTTCCTGGTAGTCTTAGATAACTGGGCCCCCCTCAGGCTACTCTGCCCTGCAGCAACATGAGACATTTGACAATGTCTGGAGATATTGTGCCATAATTTTAGGCTGGACAAGTGCTACTAGTGCCTCGTGGGTGGAGACCATTGTTCTAGGAGAATTACTTGGTCCCAAAGGTCAACAGTACAGATGTTCTGCACACTTGAACCTTGAACTTGCCTGAGTCTTGGTTATAAATATTCCGTAGTTTGAATTCTTGCTACAAATGAGTACTCACATCATGGTGAGTATGCATGAGCACACACACACACACACACACACACACACACACACACACACACACGATAGGATCCCATGTATCCAGGCTGGCCTTGAATTCACTATCTAACCTACTGCAGTATTGAGCTCCTGATCCTTCAGCCTCTACCTCCTGACTTCTGGGACTCCTAGGGTCACGAGCCTGGACCACTGGTGCTGGAGGTGGAGCCCAGGACTGTGTGCATGCTAGGCAAATGCTCTCCCAGCTCAGTCACATCTCCAACACCTCACATATATTTTCTATGAAGCAACTCCCATATCACCTCCTGTTTAATGCTCTTCAAAATTGGGCTTGATTTCAAAAGGGCAATGTTCTAAATCCCAGTGACAAAATCTGAGTCCTCTTTCTCTGGGTATTCCAGTAACCTAGGACTGTTTGCTAAACACAGATTTATGCCAACCCGGCCCAGCCCAGCAGTTTTGAGTGGACCCTGGAGAGAGGAAACGCCATGCTGTGGGTTGAACTATCTCATTTCTATTCATATATCATAGCCCCTTATTGCAGAATAAGACCATGGCTCAGTGCAGGACTTTTGCCCCAAAGACTGATAAGCTGAATTGTACCTCCAGAACCCATGTGGTGGGAGAAGAGAACCGACCTCCATATCCATACACACACACACACACACACACACACACACACACAAGGTAACTGAAATAAAGATTAAGATCTTGTTTGGAAATGTGCCCTCACACATATACTTAGACTCGACTCACAATGAGCTTTATACTGGACTAGGCTGAGCCTCTGTTCTGACATAATGATGGGTCCCTAAAGGAGGGGAGATTGGAGGATGGCTCGATGACATCTCAGTAAAAAAGTACTTTCCTTGAAAGCATGAGGACTTCAGTTCAATCCTCCAGAATGCAAGTAGAAATAGTGAATAAATAAATAAATAAATAAGTAAATCTCCACTGAGCATGAGGGCACAATGATTGTAATCCCAGTAGGCAGAGACAGAAGGACCCCTGGAGCGTGGGGGTAGCAGCTGAATCAGCAAGCTCCTGGTTCTGTGAAAACCTTGTCTCAAAAAAACTGAAGTGGAGAGCAGTTAGAGGCAGATACCCAGAATTAATCTCTAGGTTCCACATGCATGTGTACACATGTGCACACATGTACATGGACGTGTCTGCACACATATCACACATAAAACCAGGTGGGATGGCGCATGAGGAAGGACTGCCAAGGCTGTCCTTTGGTGTACATACGTGAGCACCTGTAGGTGCTCACATGAACAAGCACACATATAACGAAAGAAAAGGGAGAGAGTTCGATATCCCAGTGTGCACACAAAGAGAACATTGTAGGATGATGCTGTCACAGACTGGAGAGCTGCCAGAAGCTGGGAGATGGTTTAGAGAAACCTGACACGCTGTAGATACCTTCACTTTGGCCAGACAGGTCCCAGGACTGTGACGAAATACATTTCTGAGATCTTAGTAAGTATCAGGTATTTTGTTACCGTGTCTGATAAATACCGCTGCCTGAGTCTAGCTCCTGCTGGATTTTTACAAAAGCTAAAGCTGAGACAGGTAGCTTATTAGTCACCATCCTCAGTGACTGAGTGGCCCCTCTAGGTTTTCTCCAAGTTGCTGGTCAGACTTGCTCACACTGGTGAGAGTGAGGGAAGTGGATCCAGGATGTATCAGTGAATAGAGAGACATAATGAAGAAAGAGGGCTGACATCCCTATTGGGTGGGTGGATGGGGTTGGACTCACCTGAGCTCAGCAAAGGTTTGCCACACAGAGGACAGTTGGAGTGGCCCAAGAAGGTTCCTCGCACCAGCTGGTGCCCATTGACACACTCCCGCCTCCCCGGAGCATCCTGAAGCTTATCCTTTAGTTGTGCTGAGCTTTTCCCCTGCATGAGACAATGATGGGTCTCAGGATATCTCCTGCAGGACCTAGTCCTTTTATGCCCCCCCCCCCTCGATTTATCTAGGTCTGGCTTGAATGAATGTCAGGGTTCCGAGTCAAGGGGAGGGACTTTATGGAGCTGGGAAAGGAGGAATGAGCCCCCCCCCCCAAGCTCTAGCTCAGACCCGTTTACCTTTTCCTTCTGCCTGGTGACCCTGCTGCGGAGGGAACTCAGGCTGCGCTTCACTCTGGTGCTCTTGTCCGTCTTCTCGTTCTTGCCTGCACCATCCTCACTCCTAGAAGCAGGGGAGGAAAAGCTCTAGGCCATTCTGAGGCAACTCTGGAAGGTGCTCCTGGACTATGTCTCCCACTGATGTGGCCCCGTCTTTGGTTCCCAATTCCCGTCGTCCCTTTTCCCTTTTCCTCTTCCCTGTCTTCCCGCCCCCTCCCCCCACCTCCCTGCTGCCAAGGCAGCCCTTGAACCTGTGATTATCCTGTCTCAGCTTTTGCTTCCTAGGTGAAGTCGGCTTTTAGGAGACTTGTAGAAAGGCCCTGCTATAGCCACGTGTGGCAGCTTGTGCTTACTCAGACAAGAACTCAAACCACGTGAGGTTGGAGTGGGCTCCTCCTGGAGTGACGGACATATGAGCTCGCTGACGGGCCCTGTAGGATCAAAGTGGGACAGACATCTAGGTCCCCAGGCGACTCAACCCTTATCCTGCACTTCTGTTTCCTCGGGGCTTCAGGGTACAGGCCTATCTCAGGAGCCCTGTCTGAGCGCCCATCAGTGGCTGTGGGCTTACACACAGGGCCATGACAGCGGCTGTCCAGCAGAGGGCGTGTCTTGGACAAACCACATAAGCACATCAGGAAAGTTTGCTAACCGATCTTAGGAAACAGACACCTTTTCTCGTTTGTTCCATTCTTCCTTTCTTCATCTCTCCATCCTCTTCTTCTGCGCCCCCACTTTCCTCCTCTTTTTCCTTTTCTTCTAACCCCCTTCCCCAACTAATTCTCAACTTCCTCCTCTCCTTCCTGCCCCTCCTCCTTTGGCAGAGTCTCACTACATAGCCCAGGTTAGCTCAAACTCACAATCTTCTTGCTTCATCAGTCTCCTAAGTGCTGGGGTGACAGGCATGTGCCGCCAACACACCCATCAGCTCCTTTCTTCCACCAGACCCCTGTAACTGTCGACTCCCCTACCTATGCCCACACTGGTCCGTCATACCTGTTTCCCCCAGTATATACAGCCCGCGTTTCTCCCTAACCTGGCTTGTGTTCTTCTTCTCCAGCACCCTCACGCCTGCTCCCTTCTCACTTACCCATGGTACTGCCGCAGTTCCTGAAGCACTTGGTGCACTATCAACCTAGGGAAGGGGTGGGATAACAAACAGAAGAGCCATGACTACTTGACCAAAACTTAGGTCCCCATGCACACTCTAATTGGGTCCCCTGAAGATTCCAGGGTGTCTTCCCCAGCCCCCAATGCTATGCAAAGGTTGTTCGAGAGAGAGGGAAGGGGAGTGTTCCATATGTGCGACTAAGCAAGATTAGGCTAGCATGGCCAATTATCAGAAACAATTTTTTTTTTTTTTGGAACAAGGCCTCATGTATTTCAGGCTGACCTTCAACTCACAGTTAGCTGAGGCTGACCTTGAACACTTTCAGTCCTCCTGCCTCCCCTCACTGAATGGCGGGATGGCAGGTAGGTACTACCACATGCCTGGTTCATGTCATACTAGGGATGGAACCCAGAGCATGCTAGGTGAACACTCTATCAAATGAGCCCCAGTCCCAGCCATGGTTGCTTTACAAGCATCAACATTGCATCCTCTGGCCCCAACCTCTACCCACCTCCCCCTAGCCAGTCCCCTGGGGCACTCCTATCTGTCGTGGGACAGACACTCACACATGGTCTGGCTCCACGTGGTCCTTTTCCAAACACTCCAGCACAGGGGGTTCAAGACCTAGAAGCAGTCCCCAGCATAGGGGACACAGGAATGAGCAAGGATCCAGCTCTACACCTGCCCATCTCCGACCCACGATTGATCAGAAGCTGTGCATATTACACTAGCGATCTCTCAGGGAGGAGAGACAGGAAGCCTTGGGCCAGAGACTGCACCATCATCTCAGTGTGTCTGTGCAAACTAAGAGGCTCTCCCAAGAGTGCTCAGGAGCTACATTCACTGTATTCACCACATTTCCTTTTTACTGACGGAAGCCAGGGAGGTTCAGGCCCATCAAAATAGCAGGTTGAATTTGTGTGACAGCTTGGGTGACAACAGAGAAGTGTGGTCTTTGGTTAGAGATTCAGAGACCAAGAAGAAAAGAAAGAGAGAGTCAGAGCAGGTGAGGAAGGGAGAGAGAGAGCAAAGAGTAGGAGAGATAGAGATAGATAGACAGATATATATATATATATATATATATATATATATATATATATAGATAGATAGATAGATAGATAGTGGCTGAAGATGGCTCAGCAGTGAGAGGTGCTTGTTCCCAAAGCTGATGATGCAAGTTCAATCTCCTGGACCCACAGAGTGGAAGAAGAGAACCAACTCCTGTCCTCTGACCTCCACATGTGTGCTGACACATGCATGCCACTCCCAACAGGTCACACACATCAATAACAATAATAACAGTTTTAAAAGGAGTGAAAGAGAGCAACAAGAGAAAGAGGAAGGAGGAAGGGAGGGAGAAAATGAGGCACAGAGAAGAAAGCAGGGGGAAGGAGAAGAGGTGGAGGCACCTCAGAGAAAGGCAGATGGCAGACATTGGAGTTGACACCCTCTTTCTGGACCCATAGGACTGCCAACCTGCCCAAGAGATCCTGTGCAACCTCCATCTGCTCCTGCCCTCCCTGAGACCCAGTTGAGGCTCTACCCATGGAACTCTTCCCTACTTCAAACACTTGGTATGCCCAAAAGACATTCCTAGGCCTGGCTACCTTGTACAGGTGGAGTGGATGCATCTGAGCCAGAAGCCAGTTCCAGACAGCTGATCTCCTCACAGGACACAGGCATTGACTTGCATCTTAGCCTTTTCTCAGGGCTACTACATTCCTGTTGAGGGAACAGGATTTGTAGTAACCTGGGCTACAAACTTCCTCTGTGTACCTCCCAGGTACACACAGCCAATGTCACACCTCCTCCCCCAGGTCCAGCTTCCAGTTACATCAGGGGCTCCCTCTACTCAGTCACAGACTGTAACCCTTTCTCAGAACCCCTAGTTACATTTGAGGCTGTGGGACTCAAATCCATATGAATGGGAAATCTGCCCCAACCATGGGTCATGTTCAGGGATAGAGATATCCCAGCCGCAGGCTACAGGCCCAAGCATGTGTTCCCCAGGTATCAGCTGCCACCTCAGGTCTGAAACAGATTCTCCCTGGTTCCAGACCCCAAACTGTTACCCTGTCACTGCAAGCTCCATCCCAGGTATGGATCCTCTATGCCTGGCTGGGGCTTCAGTATAAGGGGGCAAGCTCCTGCTCCCCTAGACCACTGGTAACACTTATGGCTAAATGCTTGTCTGGCTGTCTGTCTGTCTGTCTGTCTGTCTCTGTCTCTGTCTCTCCATCTCTCTCTCTGTGGTGTGGTGTGTATATGTACACATGTGCACACACTAGCAGATGGTCCTGTGTGTGCTTGCATGTGGGAATCATTCCTCAAAGCACAATTTACTAGTTTTGTTCCAGTGAAGATTCCTTACTGTCACAGACTTGGGAAACAGGCTAGGGTGATCAGCCAGTGAGTCCCAGGGACCCTCCATGTTTCTGCCTCCCCAAGACTGGGATTACAAGTGTGCCCCACTACACCTGGCCTTTTATACATGGGCTCTGGGGATCCAACTCAGAGCCTTGTGGTTGTAAAGCAGACACTTTTCTGATGGTACTTTCTCTTCTCTCCCATGATTCTCCTTAGATTGGAACATGCCCATCTTAGAAAAGACACTCTGCCTCCTGAGTGCTGGAGTGAGAGCCCTACTCCACCCCACTATGCCCATCCCACCTTTAAAGACACGTGTATGTGCGTGTCTTTAAAAGTATGTGTATGTGTTTGTATGGCTATGTGTACATGTGTGTGGAAGCCAGAGGTCAACCCTGGGTGTTTTCCTCACTCTCTACCTTATATTTAAGTTTTTAATTAAAAATGTGTGTGTGTGTGTGTGTGTGTGTGTGTGTGAGAGAGAGAGAGAGAGCGCTGTGGGTGTTGTTACATGTGGAGATCGGAGGATAACTTCTTTTTCTCCTTTCACTGGGCTGTGGGGATTGAACTTAGGTCCTCAGGTTTGGTGGCAAGTGCCTTTACTCACTGAGTCTTCTCACTAGCCCTCCACTTTATTTTTTGGGACAGCATCTTCCACTGAGCTTCACTGAACTAACCACAATTGGGTTAGGCCAGCTAGCCAGTGAGCTCCAGGGGTCCCTTGTTATCCCCTACACTGCCCCTCGATAGGATTACAAGCTTGCACCATCAAGCCAAGCCTTCACATGAGAGCTAGGGATCCAAACTCAAGTCTGCATGCGTACGCAGAAGGGGCTTTACCAACTGAGCCATTGTTCCAGCCCCCAGCAGATTTATCAGAAGGGACAGAGAGCTGTGGAGATGACTCAATTTGTAAAAGCCACGAGGATACAGGTAACAAAAAATCTGGGCGTACACATGTTTATAAGGCTGGTGAGGTAGAGTTGGGAGGGCTCCTGGGGCTTGCTGGCCAGCCAGCCTAGCTAGTCTGCTTAGCAAAGTTTGTTTGTTTGTTTCTTTTCTTTCCTCCCTCCTTCCCTTTCTCCCTTCCTCCTTCTCTCCTTCCTTCCCTTCCCCTTCCTTCTTTTTTGAGACAGAGCCTCTTTATGTAGCTCTGGCTGTCCTGGAACTTACTCTGTAGACCAGGGTGTTCTTGAACTCACAGAGATCTGCCTGCTTCTCCCCCACCGCAATGCTGGGATTAAAGGCGTTCATGCCCTTGCCCAGCTTTCCTGACAAGGTTTTTAAAAAAATATTTATTTATTATTTATTTTGATGTAAATGAATGACCTGTCTTCACATACACCCAGAAGAGGGAATCAGATCCCATTACATGGTTGTGAGCCACCATGTTGTCAAATCCCTCAGTTGCTAGGGATTGAATTCAGGACCTTTGGAAGAACAGCCAGTACTCTTAACCACTGAGCCATCTCTCCAGCCCCCTCTTGGCAAGTTTTAAGCCCATGAGGAAAGCCTGTCTCAAAAGAAGGTAGATGCCACTGAGAAATGAGATTAGAGGTTTTCCTCTGGTTTCCATACCCTTCCCCCTACTCACGCGCAAATGTGCACACACTCACACACACACACACTCACGCTCACACACACTCACATTCACACACACGCATACATGGGTGCGCACACACATGCACACACATGCACACACTCATGCACACATGCACGCATACACACTCACACTCATACACACACAGACACTCACACACTCATACTCACACACGCATGCATGCACACACTCACGCACACATATCCAAACACACACTCACACTCATACACACAGAGACACACACTCATACACACACTCACACTCAAACACATGCACACATGCACGCGCGCGCGCACGCACACACACACATACACACACACACACACACACTCACACACCACACTATTGCGAATAATATCTCAGGCTCCGGAGATGTCACAGCTATGGACCATATTGGCAAGTTTTAAGCCCATGAGAAAAGCCTGTCTCAAAAGAAGGTAGATGCCACTGAGAAATGAGATTAGAGGTTTTCCTCTGGATCCCCCCCACCCTACCTCCTCCTCTATGACCAATGACCCCTGACAGTCATGACAGAAGTGCTCACCCCCAACCACAGCATCGTAGCCCAGAGGGGTGCCTATTGTTGGAGTTGGTGCAGGATCTGCCCACCTTCCTCAAGGGTTCTGCTGGTGTCCCACTGCCAGGTGAGCATCCTTGGGTCCAGATCTTCTGCCCCTCTCCAGACAGATTGAGAGCAAGGCTAGCCAGAGTCCGGGGAAGACTGGCCCTTTCATCCGCTGTGGAGGTGTCGAGGCTCAGCCTGAGGCAAGAGCAGACATTGAAGTTTTAGTGAGTGATATCCATCTGGCCACGGCCTTAGGCACCCAGAGGCAGGTTGGAACCCACAGGGATGTTGCCAGGTTGGGAGAGGGGCAGGCTGCACAAAGGAGTGCCCAACACTCCCAACACCAGAAATCTCTGGATCTTCACGAGCTTTCCTCTCTCTCTGTCTCTTTCTCTGTTTCTATGGTAATTTCCTTTCTTCCTCCCTGTCCCCAGTTCTCTCTCCTTCCTTCCCCAGGAAGGAACCCAGGGCCTCATGCTTGCTAGGCAAGCACCCTATCATGAAGCTACATCTTGAGCCCTCTCGGGAGGAATTGAGGCATGCCAGTACAGGATGGTGGTGACTAAAGCCAGTCCAATTTTGATGCTGTCACTGTGGGTGCAGGGAGAGGAATACTCATCTGTGTTTTGGTCACATGTGGCCTGTAGCATGCAGGCAGTGGGCAAAATTTGTGTAGACGTCCCACAGCTTACAGGCCATTAGGCATGGGTTTAACCGGGGGAGTGGGAAGCAAGTGGATTCTGTATGTACATACATGTGTGTTTGTATGTGAGGGGAATCTACACATGCACATACATCCCACACATGCTCACACATGTGTTTGTGAGAGCACGTGTTTGGGTTGCCTCTAGCAGCACAGACACCTCAGTGGCTTTATGTCGTGTATTTGTGTGCAGAGGAACCTGCACATACAGGCTCATGCATGCTTCAACCCAATTGAAACTTCCCCTTTGGAGGAAAGGGGAACCTTCAGAAACTCAAAAGAAAGCTCAGTAACCTGAGGTTGTATGAGAAGTTCATACACAGTTGGTGGGGGACGAAGAGACTCTTTGGTGGAGTTGCCTGCAAGCTGCTCAGGGAGCCCTGGCCATGCAGTTTTTGTGTGTCAGCATTGGCATTCATGATGTAGCTGCTTTTGAGTTATCTACACTCACAAACTCCTGTAAGTGAACTCCAGTGAAGTTGGTTCACCTAGCTGGACTTGGATGGGGTCATTTCTCTAGTCTGTCACTGATTTCCTGTCTGGGGTGAGAGAGGACACTTATATCTATCTCCTCTGTAAAAGTCACACAGCAGGATCAAAGGCAGGACTGCCGTATGTCCTGAATACTAGGTGTGGCTTCTCAGATTCCTTCCCTGTGGTATCCCAGAAGGTAGCAGTGGTGGGGGCTGACCTTCGACATCTTTCTGAGCAGCTCCGTGGCCTCTCCCAGCTGCGCCTCTGAGGCACAGCTGGAGCTCCTTCACATCCTGAGTGGAAGGACTCTCTTCTGGCTTCCTTTCTGGGGCTCTCAGGATCCATAGCCCCTTCAGACTGATGGTGGTTGGAAGGGGCCCCTAAGCCCAGATCCTGTAGGTACTCACTGCCCTGAAGGGCTCCCATGTCTAGGCTGAGGTCTTCTGAGCTCTCACTGAGGTCCCTCAGGAAAGCATCTTCCTGTAGGTTGGGAAAAGAGGTTGTTGGTGAAGGGGTAACAGAGGTGAAGTCTCCTGGATTGGGGTCTCTGTTCTTTAGCACAAAGATGGGCTTATCTTCCTCCTGTCCAATGGGAACTCATCTCTCCAGTGCTGTGCTGGAGTTTGAATAAGAATGGTTTTCAGTCGGGCGGTGGTGGCGCACGCCTTTAATCCCAGCACTTGGGAGGCAGAGGCAGGCGGATCTTTGCAAGTTCGAGGCCAGCCTGGTCTACAAAGTGAGTCCAGGACAACCAGAGCTGTTAAACAGAGAAACCCTGTCTCGAAAAAACCCAAAAAAAAAAAAAAAAAAAGAATGGTTTTCAGTCTTTCTTTGGTCCACTATGCTCCTTTTCCTCCTTTTTGGAATGGTCCTGTATATTCTGTGCCATTGTATGTTGGAAGTATATGCTCTGCTTTTGGGTTTTGACTTTACATGGGGTCACAGTTTGACATGAGTCTCAGAAGAAACTTCAGACTTTAAACAACATTGAGACTGTGATAGACTATGGGAACTTATGAAGTTGGACTAAATACATTTTGCTGTAAATATGGATATAAGTCTATAGGGAGTGAATCATGGTGGTTTGGATAAGAATACCCCCATATGTGGCTGGAGAGATGGCTCAGCAGTTAAGAACACTGGCTGTTCTTCCAAAGGACCTGGGTTCAAATCCCAGCATGCACATGGCAGTTCACAGCTGTCTGTAATGGCTGGGCATGGTGACACACGCCTTTAGTCACAGCACTCGGGAGGTAGAGCCAGGTGGATCTCTGTGAATTCAAGGGCAACCTGGTCTACAAAGTGAGTCCAGGACAGCCAAGGATACACAGAGAGACCCTGTCTTGGAAAAAAAAAAGAAAGAAAGAATACCCTCATACTCTCATAGGCTTATGGGCTCTAATGCTTAGTCACCTTGGAGTGGCACCATTTGAAAGGATTAAAAGGATTAGGAGGTGTATGGTTGTTGGAGGAAATGTGTCACTGGGGAGGGGGGGTTTGAGGTTTCAAAAGCCTGTGACAAGCCCAAAGTCTCTCTTTCTCTCTGCTTACAAATCATGATGTAGAGTTGGGTGTGGTGGCACATGCCTTTAATCCCAGCCTTGGGAGGCAGAGACAGGTGGATCTGTGTGATTTCAAAGCCAGCCTGGTCTACAAAGTGAGTCCAGTACAACCGAGATACACAGAGAAACTCTGTCTTGGAAAAACAAAACAAAACAATAAAAGAAAAACCAAATCATGATGTAGCTCCCAGGTGCTGTTCTAGCACCAGCTGGTGTGCTGCTGTGATGCTAATGGACTAAACCTCTGCAACTGTAAACAGGCCCCTGGAATTAAATTTTTTCTTTTGTAAGAGTTTCATTGGTCTTGGTTTCTCTTCACAGCAGTAGAATAGTGACTAAGAGGCATAACTAGCCTGAGATTCAAAGTTTCATTTCCCCAAAAGGCTTCCATGCTGGATCTCTGTGCTTCTTAGCCAGAAACACACATCACTTCACTGTATACACGGCCACACTTCACTCGTGTGTGTGTGTGTGTGTGTGTGTGTGTGTGTGTGTGTGTGTGCATGTAAAGGTCACAGGGTCAACCTTGGGTGATCTTCTTCAGCGTCTTTTCCTATTTCTGCGATACCCTGTCTAGTTGACTTCAGGGAGAAAGGGTTCATTTGGCTCACAGTTCCAGGTTCTAGGGAATGGTGCCACCCACAGTCGGTTGAGTCCTTCCTTTTCAGTAAATATGATCAGGATTGGTCCCTTAGACATGCCCACAGGCTAATGCAGTGTAGACAATCCCTGTGGAGACTCTGCTCTTAGACTCATCCACGTCCTGTCAATTAGACAATCAAGGATAACTATCCCAGGTACCATCCACCTTGGTTTTTGAGTCCAGATCTGTCAGAGGCCTGAAGTGCACCCATTTGTCCATGCTGATTGGCCAGTCAACCCCAGGGATCCCTGTCTCTCCCCCTTCAACACTGGGATTACCAGCTTGTCCTGCAACTCCAGGCTATTCTGTTCTATGCAGGTTCCTGGGACCAAACGCAGGTCCTCACGCTTTTGTACAGCAAGCACTTTCCTGACTGAGCCACCGCCCGAGCCCAGACGACATTTCGTTTATTTGTCTTTTGGCTGTTGTGGGTCGTCGTCACTGAGGGCAGGATCATACAGATATCTATTCGTGATCTATCTGCTCATGGCGTTTTTGTTTGCTTTGTTTCTCAGACATGGTTTTGCTTGGTCGATGGGAAATGTGTTAGTCTTAAACTAGTGAACCTCCTGTGTGGGCTTACGGACATGCAGTGTCACAACAGGCTCCCTGTTCAATTATTTTATCATTTTTTTTTACATTTATTTGTTTGTTTATTGTGTGTACTTCTGCATCAGAGGACAACTTGTAGGAGTCTGTTCTCTCCTTCTACCACGTGAGACCTGGAAATGGAATTCAGGTCATCAGGGTTTGGTGGCAAGGTCCCTTACCTCCAGAGCCACCTTGCTGGCCCTCCTTTCAGTTCTTTCATGCATTAACCCAGAAACAATATTGCTACCTCTTATAGTAGATCTCTGTTTAAGTTTTAAGGCGGTGGCGGGTTGGGGATTGAATCCAGGGACTCCTGTATGCTAGGCAAGCAGTCTATCACTAAGCTTCACACCTAGCTGTGTATGTGTGTGTGTTTGCATGTGTGCATGTGTGCATGTGTGCATGTGTGCATGCTCATCTGTATGGTCACATATTTGGGTGTCTTTGCCTATCACTGTCTACCTTATTTTTGGTGACATAGGGTCTGTCACTGAGCCTAGAGCTCAGGGTTTTGGCCAGACTGCTTGGGCAGTGAGCCCTGTGATCTCCCTGTTTCTACTCCCACGCCAAGTGCTGGAGTTAGAGACCTATACACTATCATGTCTGACTTTTTATGTGGATGCTGGCGATCTGAATTCAGGTTCTCACGTCTGTTCAGCAAGTGCTTTAAAACTGAACTATCTCCCCAGCCCACTCTCCCTCCCTCAGCCCATAAATGCCACATCCGATTTTCAGTTGGTCTCCTTCTAAATGGCTATAGTATAGCTGTGACTGGACCAGAGTGACTTTGCCTTTTCTGTCTTGTAACTTTGGTTGCAGTCTCCTGTTGGATCCTGCCTATCCCCTGGATTGCACCTTTCCTGTTCCTGATGCCTGGACAACCTTCTGTGGACTCCTGTCTCTCTCCCCATTGCTTCCCCACAAAGTTTCCTTGTATCTCTGCTTTTCATCTTCCCATAAACATAAACATGTCAGGATGGGCTCTGGGCTGGTGTTGGGCTCCCTCCTTTTCCAGTGTCTGGTCTCTCTCATCCCAGGCAGAGGTGGGAGCCAGGCCAGGGCTTGGGAGGAGGGTTCTGAGGAACTAAAGCACAGCCTGTCCCAGCTCTCTAGCCAGCAGGCACACTGGAAGGAGGGACAGTCCTATCCCTCCTTTGCCTGGAAGCTTGAACACTTTTTCAGACTTGTTTCCCTGGGTGAGAAAAGAGGAAGCCTGTCCACTGGGGGCCTTCCCAGAGATCTAATAAAACACTGTGTCCCAGACCTGAGAGATCTAGGAAATCTCTGCTCCTGTTCCATAGACTCAGAAAGCCTTGGGTGCCCCACCCCCCCTTTCTAAATTTCTCCTGAGTTCAAAGTAGAGGCAAAACACCCCAAGTTTCCCCTTGGGCTACCACATGCAGGCTCATGTTGTACACAGACACACTTTGCTTTTGCACTGCTGTGGGTGGGACCCAAGCATGCTAGGCAAGTCTGTGTGACTGAGACACACCCCCAACCCCTCATGGGGGAACTCTAGACATCACTTACTGCTAGAACCTATTAGTCTGCCCCTCGCTGGGGAATTCTAGGCAGTCAATCTACCTCTGAACCACACTTCCAATTCTTGGGTGTTGTTTGAAGACTTGAACTTCTCCTGCCTCTATTTCCCAAATCATAGAATATATATTTGTTTTGTTTTTGTTTTTAGAGACAGAGTTTCTCTGTGTATCAGAGCTCTGGGTGTCCTGGACTCATTTTGTAGACCAGGCTGGCCTCCAACTGAGGTTTTTATTTTAAAACTGTAAATAGTTACTTATCTATCTCATTAGCTTTTAGGAAGAGATAGCTCACTGAAGGAAATTCGAGTATATAGTCTTTCTTTTCCTATTTCGCCATGCAACAAAGTGTCTTTGTTTCAAACAAACAGCAAACAATCAAGGCAGAAGATTCTTAATCTGTAAACTCAAAGTCTGAAGGCTCCAAAAAAACCAAACCAAACCAAACCAAACCAAAACAAAAACCCGTTGAAAACTGATATGATAGCAGAAGTGGAAAATTCCACGTGACAGATCACAATCAAATGGAGTGATGGGCATCAGAAAAGTTCAGCAGGGCTGGAGAGATGGCTCAGCGGTTAAGAGCACCGGCTGCTCTTCCAGAGGTCATGAGTTCAATTCCCAGCAACCACATGGTGGCTCACAACCATCCGTAATGAAATCTGGTGCCCTCTTCTGGCCTGCAGAGATATATCTGCAGACAGAACACTGTATACATAATAAATAAATCTTTAAAAAAAAAATTAAAAAAAAAAAGAGAAAGAAAAATTCAGCAGGTTAAGGCATTTGCTTCCATAGCCTGATGACCTGAGTTCAGTCCCTGAGAATCACAAGTGCCATGGCACTCGAGCAAAATAAATAAAAAATACCATTAAAAATTTAAAAAACAAAACAGAGTCTAGAGAGGTGGGCTCAGCAATGAAAAGCAAGCAATGTTGTTGCAGAGGAACCGATTCTGTTCCCACCACCCATACAGTGTTGGAACACAACTGCACAGAATGCACAATAACCTGTGACACCAGCTCCAGGCACTCTGTTGCCCACTGCTAGCTTCTGTGGCTACTGCACTCATGTGCACAAACCTACACACACACACACACACACACACACACACACACACACACACACACA
>CAJQZJ010032578.1:5866090-5885329 GCA_907164525.1 Lophiomys imhausi | reverse complement strand
ACACACACACACACACACACACACACACACACACACACACACACACACCAGATAAGGATGGATGCTAACAGACTATCCTAGTTTCATTTCTGTCACTGTGACAAACACCCTGACAAAAAGCAACTTAGGAGAGGACGGGTTTGTTTTAGCTCACAACTCTGGAGCCCATCACAGCTGCAGAGGCACAGTGGCATCACACCCACAGTTGAGAGCAGAGGGGAATGAACGCTTGTCTGTTTGCTCACTGGCCGCTAGCACCAGCTCTTCACGCTTTTACAGTCAACAACCCAAGGGAACAGTGCCACCTGTAGTAGACTGACTCTTCTCACACCAATTAACACCCCCCCCCAAACACACACCAACACACAGCAACACAGGGTTTCCACAGGTAGCCCTGGCTGTACTGGAGCTTGTTCCGGGCTGGAAACTCAGAGGTCTGCCTCCTGAATGCTGAGAATGCAAAAAGGTGTGTGTGTGTGTGTGTGTGTGTGTGTGTGTGTGTGTGTGTGTGTCCCTGCCCGTGCATGCTATGGGTGTGTGTATGGGTACCCATGGAACACAGAAGAGAGCTTTAGATCCTCTGGAGGCCACTGGGAGCTGCAGAATGTGAGTACTAGGAAGGGAATTGGGGTCTCTGCAGAAGTAGGAAGTTCTCTTAACCATTAAGCCATCTCTCCAGCCCCATCAGTTTTAACTAAACTGAGATGATTCCTCCTCAGACAAGCCCACAGGCCAACCCGGTACTCTTCCCTGTGACTCTTCCCAGGCGATTCTAGGTTGTGTCAAGCTGACAACTGCAGTTAGCGCTCACTCAGACTCTGCCCTTAGTTTGATAGATCTTGTCAAATGCCACTGTGATCGGTAATATTAACGTCAACTTGACAATTTAGAATCACCTTGGAGATGAGCCTCTGACCAGGCCCATGAGGGGCTATCTTTTTTATTTTTATTTTTTAAAAACTAATTTTTTTTGTTTAGGGATTTCATGCATGTGCACGATGTGTTTTGATCAAGTCCATTCCTCATTTCCTTCCCTCTAATTCTGCTCCTATCCCCACCACTACTTTTCTCTTCCAACTTAATGTGCTCTGGTTCTCTCTCTCTCTCTCTCTCTCTCTCTCTCTCTCTCTCTCTCTCTCCCTCCCTCCCTTCCTCCCTCCCCTCACACTGCGTTCACTTACTATTGTTGGCAGTATATTCAGGGGTGTGGGACTATCTACTGAACCATGCATCATTGAAAAACCTGACTCTCCTTCCCCCAGCCTCCAGCACTTGCTAATAGCTCCTCAGCTAGGTGTGGGACTTTGCGAGCCCCCCCCGCAATGCATGCTGGGATTTTGGCTGGCTTCGTTTCATGCGGCTCTTGTGCTATTGTGAGCTCACATGTGCGATGACTCTGTCATGTTAGGCAAATACTGCTTTATTGTAGACATCCATTACTTCTGGTCCTTACAATCTTTCTGCTCCTCTCGAGGTTGGGCCTGAGTCTCAGAGGTAGGGGGTATGATACAATGGATTCTTGAAGTTGGGTTACTTGAGATAGGAAGACCCATCCTAATTGCGGATGGGACTGTTCCCAGATCCTGGACTGTACAGTTGGAGAGGGGCTAAGCACTAGGTCCTATTTTCCTTTTTTCTTAGTGTAGCTGCTTCAAGCTCCTGCTGTCTTGACAGCCCTGCCATTATGGAATGTGCTCTTGAACTGTGAGCCAAAATCAATTCTCTCTTCCTTAAGTTGCTTCTGTCAAAGTATTTCATCACAGCAAGAAGAAATGAAACTACAACGGGCACCAAGGTACCTGATGCTGGGTGAAGGAGTACTACCAGATATTGGTCCTACAGCTGAGTTACACCCTTCTGGAATGACCCACATACATTGACAGCTGAGGTGGTGACACCCAGCCTTAGATCCACTGTGGTTTGGATGTTGTTCATCTCCAGAGGGATCATATGTTAGAATCATGGTCTCCTGGGTGGCACTATTGGGTGGTGGTTGAGCCTTTAAGAAGTGTGACCTGTGGCAAGCACTAGGGAGGAAGATTCAGGTAGATCTTTATGAATTAGAGTCCAGTCTTGTCTATATAGTGAGTACCCAACCAGCCAAGAATCCACAGTGAAATCCTGTCTCAAAAAAGAAAAAAAAAAGTATGGCTTAAGTGGGAAGTCATTGGAACAATTGGTCTGTGCCTTAGGAAGGTACCATGGAAGCCCAGGTTCTCTGGCTCTAATTTTTTTTGTGTGTGTTGAGTGAGGGTGCAGGTTCATGTGTATGATGGGGTGATGTTAAGCATTCTAAATGTTAATTAATTGGTCCTGCTTGCTGTCTGTTACTTACATTGTCTCTGATTGGTTGAATAAAATGCTGAGGCCTGAGATTGGGCAAAGATGGAGGTAGGTGGGACTAAGGTGTGCAGGCTTCTAAGAAAGAGAGAACATCTTGAAAGGAAGCCAGAAGCAGGAAGGAGGACACATGCCATGGGTTAGATTAAAGAAGATCATTCCACGTGACCTGGAACATCGGCATAGCATGGAGAATAGCAGTTCAAGGGACGTATGTATATAATGGGGCCATATTTGAGAAATAGAATTATGAGCTAGCTTAGATGGGCTAGGATTGCACAATTCAGACCAAGGCTTGTTAAAATCCACCCAGTGTCTGTGTGTATTCATTTATAATGGCGGGTTAAGGATTAATAGCTGCTAAACCAATTAATATAATATAAATACTAGTAAATAATTTAATTAGCCATTTTTTCTACATGTGTGTGTAAGGGTATAGGCTCAAGTGTGAGCCTGTGTATGTGGAACCGAGGACAGTCTGGGATGCAGAGCCTCAGGAACTTCACTTCAGTTATTTTGAGGCAGTGTCTCTCACTGACCAGAGCTTAAGAAGTAGCCTAGCCTAGCCAAGGAGCCTCAGGGTCTACCTATCTCTACCTCCCTAAATCCCCAATGCTGGGAGAGTCCTAGTCCCCTGCCTCTCTCTCTGTGCCACTGTGCTATGACAGCCCGTGTGGTGTGAAGGTAAGAGGACAACTTTCAGGACTCAATTCTCTCCTTCTACCTTGTGGGTCCTGGGGATTAAAGTCAAGTCATTGGACTTGACAGAAAGTGCCTTTACCCACTGAAGCATGTCATTGGTTCATACACCCCCTTCCTTCCCTTTCTTCCTTCCTTCCTTCCTTCGTTCCTTCCTTCCTTCCTTCATGTGTGTATATGTATGTATGTATGTGTGTGTATGTATGTACGTACATAAGTACGTATGTATGTATGTATGTATGATGTGTTTGTGTTTAATGTGGGAATCAAACTCAGGTCCTCATGCTTACAAGGCAGATACTTTATTGATTGCGACATACCCTAGACATACTCTCTGACTTCTTATTTTGAGATACAATCTTTCCTTCCCATACAAGTCATAATATGATTGACTTTACAACTTGCTATAGCCTAAATGTGAGTATTATCCAGCAGAGGTCTGGGTGGTCCTCAAGGTGGCACTATTCAGTGGTGGAAGTATTAATAGCAGGGACTGACAGGAGGTCTTTAGGTCATTACAGGGATGCTCTAAGAAGCGTTTGCATAGCTTCACCTCACTTTCTTTTACTGCTCTCAGCTCATTCATGACGATAGTGGTTTGTTTATATGCCTAGCAATGGGACTGCTTGATCTCAGACTGAAACCTTTAGAACCATGAGCCAAAATAAATATTTGCTGTTTATACGTTTATCTATCTCAAGTATGTCATCATAGTGATGGGATGCTAATAAAAGACCTTACTGATGAACCACATGAACTCAAATGTTTTTTGGTTTGGGCTGGGATATATATATATATATATATATATATATATAAAATTATCATATATCCATATATATGATAATTTTTATTAGTTCTTTTGAAATTTTGTACAATAATCTACCCCCCTTCCCTAACCATCCAAGTTGGTGTTCTCTTACCAAACAGAGAAAGTCCTGTGTGAGTCACCAGGACAAGGACTCTATAGCTTCAGGATCAAAGGGATGGCAAAGCCTTCCTTGGGGGGCTAATGGAAATATTAGCAGGATGTGTAGAATATGTCCACCATAGCTTTCTCCCTAGATACTTATGATCTGAAGTCTGCTCCCCTACAGGGACTGCTCCTATTGAGATGAGCTAAATCAGTCTCTGTGATCCAATTGTATACTATAAACCCTGCCTCCTGTGTATCTGTGTGTGTTCAGTCTGCCCCCTTCTCCAGCTATATGCAATAACTCCACCTCTCTGTTCAATACTACATAGTGAACATGCTGATCTTGGGGATGAACTCTACATAGTGAACATGCTGAGCTTGGGAATGGGTGCTGTAGTTTCTTCTGCTAAGAACTCAGAACACTCGATCTCAACTTTTCTGCTCCCTGCACTAGCTGTTAGTTCTGGGTGAGTGAGAGATCCTGTCCCAGACAGGAACATTGATGACATCCAAGTGCTGATAGCTGAGGCTGTCCTCTGATTACATGAACGCATGAGCACACATTCACACGTACACATGTGTACAGAAGAAATGTGTTTTAAAAAACATCTGAGAGCTTCCCTTTACAGTGTACCTTGTTTCAGGTATTTTGTTATATTAATGAAGGATGGACTAAGGCGCCATCTTATGTAAACATTATTAGCATCAACTACCTGGGCGGACTCAGTAGGCACTATTTGTCTGTTTGTCCCTGCACAGCTGGAGTGGAACTGTGTTAATGATGTCATCCCTTAGTCTTTGCCCTCCTAGGATTAACCTCTCCCCCAATATACCTCACTTCTACCATAGCCCTATTTTTCTCAAGAAGAATGCTAGGAATTGTCATGAGGGCCACTGTTAAGACCCCAGCTCCACCCAATCCCAGGTGGGTTTTGTGAAGCAATGTCTCCCAGGTGCCTAGTAAAACACAGCACTAAACAATGTGTACTTGCTGCCAGCACCATCATCAGCCTCTGCCCGTCTCAGCCACCTAACACCTGCCTGCTCATCCTCCATGGTTGAGAAGAAATCTGGATTCTCAGGTTGGCAGGGTCCACGACTACCCTTGGTGGCTGAGGCTCCAACTCCAGAGTCCAAAGGCTGGGCATACGGCTTGGGCTCAGAGCCTGCAGAGAAAGGAGGGATAAAGGCATCAGGACTAAATCAGGAGGACAAAGGAAGCTAGGACTTGAATTCTGTACTGGTCAGTGTTTGCCCTGGACAACAGTGTGGTGGTTAATATTGATTGTTGACCAGACAGGATCTGGAATCACCTAGAAGACACGCTTCTAGGCATACCTGCTAGAGATGGTTTTCTTTAGGTTAACTGAGACAGGAAGACCTGCCTGCCCATTCAGGTGGCCCCACTCAAAGCTGTGGTTCTGGATTAATAAAAAACGAGAAAGGGAGGCAGGCAGCAGTGTTCACTGCTCTCTGCTTCCTGACTGCAGGAGCTGCATGGCCGACTGCCTCAAGTTCCTGCAGTATGCCTTCTCTGTCTCGATGAACTGTACCCTGAACCTGTGAGCCAGAATGAACCCTTACTTTCCTAAGATGCTTTTGTCAGATGTTTTTTATCACTGCACCGAGACAAGTAAGATACATGGAGATGGTGAGAAGGAGCAGAGGAGGAAAAGGTCGTCAATGACCTTGAAGCAAACATAACACTTCTTCCCTAACCTTTGCCTGTGGAAGACATTTCAACCACACGTGAAGCTCTTTCCTGCTTAACTCTTTGTTCCTAGGAAGCTGAATGGACTCATGGTGAAATTGGCTCTGGCAAAAAGTCGTTTGATAGATAGGATGGGCACTAATCCCAGTGTCTGTCTAAACCCACAGACAGCCCTCATCCTAATGTCATATTCTGAGCTGTAACCTTGGTGTTATATACACTGTGTCTCACTCTATGACAGCGCTGGGGGAGCGGAGACAGGGAGATTCTCGAAGCTCATTGGCCAGGCTAGCAGAAAGAGTGTGCTCTTGGTTTAGTGAGAGATCATGTGTCAAAAAGTAAGGTAGAGAGATGGCACAGTAGTTAAGAGCACTGGTTGCTCTTCTCCAAGACCTGGGCTCAGTTCCCAGAACCCACATGACAGCTAACAACTGTCTGTAACTCCAGTCTGAGGGGATACAATGTCTTCTACTGGCCTGTGCAGGAACTACACACCCATGGTATATAGACATACAATCAGGCAAACACTACCACCCATAAAAATTAAAAAAGCTGGACAGTGGAGGCACATGTCTTTAATCCCAGCACCCAGGAAGCAGAGGCAGGTGGATTTCTGTGAGTTGGATACAAGCCTGTTCTATAGAGCAAGCTCCAGGACAGCCAGGACTACACAGAGAATCCTGTCTCAAAAACAAAAACAACAACCAAACAAAAAACCCAAATAAATAATGTAGAGGCAGACTAAGGAAGATCAGACAGACAGTCACAACTACCAGGCTTTGCTGTGCTCTGCCGGGTTAGGAGGGGACTGGGACTATAACTTCACTGATGAGTGGATAGACAGGCAGACACATGAGGAGAAGAATATGTGGGCGACTGAAGAGCTGATAGATGGCTGGATGGCTGGTCTGACAGGTTGATGAGTGGATGGATAAATGGGTATGGCTGAAAAGACAACTTGGTAGTTAAATGGATGGATAGGCAAAGGAGTAGAGAGTTAGGTAGGTGAATATATGTAAATGGTTTATGGATAGAAACACAAGTGATGATTGCTTGATTGGTTGGATGGATAAGTAGATGCATGAATGGATGGTTGGCGGAATAGATGGATAAGTGATTTAGAAGAACAGATGGGTGGTTGGGCAGCGACGTGGATGGATTTCTGGCTGGCTAGACTGTAGGTTTGGCTGCCTGGTCAGCCAGATAGAAGATGAATAGTTGCATCAGTGAATGAGTGGATGGGCAGATGGTTAGCTGGCTGCCTGAATGGTTGGATGGTTAGATGGCAGGTTGTATGGAGGAAAGAAAGAATGGATGGATGTAAGGATGACTGAAGGAGGGATAGAAAGATGGATAGAAGTGTGGCTGGCTAGTTTACTGGCTAGAGGCCAGGCTGGCTGGTTGGGTGGATGGCTGCATGGAAGAATGCTTGGATAGATGGATGGATAGTTTGGCGGGTAGGTGGATTATCTAGATGCAGAGACGATGGGATAGTGCACAGATACGAATTCAGGAAGGCTGAGAGTGCTACAGATGGTGGTGGGCAGAATTGAGACAGAAAGGCAGGAAAAAAAGGGACACAGGGCGGATATAGGTCACTACATTTTCACTGACTTTAGAACGAGTGGAAAGTTATGACCAGAAGGTGATACTGGAGTGGCTGAGGGAAGAGGGCAGAGAGCCCCTCTGCCCTGGGGTGGATGCACAGCAGGACTCAGCCATCTCTCAAGTTTTGCCTGGCTCTGCTGTGCAGCCTCATGGTCCTATGAGGGACCCAGACAGTCAGTTACAGAGTTTTAAGAACGCACAGAAAAGCCCTACTCGGTGCTGGGGTAAGAACACTTGCTGGCTGAGTATGAGTGCCTGAGTTCTGAGGATCTGTGTAAAAAGTCACAGGAGGCCATGAATGCTTCTAGTCCCATTGCTTTGAGGATAGAGGAGAGTGGAGACAGGTGTACAGAGGCCCATGCACATATATTCTCTCTCCCTCTCTCTCTCTCTCTCACACACACACACACACACACACACACACACACACACACACACACACACACGGCGTCTTTTCCCCTTGCACTAGGACTAAAGTCCAGAGAAACAGGGTAAAGGAGTCACCATGGATAACAAAGCTAGAGCAGGCAGAGCCAGAGAAAGGAGAGGGACTCAGGCCCCCTTGCTTTTCTCTAATGAGCAGCCTCTCAGCCTAGGTTCAGGCCCAGGGCAGCCGCATCCTCCCCCACCAGCCCCTGTGGCCTCAGCCATAAAAGGGTGTAACAGTCACTGTCAGTGCCTCCAGTTCGCTCCCCCACCTGCTGGCCCACAAATCATACTCTCAACCTTCCTGGACCCCAAAAACAGGGTGTACCAGATGGCCAGGATCCAGGACCCACGACGCCACCTTAGTGATCCACGCCCTGTGTACTAATTCTCCCGGGTTGGCAGTATGGATGGATTTAGCATGCTCCCCAGGCTCCGGGACTGCCCACATGGGCAGCTCTGCTTAATGATCAGAACCCGACACAAACGCAACCCCATAACTGAAGGGGTTTCAAACTCCAGCTCCTCTGATAAATGCTTGCTGTGTGAGCAAGCTGCTCGGCCTCTCTGAGCCCAGCATCAGTGAAGGTCAATGGGCAAGAACTTCCCTCTTGATGTCTGTTCTTGGATTGTGTCCTAGTTCCCAGGCCACCCCTCACTCCAGTCACAGAGTCTGGGTCCTCTGGTGCCCCCGCATGCTTTTCAGTTCTAGCACCAAGAGCATGGGTGAATCGGATGACCCAGTGTACCCTCATGTACCCAATTCCCTTCATCACGGAGACTTATGACACTCTGAACAGGGATTTGGCTCCTGCTGGTTGGTGGCCAGGGTGGCCAGGAAACACGGAAGTCTGACGGGGAGCGGCTGTGGGTAGGTGCAGGCACGGAGGGCCAGAAAACCATGGGTGCCACAGAGCATGGCCGGTTCCTATCGCACAGTCCCCCCACTTTCTGTGACCCAGACATCATTTGGTTATCTGCAAGGGTAGTTCAGTGGGTAAAGCTCTTGCCTGGCGTGCCAGAAGCTCTGGGCTCCATCCCATTCCCAGCACCACACAGCACAGGTGTGGCCCACACAGAGGAGGTGAAGGGAGCAGAATCAGAAATTCTAGGTCATCCCACTACATAGTGAATTTAAGACCAGTCTGAGTTTCGTGAGATGCTGTCTTAAAGGGTGGGAAGAAAGGATCAGAGAGAGGGAGGGCTGGAGGGAGGCAGCAAGGGATTTTTTTTTTTCATAAGGAGTGCTCATGCAAGCCACAGGAAATGTAATACAAGCATCTCATCCCTCCAGAGTTAAACCAAGGCCCTGGTTACCCTAGAAAGGACATGAAGCAGTGTGTGTGTGTGTGTGTGTGTGTGTGTGTGTGTGCGTGTGTGTGCGCACACGCGTGCACAATCGCTCACGTAAGTGTGCATGCTTCAGAATTTAAAATCTCCTCCTGTTCTCTTTTCCTTTTTGAGACATAATCTCATGGAGTCCCTGCTGGCCTTGAATTCAACTATGTAGCCAAAGATGATGACCTTAAACTCTTGAACCTGCTGCTTCCGCCTCCCAAGTGCTAGGATGACCACCATATACCAGCATATTGAGGGAGAATCTCATGCAAGCTAGGCAAGCACCCCACTAAGTACATCGTCAGCCCCCTCAGGTCTCCCCATTTAAAATGACTGCCTCACTGATTCACTTGTCCTATCACAGGCCCATGAAACAATGACCTAGGGACCCACATTAAGTTAACAAGCTTCCCCAAGGGAGCTCATTAGCTGGTGATATGGTGGATTTTCTTCCTGTAAATTTCACAGAGCCATGGGGAGACATTTTCTCCAAGAAACGAGGGAGCCCCAATTGTCATGAAGGTCCTTGGTGCTCCGAGAAATTTTGAGGGTCATGGTCCCTGAGGCTGACTTGGTCAAAGTTTGTACACCAGCTAAGGAAAAAAGAAACCGCCCATGAGGATGGTAAGCTAGTGGCTTAGGAGTTTCTGCCTGGGTGATGGTCCACTACTCGTCTCCTTACCTCGCTTAAAGGCCCATCTTTTCAGCCACAGCTTGGAGAGAGCCGGCCAGGAGTGGTTGAGAGCCGAGTTAGCCATGGGTACCCCATGCATGCGAGTAGGGTGTCCAGCTCAGTCCCTGAGGGAACAGAAGCTTAGACTGGGGATCCCTGCCAGAGCAGGGCTGCCAGCAAAAGGGGCGGGGACTGACGCCAAGGCCTGCCAGAGACATCAGCTGATGGGAGCCTGGGTTGGAGGAGGAGAGCGGGACATTGCCGTGGTGGAGAGAAGCAGATTCTGGGGCTACAGGGAAGGCAGGGTCCTGCACCTCCAGGTCTCTTTCAGCCCAGACCCAGACCCAGAGGGCCACTGACCCTGGCTCAACAAGACATTCCTGAGAGAAAATAGTCCACCCTGTATTCTGAGGGGAGCTTGGCCACGTCTGCCTGTCTGTCCATCCGTCCGTCCATCTGTCTGTCTCTGTGTGTTTCTGTGCTCATGTACAGTTCATTGTGTGTTTGACAGAGCCATTATTTATTTACATAGAGTATATATTCTCTATTACATAGAATAGAGAATATAATTCTCTATTACATTACATTATATATATATGGTTTTGTGATTGTGTATTCAAATGAGAGTCTTGTATATGGTGTACTCGTGCCCTTGAATATGCACTTGAAGGTCAGAGGTCAACTCAGAGTCATCCCTGCTATTTTGAGGACAGTGTCTTTCATTAGCTTGGGGCTCTCCCATTAGGCTACGCTGGCTGCCTAGTGTGCCCTACTGGTCTGTCTGTCTCTGACTGCCCAGTTCTGGAATTGTAAGTACACACCACAATGCTCAGCTTTCTATGGGTGAGTTCTGGGGCCCAAACTCATGTCCTCATGCCTGCAAAGCCAGTACTTCACCTGCCAAGTCACCCCTAGCCTTTGTTCTTTCTTTCTTTCTTTCATTTTTTATTTTTAGGTTTTTTTGAGACAGGGTTTCTCTGTATAACAGCCCTGGCTGTCCTGGACTCACTCTGTACACTAGGCTGGCCTTGAACTCACTGAGATCTGCCTCCCTCTGCCTCCCAAGTGCTGGGATTAAAGTCGGGAGCCACCACGCCAGGCCCTTCTTCTTCTTTTTTTAATGTTATTTTTTTTTGAAACCAAAAAATCATTTTGTCCTGATTAACTCACAAATAAGAGATCGCACAGCTGTCCTCCCTTCCTCGTCGTCTAATATTAGCCCCTGCTCCCTCAGTGTTATGCTGCATCCACACTTACAGCAGCTTACATAGCGAATTTGAGACCACACATACCCGTGTGCATTGTGGTGTAGGATCTGCGTATGAGGGAGAATGTGGTTTTTCTTTTTAGCAAAGGCCTCGAGTAACCCAGGTTGACCTGGAATTCACTGTGTAGTCAAGGGTTGAGCTCCTGGTCTTCCTGCTTTAATCTCTTGGGTGCCTAGATGACAAGTATGCACTATCATGCCTGGTATATACGGGGCTGTGGACACAACCGGGGCTTCTTTCATGCTAGGCACAACCCCTACCAGCTGAGCTACATCTCCAGCCCTGTTTTTGACTTTCTTGAGACATGATCTCAAGTATTCCAGGCTGGTAGATCTTGCTATATAGCAGAGGATGACCTTGAACTCCTGATCCTCCTGACTCCTGCCTCTACCTCCCTATGACTGGGATGGCAGCTGTACCCCACTGTGCCTAGCTTAAGTGTTGAGATTCAACCTGTGTAGGTGGACTCTCAGTATTCAGGAGGTGGAGGCTGCTGTGGCTGTATACACTGGGACTCTCAGTATTCAGGAGGTGGAGGCAGGAACATCCAAAGTTCAAGGCTAAAATGGACTGAATACTTTATTTGGCTGTGAAGAATGAAATTATGACATTCATAGAACAAGAATGGAACTGAAGATCACTGTGTTGAGTGAAACACGGCAGAATCTAGAACAGAAACATTGCGTGTTCTCATTCACATGTGCAATCTAGAATTAAATATGTATTTTTGCTTATATGTATGTAGGATATGGAAATACAAAGAGAGGCTATACAGAGGTTGAGGCCAACCTGAGATACATGAAACTGAGAGAGAGAGAGAGAGAGAGAGAGAGAGAGAGAGAAAGAGAGAGAAATAGTTTGGAGGAAATAGAAGTCAAATCAAGGGAAAGGAGGAAGTTAAGAGAGAGTAATGATATATATTTGAATATGTCTGCATATATATATATGCAGAAATTGGGACTATTTGGAGGGAGGAAGGGATCAAGCATGAGAAGAGGGTAGATTGGGAGCTCATGTGGATGTTAATAAGAGCAAAATATGGCATGTTGGAAAAGTTTACAATGTGCTCCGTTTCTTTGTATTCTAACAAATAATAATAATAAATAATAATAAAATAGGTAGTTTTGAAAGCCTTTGCAACACCCACGTGCAAATGCATGACAACTTGCACTTGTCCACGTAGGTGCTGCCCCCTGGCGGTAAAAGCCCCATGTTTCTCTTTGTTCTGTATGTCCCCAGACTCTAGCCTACGCCCACTTGGTTCAGGACACTCTCAGGAACCCACATTAGGGTAAACTCATCTCATACAGCAAAGCGAGGGAAAGGAGCAAGGAGAGAAAGGCACCTTTGAGGACCCAGAGGCTCTCCAAAATGGACCTGACTGTGGCCCAAGCATTCCATGTGTGATGGCTAAGTTTAGTTGTTTATGAAACAGCAAACGAGTTCCAAGAAATGTTATAAGGCAAATATCCACCAAAATTAAGGGTATAACCTAGACAGATAAGTCTGTTTACAGTTGTATTTGTTATCTGAGTCAGTTGGAGTCAGTGATTTAATCCCTTAATCTAAAATGTCATTGCTTCCCCATGTGGGGCTTTCTGTACACTTCAATGAGTACAGATCAGAGTCCTTAGTTCCGGTCTCATGGACACAGCATCAGATTTACAAGACAACATTCAGCCAGGCACAGATTCAGACTCAGACAATGGACAGTCAGGAGATGACAGAGGACATAAGGAGAAAGAAGTAGGGAATCCAAATCTGGTTTCTCTCTTGGTAAAATTGCTCCAAATAGGAAAATTAATTTTCCTCAATTCGGCACTAACGCATTGTTGGTGACTCTTGAATTAATCACTAATATGTTTCCCTTTACCAACTGAGTATCACCAGTCCTTGAGTGATGTCCTAAGTGGTTGCTTGAAACCATGGCAATCCCTGCCCCATGCAAACTCTTCCTCATGTCTATATACCTATGATAAAGGACACCTAGACTAGTCAGAGGTCAACAACTATAGCCAGCAATAAAATAAAACAATAAATGCTGAACATGGTGGTTCATGGCCATTACCTCAGCAGTGGGAGACTGAGGTAGGAGGATCAGGAGGAGTTTGAGGCCAGGCTGGGTTAAGTTCTGAGTCCTGGGGCAGTCTGGGAACTTGAAAAGACTCTGTTTCAAAAAAGACAGAGCAAGGGCTGGCGAGACGGCTCTTGCCCCCAAGCCTGAGGACTTCTAGAACATACATGGTGGAAGGAAAGAATTGAACCCCAAAAGTAGTTCCTGACCACCCTCTGTGCCTGTGGATGTGTGTGTGCACACGTGTGGTGCACATGCAGTCACACACACATACAGCTCTCCCAGAGGATCTGAATTTTGTTCCCAGCATTATAACCAGGTAGCTTATAACTCACCCATAACTCCAGCTCCAGAGAATCCAGCTTCCTCTTTCGGCTTCTGAGGGTACTTGTATTCATCTGTTCCCACCCATGACATAAATAAAATAAAATAAACCTCAAAAATCAACACCCCAGGGCTGGCGAATTGGCTCAAGAGGGAAAGGGTACTTGTTGTCAAGTCTGACAATCTGAGTTTGAGGCTCAGGACCCATATGGGGGGAAGGAGAGAACTGGTTTCTGAGGTTGTCCTCTGCTCTTCACACACATGCACATAAATAAATGCAATAAAAGCAACTTTTAAACCAAACAAATGCAGGAATAAAATAAAAACTTAAACACAAAAGACAACAAAGAGACAAAAGCAAATGATCATAATAGTAATCAAAATGTAACCAAGGTCTTTGGCGATACATGTTTCAGTAATCAACATCTTTCAGGGTACTTTGTGCCATGTAGGATTTTCAGACTTGGGTTGACAGTTAAAGCAACCTGAAAACCTCAGAGAAACAGGGACACTGGCTAGCTGAGAGATGGATTTCTTTCTTTCTTTCTTTCTGTCTCTCTCTCTCCTTTTTTAGATTTATTTTATTTCATACATGTGTTTCTCCTACATGTACATATGTGCCCACATGTGTACTAGGTATGCAGAGATCAGAAGAGGGTGTTGAACTTTCTGGAACTGGGGTTTACAGGTGATTGTGAGGCACCCCATGTGGGTGCTGGCAACTGAATCTTGGTCCTCTGCAAGAACAGTAAGTACTCTTAACCACTGAACCATCTTTTTCAGTCCCACTGGGCTATCTTTTGAGGTACAACACAGGAAGTGACTGTGACATACACATGTTTTATGTGTGGGGACAGCCCAGGAAGCAAAGCTTCACCGCAAGAACCCAGAACAAAGGAAAAGGCGGGGTCAGCGATGTTTTCTGAGCTGCTACAATGTGTCAGGCACCAAGCTCAAAGATCTCCGTGGGTGACCTCAGACCCATTCTCTTACACAGGTGCTCAAAAAGAAGCTCAGAGAGGTTGTGAGTGGACCTGTAGTCCCACAGAGTTGGGAGTGCTAGGGTTCAAACACATGCCTGTCCAAAACGACCCTCCAGCACTAATGACAGGATTGAGCATAAGCAGATTCCTAGCTGTGTGCTAGGAGCTGGGGTGTGGAGGCAGTCCAGTCCAGATACACTGAGGAGTTTACAGTTAGCCATGTGTGTGTGGTCTATGCATGTGTACATGCTGGTGTGTATACAAGTGTGTACACACTTGTACAGGAGGTTGACACTGAGTGTCTCCTACAATTGCTTTCCACCTTATTTTTTAATTAGTTAACTAATTAATTAATTTGTGTATGTGTGTGTGAACATGCCACACAGTGTGTGTGGAGGACAGCAGACACCTTGTGGGAATCAGTTCTCTCCTTCCCACATATGGGTCCTGGGGACAAAACTAATGTCATCAGGCTTGGTCTCAGGTGCCTTTACTTGCTGAGCCATCTTACTGGCTCAGCACCTTATTTTTTTATGTTTTTATCTTTGAGACAGGTTCTCCCTGAAGTTCACTAATTCCCTTTGAAGTTCATTAATTCAGCTAGAGTGGTTGGCTAGAGAGCCCCAGAGATCTGATCTCTGGCTCCACAGTGCCAGGGATCCGGTCTCTGACTCTACAGTGCTGGGACATCAGGCCTGTACCACCATGCTCATTTTTGTTTTCATGACTGCAGGGTATCTCAACCCAGGTCCTCATGTTGTGCCATATCCCCAGGTCCCAAATCCAAAATTTTGTTGGCTCTTTAAGACCCATGAAAAAACTGTCTTTTGCAGAAACGTACAGTCACAAGAATGGTACTCGAAGGTGGGTACAACTCCCGTTTTTCCCTCTTTTGCAGAACTAGGGTGAACCTCTTGGAGGTACAGCCCTAATGGTGCTACATTCAAAGCCTGTCTCTGACCTAACCCACCACATCCATCAGGGTGGTCAGCTATACACCTACTTCTGGAAGGCTCTGGAGGTCACCTTCCTGTACCCTGGAGTGCTTGAAGTCAACAGCAAATACTAGGGACTGAGGAAGATACAGACCTGGGTGTGCCTGGTACAAACCACAGCCTGCCTCCTTACTTCAGTCCTTAAAGGGAGTTGTTGTGGGAGGTTCCTCAAGCTGGGCCATGAAAGGAGCTACCAGTGACTCCCCATGGTTAAGGGCCCACAACTGGAGGGCTGCTGCCCCCAGGATGGTCCCCCTTTTGGAAGACATGGAAAGATCTGCTCTTCAGCAGATGTCAGCCTAAAGTTTGCTTTGCAAACTGGGTTCTCCGAGCCTGTGTAAGGTAAGGCTGGACGGAACCCCGGAACTAATGCTTTGAAGGTGAGAAGGGCAAGTTAGGGTGTGATGGTATGAATGCATACCCGTCATCCCAGAACTGGGGAGGCACAGGTAGGAACACGGGGCGGGGGTTTGGGGGCAAACCTGGACTACGTGGGGTTGGGGGCAAACCTGGACTACGTGGTGAGATCCCGACTCAAAAGCAAAATAAACATAACACAAAACACAGATAGCTGGTGAAGGGGAGCTGAAACTTCCTTCCTCATCCCTGTCCCCCCTGCTCCCACACAGCCTTTGCTTACAAAGGCTCCAGACTCCAGCTTGGGTCTCCTGGAGGCCAGGTGGCTTTTTAACTCTCTGTGTAACTGAGGATGACCTTTCACTCTTGATCCCCCGGCCTCTATCTCCCAAGTCAAGTGATGCTGGACAGACATGCAACCCCCAACCTTGATTTATCCAGTGCTAGGGATGAAACGGAGGGCTTTGCCCACTCTAAACTAGCACCTACCAGTTGAGCTGTATCCTCAGCACCCTCCAGGGTCATTTTAGGATTACTGATCTCTGCAGAGCAAATGCAAGGAACAAACAGCTGCCCACCCACTCACTCGTGGTCGTGACCTGGCTGTAGTAGTCAGTCTGCTCCCTGGAGGTTCTCAGACCCACTATTGTTTTGTCCCAAAGTGCCTATCCATCCTCCACTCCTCAAGATGGTTACTCACCCGTTGGATCTGGATGCTCGCTGAATTAAGTAGCTAGCTTTGTTACAGCTCTGGCAGTCCCCATGTCAGAGAGCCAGGCTACCCGCAGGGTGGCTCAACTATGCCCAGTTTCCTCTTTCTCAATTACTGACTCTCTTTGTCTTCACCAATTTCGGCCAGTGGGCAGCAGCATCAGGGGTCTGCAGGGGGAGTAGAAAACAGGCGGAGCAGGATTGTGAGACTCTGGGAGTCCGCCCTTGGTCGGCTTGCACCTGCTTTAGGTGCCACGAGGAAGTAAAATAGAGTCAAGAGGGGAGGCTCAGTGCCACTGAACCCCCACCCAATAGCTTCCTGTGGAGCCAACTGCTGAAGAGGAACGGGGTGTGTGGGCCTCACCCTAACACATGGGTACACAGAGACACTCGAAACATGCAAGTCACATGTCTCCAAAAACACACACTGGAACACACATGGTGAAATAAATGTATGTGGGCCCACGAGGAGAGTTGTGGAGCTGAATGCCGTGCTGGGAAATGTCTAGCAGCTATCATACTGTTTGGCATCTGTCCATTCTCCTGGTGTAAATACTGTCGCAGCGGCTAATTCCACTTTTCCAACTAATGCTTGTTAAGATTAGAGCTCGAGTCCTGGCAGTAGCCTAACAAACCAGGTTCAGCGACTCATCCTCAGAAAGTCAACTGAGGGCTGGGGAAGTGGCTCACTGGGCTAAGTGCTTGCCGTGCAAGCAAATGCACCTTTCTTAGACCCCACCCCACCTGACTAAACGCTGGGTATGGTAAGGACACCTGTAATTATCCCAGCACTGAATTGGCAGAGACAGAAGGATCCCAGGGGAGGGCAGGCCAACCAGCCTACTCCTGTGTTTCAGGTTCTGTGAGAGACCTTGACTCAAAAAATAAAGTGGAGCTGGGCGGTGGTGGTGCATGCCTTTAATCTCAGCCTTTGGGAGGCAGAAGCAGGTGGATCTCTCTGAGTTTGAGGCCAGCCTGGGCTACAGAGCAAGTTCTGGGACAGCCAAGGCTACACAGAGAAACTCTGTCCCAAATGAACAAATAAACAACAAAGTGGGAGCTGGGGGTGGTGTTACACACCTTCACCATCAGCGCTGGGGAGGCAGAGGCAGGCGGATCTCTGTGAGTCCAGGCCAGCCTACTCTTCAGAGTGAGTTCCAGGTCAGCCAGAGTAAGCAAAACAGTGAAAAGTAGACAAAGCAGATTTGTTCAGTGTCGCTGCACTTGGAAGAGGAACAAAAAGTCCCACTGCTCCTTCCTACCTCTCCCCTCCAAGTCCTGACTCCCCTTCAGGGTCCTGACTTTAGATTTGGGTTTAAATAGAAGGCAAGAGGTGCGCATGGGGCTGGAGAGATGATGGCTCGGTGGTTAGGAGTGCTTGCTGCTCTTTTAGGGGACTTGAGTTTGGCTACCAGCACCCACAAGGGTGGCTCACAACTGCTGCAATTCCTGCTCTCAAGGGTCCAGTGCCTCTTCTGACCTCTATGGGCACCTGCACACACACTTGCACCCACATACATATGTCCACACACAGACAAACACACATAGCCACAGATACCTGCACACACACACACACACACACACACACACACACACAAATAATGATGATGATGATGATGATGACAACAAGAACAACAGCAACAGTAATAACAATATAGAATATCTTCAGTCCTGCCAGGATGGGTATACCAGTGACTGTAAAGGTGAGGAAAAGGGCTGACACTTGGCTCCAAACTGGAACTGTGTGGTCTCCAGTGTGTCACTCTGGTGGGTTATCAAATGTGGCCTTCTTGGAAGCAACTCTGTACAGCTAGTAGTGTCCACACATGCAGAGAGCCCTGGGTGGACACATGCTCTATGCTGGGCTCCGCACATACATGTGGAGTAGTGCATAGCTGCACACATGCACGGGGGAACACACACAGCGTGCAGGGCTAGAGAGAGCGAGGCACTGCCAGGGCACACAGGATGCTCCAGAAGCAAAGCAATGGAAGAAGAGTTTGTTTTGGCTAGATGTCCTTTAATGCTAGGGAAGGCAAGGAAGCAGGAACAGGAAGCTGAGAGATCACATCTTTATTCACCGGCAAGAAGTAGAGTACAAACTGGAAGTGGGGTGAAACTTCACACCCCCAAAGCCCGTCTCCAGTGACACCCTTCTCCCACAAGGCTGCACCCTAAAGGTTCCATAACCTCCCAAAACAGTGTCACCAGCTGGGGACTAGATGTTCAAATACATAAGCCTATGGGGGACAATTTTCATTCAAACCACCTGAAGGGGACAGAGACCTCTGAGATACCTGTTTGAATAGGAAGTCATGGGAAATGTAGGAGCATTTCACACACACTCAACCACATCTGGCCTCTCAGGCTTGCCAGACCCCCACCAACTCCTCTCATTTGTCTTGGCTTACAGTAGTGGATCATCAATCTTCTAGAATGTTGGGGCTGTGATGTGGCTAAGTGGGTAAAGGTTCTTGCTGCCAAGCCTGATGACCTCACAGGATTCCTGATCCTACATTAGTGGGAGGAGAGGGCTGACTCCTGCAAGCTGTCTTCTGACCTCTACCTGTGTGCTGTGGAATACACACCCAAAAGTGTGAACATTAAATAAATAAGAGATGAATAAAAGAAAAAAGTTCAGGACAGTTGCAAGCTGGTTGTTAAATGCATCACATGTGTGTAAGTGAGTGTGGTTGTGTGAGCAGCTGTATGTGAGTGTGGATGTGTGAGCAGGTGTATGTGATTGTGGATGTGTGAGCAGGTGTATGTGATTGTGGATGTGTGAGCAGGTGTATGTGATTGTGGATGTGTGAGCAGGT
>CAJQZJ010032578.1:5830153-5848209 GCA_907164525.1 Lophiomys imhausi | reverse complement strand
ACAAACAAACAAACAAACAAACAAACAAACAAACAAACAAACAAACAAACACACAAACATTGAGAGGGGCTGATAACGCAGTTCGCTTTGTAGAGTGTTTGCCTGGCATACGCAAAGCTCAGAGTTCCACTGATGGGGCGGTATTAAGCATCCTAAATGTTGATTGGTCCTGTTTGCTGTCTGTTACTTACTTTGACTCTGATTGGTTAAATAAATGCTGAGGCCTGGAGATTGGGCAAAGACAGAGGTAGGCAGGACTAAGGTTCATGGGCTTTTTAGAGAGATACAGAGCATCTTGTGAACAAGAAGGTTACCAGAGAAGAAGCCAGGAGTAAACAAGGAAGACACGCCATGGGGTAGATTAAAGAAGATCCTTCCACGTGGCCTGAAACATCGACCTAGTGTGGAGAATAACAGTCCAAAGGGACGTATGTATATATGGGGTCATATTTGGGTAATAGAATCATGAGCTAGCTAAGATGGGCTAGCATTGCACAACCCAGGCCTAGGCTTGTTAAGATCCACCCGGTGTCTGTGGATCTTAATGGTGGGTTAAGGATTTACACCGCCGACCAATCAAAGATAATATAAATACTAGTAAATAGTTTAATTAACTATATATTTTTCTACATTCCACCCTCAGCACTGCGTAAAGCAGCACCGCACACCTGTAATTCCAGCCGCTGAAGATGGAGGTAGGAGGACCAGAAGTTGAAGGTAATGTTCAGCTATATAGTGAGTTTGTGGCCAGCCTGGGCTACATGAGACCCTGTCACATGACAAAGTTCATTGAGAGAGAAAGGCTCTCACCCTTTTGACTGACTTTCCTTGTCTCTGCTACTGCTGTGGACTTGTGAGACAGAACAGATAGAATGAGTACATATCTATATCTTTTTCTCTCTTTATATATATTTCACTCTATTTATAGTATATACACCTAAATATGGATGTATAAGGGGAATTTATTAGCGTGGCTTACAGGCTGTGGTCCATAGACATTGGCTGTCTACAAATGGAAAGTCTAAGACTCCTGTCATGCGTCAGTCCAAGATGTTGCATGTCTCAGGTGGCCTCCAGTATATGCAGGACTCCCGAAGGAGTAGGCTCTAATGCCAGTGAAGGAATGAACTTGCCAGCAAGAACACATATAAGCAGACAAAGAGAAAAAGCTTCCTTCTTCCCATGTCCTTTTAGAGACTGTCGCCAGAAGGGGAGGCCCAGATTTAAGGTAGGTCTTCCCATTTCAAAAGACTCAGTCAAGAAAATCTCCTCGCAGGTGTGTCCAGCCTCTTGAGTTCTAGTTAATTCCAGATGTAGTCAAGTTGACAGCCAAGAAAGCCACCCACTCTCCTCTCCTCTTCCCTTTCCCTCCTCTGTCACCCCTCCACTCCTTCTCTCTCTTCTTCCTGTCCCTCTGCCCCTCAGATGGAGCATCACTATGTTATACAAATTGGTCTCCAATCGCTGGGCTCATCAGTGCTGTAGATAAAGACTAGTATTCAGAGGGCAATGGCTGAAATTTCCTTGTGTCCCAGGACAGAAAAAAATAAAATAAAGGGATATGTGACTAGAAATAGAAATAGTCTCAGATAGTTAAGCGAGGGAGTGCGTTCTCCCCAGGATGGGAGGGGCCAGAGAGCTGAGGGAAAAGATATGCTCAAAAATGTTGTGCCATTCCTTTGAGTTTTGTGTATCCTGGAGGTCCCCCCCACCCCATTCCTTGTAGAAAGCCCAGGAAAGGACCCCGGTCTCTCTCTGTCTGACTACTGACTTCCTTCCCATGTTGATCTTGATGCCACTGTTTGGGTCTCTCCTGCCACAACGGTTGGAAGTGTAGAAGTGTACCAGCTCTTCCCTTCCTCCCTCCCTCTGTCTCTTAGTCTTCACTAGGCTTCTCCAAATTTTAAAATTACATTTATTTAGTGTGTGTGCGTGTGTGTGTGTGTGCATGAGTGTGTGTGCCCATAGATCAGAGGACAATGTGGGAAGTCAGTTCTCTCTTTCCACCATGTGGGACATAAAAGCTATGAGAGAACATGGGGGCAATTTCATTCAGGGCTGGGCTGCAGCTCAGTTGTAGCATACTTGCTTAGTATACAGGAAGCCCTGTCAATGATCCTTGGCAAAAACAAAACAAACACTGCCCCATCACAAAACAACAAATAAACAAAAAAGAAAGAAAGGAAAAAGTAAGTAAGGACAAAAATGACAGGCAGGAGCTCCCTGACACCAGGGTGACTCAGATGCCTTTCAGTTTGTGGATTCTAACTCTCTGTAGGCAGCTGCTGAGGCAAACACCCAGCTCTCACCTCAAAAGGGAGAAGAGATAGTTGTTTAGTTTGGAGCCAGGCATGTGTGACCATGTGACCATAAATATTGATTCAGATCGCCTCAAACACCATGTGCCAATGAGATAGTAATTTCACTATTTTTTTTACAGTACAAATCAATAACAGACCAGTACAGTAATGTAATGAGTCAAGGAACTTTTCAAATACCTTGGTGGGTATGTCAGGTAGGTGGGTTAAACTAAGACAGGAAGACCTTTGCTATAAGCTCTAGATACTACCTGACTCTACTCAGCCCTTTGATTGGTAGAAAACTAGGGACTTGTTAAGTTAATACCTACCAAAAGGTTTTTAACTTGTTAGCTGGATGTTAGGTATTGTACATAGTGGGGCATGGGGTGGCTATTTAGTGGACTAGAGATGGTTCAAGATAAACTGTAGTTAGGCACTTGAACTGGTAGTGTTCCAACTTCTCCACATGGCTGACATTCTAATGGGCCAATAAGCCTTTGTAGGTTCTTTCCAGGGTTTCTTAGTCACAGTATCCCCTGTTGGTCAAGCATCATATTTTGTACACACCAAAGATCATGTATGATTTGTCAAGTATTGTAACATAGTGTCCACATAACTAGGAAGGCTTGTCCCTAGGATCTGATGTAGTTGAGGTTGGGCACCATTGGCAGGGCAGCAGTCTTCAGGAGAATGGGGTCTTTAATATTATGTTCTCCCCCCATCTTTTGAGGAAGACTATAATAGTGTATGTTGTTTAGTAGAGGCCCATATAGTTTTCATTTAATGCTTTATAGGCTATCACGTATTTATTTTATGTGGAGAATACTTGGTGGAAGTTTTCTAAAAGGAATGCAGCTTTTATTTAATTTTTTGAGATTTTTATTTTATGAATATGAGTGTTTGCTTGCATGTATTAGTTCTGTGAATCCTGGCTGTGCAGGGTGGGAGGGTGCCCAAAGAGAGTTTTGTTTCCCCCAGTGATAGAGTTATAGATAGTCATGAGTCACCATTTGGGTGCTGGGAATTGAATATGGATTCCCAGGAAGAGCAGACAGTTGCTGTTAACCACTGAGCCGTCTCCAGGACCCCAAAAGGGTAAATCTTAAAGAAAGTCAAACCTAGAGTTAATTTTGACAATTTATTAGTGTTATTCCTTTATTAAATAGGCCTAATCTATAGAGAGATTTAAAAATGTGCCCATTAAAATGAGTTCCCCAGTCAGTGTGTAACTTAGTAGGAATACTCAAATAAGAATAACTTCATAACAGGAACTTCTCCCATGGTGAAGGCAATGACTGTCCAACAAACAAAGGCTTTACCCAGTGGAAAAACAAACAAAATACTTAAAAAATAAAATCTAATCACAGATTTTAAATGTTGCGTTCAGTAAAGAACAGGGCAAAGTCATTTTTTTTTTTTTCAAAGTCACTTAAAAACACTGTTGGGAACAAAATCAAACATTAATGTTATCTCTGTTAATCCCACTGAACAAGAGAAAAACCATCACCCAAATTCTTTAATCAGGCTTTATTTTCTGTCAGACAGGGCTGTCTCTCTAAAGTAGGGTTTCAGAAAATAGCACTGAACATAGGAAAAAGTGGAGCTTATATAACTTCCACCCTCCCCCCCAAAAAAACTACAAGGAGTTTCCAAGTTACATAGGAACCTGGCAGAACATTTTATCTTCAGGGTGAAAGTCAGAGTATAGGGTGTGGAACATGTTAAATTCCAGAAAATGGGTCAGGACCTGGTCAAATTCAAGTTTTGTAGAAAACAGGAATGAACTTACTTTGACCTTGTAACAAGATGGCTTCTAATCTCAAGATGGAGTCAGGATGGTCCATCAATTTCAGCTATTGAATCTTGACCTTATGTTAAGAACCTTTATTTTATACTCAATTTAGTTATATCCAGTTTCTGTTAGTTTTATTTTTACAATCTTTCTAAAACTTAAATCTTAATTTAATCTAACATTTTCATGTTTTCATTCTGGAACAATCTTTGTCTAACTGTGCAAAGTCCTTTCTCATCCCAAAGTGTTTTTCTTTAATGTTCTTTACAAAAAATATATCTCATACCTATATTCGTTATATCTTCTTCTTCAAAACTTGATGTTTTTTATCTTTATAAAGTTTAGAAAATATTTTTAATAAGATAGTTTTAAATGAAAACTTAGGAAGCTGTGTGTAAAACACAGAAAACATATATGCTATCTTCAATATTTAACAGTTTTAAATACAGGAAAACCACATTCGTGGCCTTTTAAGAGCTAATTTAGATTAATTATTTGTTAAATATTGCTTTTCTCTAAACAAAAAGTGTTCACTTCTTATTGGGGTCTGAGACATCGAAAGCAGGGTAAAGTGTAACCTTTACTGTATTCCTGTTCAGTCATTTATTTACCTTTGTCTTAAGTATGTTAATCATTTAACAAGTATTTACCTAAAGTACTTTATCTTTGTTTAGAACTAAAAACAGCCACTCCAGGTGGTTCACACCTCTAATCCCAGCACTTGGGAGGCAGAGGAAGGTAGATCTCTGTGAGTTCAAGGCCAGCCTGGTCTACAGAGTGAGTTCTAGGACAGCCAGGGCTACACAGAGAAACCTTCTCTCAAAAATGAAAACAAATAACAACAAACACAAAAACAAATAACAACAAAATAAAAACAATAAAAGATTAAAAACATTATTCTAAATATGTTACAATATAGTGCATTAAGATTATCTGTAAACTTAAGATGTTTTTGTAAGCCTTGAAACAAGTTTTAAAAATGACAATTAGAAAATGTCTCTTACATAAGCCTATCAAAGATATGGACATGTAAAACCTATTTGTTAATTTGTTCATTTATTTAAAGAGGTAATCATTGAAAATATCCTTAAAATGCTTCAAATGCTTATGTTTATACACATGTATGTGTACAAACACCCCAGACCTTGGAATGAAAGGGTTTGCAGCTCATGACCAGAACTTTTATACATATATAAAATAGGGTTTTTGTTTTTGTTTTTGAGACAGGATCTCTCTACATAGCCTTGACTGTCCCGAAACTCACTATGTAGACCAGGCTGGTCTGAATTCATTGAGATCCTCCCGTTTCTATATATGAGTGCTGGGATTAAAGACATGGGACATCACGCCCAACACAGATACATTTTTTTTAAAACCAAGATTTTGAATGTTATTGTTTGTTGATTTTATATCCCCTGTAATCCTTACCCTGAAAAAGAAACTTAGCAAGATCTTTAGTAAACATATATATTAATGAAAACCTTACATTTAATTGTTTTATATTAAGAATACTTGAAAAACTAATCAGATAATTAAAAACTTTTAAAATTTAAATTTATGTATGTGGATGTTTGCTTGCATGTATGTCTGTGTACCATGTGTGTTGCCTGGTGTCCTTGGAGGCCAGAAGAGGGTGTTGGGTTCCCCTGGAACTGGAGTTACAGATGGTTGTGAGCCAACATGTGGGTGTTGGGAATTGAACCCAGGTCTTTTGGATTAACAACCAGTGAGTGTTCTTAACCACTGAGCCATCTCTTCAGCCCCAAATCACAACAACTTTCATGTTATCCATAACTATTATACAAATGAAATAAAAATTTATTTATATATTTATTTAGAACCTGTTTGGGAAGAAAAATTATTACCAAAATCTATGTATATAACATTAAATTTTATAGCTTAACGAAATTTGATCATATGATTCTAATAAATGTGATTTTATATAAACAATTAAAACCTTTTGATTTACTAAAGTAATTGTTTTAACAGGTTTTAAGAGGCTTAGAGTCTTCAAGTTTATAAGGCAGTATGTATTTATCAGGCTATGAATAAATAAATACATCATTAAAATACTCAATTTGGAGGCTGGAGAGGTGGGTCAGTGGTTAGGAGCACTTGACGCTCTAGCAGGGGATCCACATTCTCAGCACCCACATGGTGGCTCTCAACCACTTGTAACTCCAGTTCTAGGGGATCTAATGTCCTCTTCTGACCTCCATGAGCAGCAGGTACACACATGATGCACACACATACATGTAGGCAAAATACTTGTGCACATAAAATAAATAAACAAATACATTTGTAAATCTGGGCAGGCCAAAAATAATTTAGCACACAGTTAAAATGAATACAAAAACCAAAAGTCATTAAAGCTTGCTAATTTTCGGGACACAAACACCAGATTACAACCATTGCCACGTGACATGCATGACATAATTAAATGAATGTAGGTGTACCCTGTTTAAGAAAAAAAACAAGACAGGAAGTTTATACCTGAATTGATGAACCAGCCCTCCTCCATCTTAGTCTTGAAAGCCATTGTACAATAAAGACAAACCAGGTTCATTTCTGTTTATGATTAAACCTCTGTTTCTCAAGGTTTGGGCTATGCCCCACCTGTAACCTTACCTACAAATGGTTCTGTACTGTCGGTTCCTAGAAACAGCAATTGTACCTTTGTTTCAAAAGGTTAATTCCAGAACTCGGGAGGCAGAAGCAGGCTGATCTCTGTGAGTTCAAGGCCAGCGTGGTTTACAGAGTGAGTTCCAGGACAGCCAGAGCTGTTACACACAGAGAAACCCTGTCTTGAAAAACCTAAAATAAAATAAAATAATAAAATAACATAAAATAAAACCTGACTACCTATTGTTATGACTTCCTTATTATGACCACCTTGTAACCATGTCTTTGGTTTTTTAAAAAATTATTTATTTAATGTATATGATGCTCTATCTTCATGTACACTGCAGCCTGGATGCCAGAAGAGGGCGTCAGATCACACTGTGGATGGTTGTGAGCCACCATGTGGTTGCTGGGAATTGAACTCAGGACCTCTGGAAGAGCAGCCAGTGCTCTTAACCTCTGAGCCATCCCTCCAGCCCATGTCTTTGTTTTAAAAGGTGGTTCTCACTAACATATACTTATGTTCTCCTCTTGCCTATTTTGCCCACCAATGCCCCATTTGGAAATCCCATACCCCTGAGCTATAAAAGCCTTGTCTTCCTCTCCTCTAAGGCTAACCTCCCAAACCCCACCATAGGGGAGGCAGCCTGTGCACACAAATGAAAAAGCTTGCTTTAATTAATTTGGCCATAATGACTTGGGTCAGCGGTCTTTATCCTTGAATCTTTGGGATTAACGACATCTTTATGATTTGAAAGTGGCCTTAGTGGCATGCAAGATTGAAAAGGTGCAGTTCGCTGTGAAGGTTTGAGGGGAATATCTTTTCCTCTTTTTTTCTTTTTTTTAAATATCAATATGTATTCATTTACTTAGTTTATTTAATCTGCCTGCATGTGTGTCCGTGTGAGGGTGTCAGGTCTCGGAGTTAGAGATAGTTGTGTCATGTGGGTGCTGGGAATTGAACCCACGTCTTCTGGAAGAGCAGTCAGTGTTCCTAACCGCCGAGCCATCTCTCCAGCCATCTTTTTCCGTTTTGAAAGCTAGTTGCTGAGGGGGAGATGCTTTTACTGTTGAAAATGTTTTTATCAATGTTACTTTAGACCAAAGCTTGTGTTTGCATCTAAAAGAAAAAAGGAAAGGAAAGAAATGAAGAAAAGTTAAGTTTTTTAGATCCTGTACCTTCTACTCACCTAGTGTCGGTTTCCAATATAGTTCCCTTCCCAAGTCTGGCAATGCTGGCCTATCTTCTGAGCTTGGATCAGGCAACACAGAGCAGTCCCACGTAGCATTCCTACAGAGCATTGCTATGCTCAAGTAGTCCCATTATTCCTCCAGGCAATCCCTGGACGCCCTGGACCAGGAATGCTTCTGTCCAGAGTAAAGTCCAAAGACATTGATATACATGACAGCAGCTGTTTTACCTAACCTGCCATAAAGTGAGAAAATGCAGAGTTTATCCATTTCAAACTTAAAAGTTTTAGAATTCAGCTCCTTCTCAAAACCTCACAAAGGAAGCTGGCAGAGTGCCCCTGGCTAAGCTATTGTCTCTGCCCAGTGCCAGCTTTACACAGTGTTAAGGAGAAGTGCGGGAAGGCAGGAAGCAGAGGCTGTCAGAGAGGAAACAGAAGCAGCTGTTCCTAATGTGCTGTGTTGGGGAAGTCATTCTCCACTGGGTCTCAGCTGCTCTCTCGGAGGCAAGAGATTGCTACGCACTGTTCTATCTGACCCACAGATTTTCTACTTCACATCCCCATTAAAGCAGGTTACCCAGTCATTAATTTTTGTTCTGGCACACCTTTTTTTTTTTCTTTGTAGTTGATGGGGGCAGCTTGGGCAGCTTGGTCTTCATGTGGGTCCGCTCACAATTGGAGTGGAAGCTGTCTCTGACTTGGACTCTGTGGCCTGCCTTTGGATCCCTTTCCCTAACTGGGCTGACTTGCCTGGCCTCAGTGGAAGAGGGTGCACTTAGTCCTGATTAGACTTGATGTGCCAGGGCTCCCCTTCTCTGAGGAGAAGGGAAAGGGGGGCATGACAGGAGAGGGTTGGAGGGTGGGACTGGGAGGACAGGATGGAGGGGGCCTACAATCCAGATGTAAAGTGAATAAATAAATAAATTAATGAAAAAATAATTTTTGCTTTGTTTTGGCACAAAGACTTGCAATTCGCCTGCCAAAGTACTTTTTCTTTGTTAGTGATCTTTGTGCAACACTGAGATTACTGTTTCCTCCTCATCCCCTGTGCCTTATCCAGGTAGACAGATGGATCTGGAGTGAATCATACTGACCAAATCAGCCAGTCTCAGGAAGACACACACTGCATGTTCTCTAGTTTGTGGATCACAGCTGAGAACCTTAGATGTGTGTGTAACTTGGAGTACCTGTTGTAATACATAAAACGAGGTGGCGAGGAGGGGGTGCTGCATGGGCCCATGCCAAGGTACCCCTGAAAAATTACCCCACACAACAGATCTGGTATAAAGGAGGTTTATTGAAGGGGAAGGGAGAGGGGCTAGGGTTTATAGGAGAGGTAGAAGCAGATTATTGGACAGGTAGGCAGGCAGACAAGACAGATGTGGGCAGAGCCATGAGGGCAGAGAACAGAGAGAGAGAGAGAGAGAGAGAGAGAGAGAGAGAGAGAGAGAGAGAGAAGAGGGCACTGAGGCTGAGGTCAGACAGACACAGAGAGAAAAACTGAGGGTAGAGAAAGAGAGACGGGGAGAGAGAGACGCTGGCGTGGCTGGGGACCTTATACCCGGTGGACTTCTGGTCTCCGTGGCAGCACACAATGACGTAAGTTGTTGCTATGCCCCCGGGAGCGCCTGTAAACTAACAGTACTTGTGGAGGCCAGGAAAGTAGAAAGATGGTCTTGAGAACATGAGGAGGAAGAGCTTATGTAGGACTAGTAGATATTTTTGATTGATTGATTGATTAATTAGTGTGTGTGGTTCTGGGTATGCCACATCACATGTGCTGAGGTCAGAAGACAGTTTGTAGGATAGGCGTCAGCTCTCTCCTTTCACAGTTGGGGGTCTCCAGGGATGGAGTTCAGATCCTTGGTGTTGGCGGCAAGCACCATTCTCATTTTTCACCACAAGATTTATTTTTATCATTTATCTATGCTAGAAGAGTTGAGAGGAGGGGGTCATGTATGTTTGGCCCCCAAAATGAGCCATGAAGTGTTAACTAGTAAGTCCTTGATGACTTCATGGCACAGTTACACATGATCAACCTGCGAGGTACCTTGCCATGTAGTTGATAGCTGTCATTTGTTGAACTGCTATACCAGGTTTAGGAAATACAGAATTATTATTATGATGATGATGATGATGAAAGTAACCAAGAGTGGTTTTGAACTCACTTTGCAGCTAAGGATGACCTTGAATTCCTGATCTTCTTGTCTCCACCACCCAAGTGCTGGGATGACAGATTTCTGTTAGCTCTGGGAATTGCCTGTCAAGTTGCTTGTGGGAGTGTGAGGCAGTCTCTTAACTCCCAGCTGACATTGGGAAGGAGTGGACAACTCCCTAGGCAGTATCCTCCCTAGGCTGGAGGTGTTAGTCTGTATGTGAAAGCTAGCCGAGCAAGCCGAACGAAGGAAGCAAGCCAGTAAGCAGTGTTCCTCCATGGTTTCTGCTCCAAATTCCTGCCCTGAATTCCCACGGTGATGAACTCTGTCCTAGAAGTATAAACCTAACAACCCCTTTCCTTTCCAAGTTGTTGTGGTCATGGTGTTTAACAGCAACGGAACGCACACTGGAACAACGGTTAGGTATGCACCACTGCACCTGGTGCTGGAGGCAGAGCCCAGGGATAGGCAAGCACTCTACAATCTGAACCACATCTACTAGGTTAAAGGGGCTGGGGTACCTTGGTGGGTTGGGGTCAAGGTGTGCTGCTAAGAGATCATACCATGCAACAAATGTAGTGCAAGACGTTTATTGGGAGAGGGTGGGAGAGTGAAAGGCTACTTCAGAGTCAGGACATGAGAGAGATAGAGATAGACAGACAGAGAGAAACTGTGATGTCCAGAGGGACTTTTTATGGAATTCATGTATTGCTAAGCAATTGAGACAGTGGAAATGTGCCACTAAGTCACAGAAATGCAGGCTGGAGAAGCACCAAATTTACAACATCTCTAGCCCAATGCTTTAGGTTTATACCCCCAAGGAAATAGGGAGCCATGGGAGGATTTATCAAGAGAAGTGCCAAAGTTGGGCTCTATATCCCAAAGATTTCTCTGGCTGGCCTTGAGAATGGAAAGAGGGATAGTGGGCTCCTGGAGGCTGGGAAGCTGGGGAGGTGGGATGCTGGGAGGCTGGGAGGCTGGGAGGCTGGGGAGGTGGCACAGTAACTAAGGTATTTTAAAGAGAGATGCTGGTGCTATCTGCCTATTGGAACAACAGACCCAGAGAAGTACAATTTTAATAAAAGACAATTTGTGGAGTTGGTTTCTCATTCTACCTTTCTGTGGGTTCTGGGGACTGAACGCATGTTGTCAGGCTTTTGCTGCAAGCACCTTTTCCCACTAAGCCATCTCCTCAGCCCAGATTACGTTCATTTCTGATAGCTTGTTAAACCACCTTGCAAGAGACTAGAGCCTAGACAATGGTGGGATAGTGATGGACCAGGCCCTGTCCTTTGTTTCTCTTCCCAATGTGATCTTATCAACTAAGTCTCCTTTCTCTGCTTTGCAGTTTTGCTCCCACCGCTGTGTGTGTGTGTGAGTGTGTGTGTGTGTGTGTGTATGTGTGTGTGTGTGTGTGTGTGTGTGTGTGTGTGTGAGTGTGCGCGCACACACTCATCTGTGTGTCACCCTCACCCTCAGGAATGTTGTCCATCTCCTTTGAGACAAGTTATCATTTGTTGTGGGGCTCACCAGTCAGGCTATGCTGACCTAGGGATCCTCCTGTCTCTGTCCCCACAGTATTAATAAAACAAATATACACCACCCATGGCATTTTTTTATGTGGTTTCTGGGGATCGAACTCAGATCCTAATACTCGCAAGGCAAGTGCTTTCTGACTATGCCATCCTTGCACCCCTTGCTTGTCTTTTTAGTTGGAGTTCTGGGGATGAGAAGGGGGAGATTTTCATCCTATAGGGATTTCCAGAGCCCAGGCTTATGTCCTAAAAGCTCCAGCAACAGTATTTCTGTCACTTAGGGAACAGGACAGTGGTCCAAATGTAAGAAGGAGAAAAGAGAGCAGAATGCACTCAGCAGGCAGGAGGGGCTGCGGACGTAGCTCTGTTGGTGTGATGCTCACCTGGCATGCAGCAGTTCTTATGTTTATGCGTGAAGCGCCGTATAAACTGGCTATGGAGTGCACATCTGTCATCCTAGCTCTCAGAAGGGGAAGGCAGAAGGATCAGAAATTCAAGGCCAACCTTGGCTACAAGAGGCAATGTGAGCCTAAGTTTGTGTATTGTTGAGGTATGGGGAGTGAGGATGATGGTGGCTCTCCCTGTTTACCCAAGGACATAGTCAAGGAGGGAGATATTTTCTAGCGTCAGCAATTTGGACCCACTGGCCTCAATTCCCGCCATTCTGTGAGGGTAGCTTTTCTACCCACTTCCTGACATTTGCATTTCCCAAACCTGGAATTTTCCAGTCATTTCTCTGGTCTCTCTGGAAAGGTCTGTGTAGGTCTCCACCCTAGCAGCTAGCTCACAAGGACGACCCACGTTGATGGCCTTCCTTTTCCTCTGTGTGTGCCAGGGACTCTGGGAACTCTGAAGGAAGGGCCTGGTGTCCAGGGACAGGGCAGGTCACAGATCTGAAGGTCTCTCTTGCAAGGTTCTCATGGACTCAGAATCCAGCTATCTTCCTGCAAGAGTGAGCTCTCGAAATCCAGGACTGCACTGGGGGTCTGGGTATCTTAGTTCCTGCACACATGTGTGAGTGTCACCTGGGGACACATCGGGCTTATCTGGAATGCTGTCTCTGCTCAGAAGCACCCCTTCAGGGATCTCTATCTCTCTGCTAGTCTCTAAGCCTTCCCCCAGTTTGTTTGATTTATTTATTTATTTTTGGTTTTTCGAGGCAGGGTTTCTCTGTGTATCTCACCTGTCCTGGACTCACTTTGTAGACCAGGCTGGCCTTGAACTCACAGAGATCCACCTGCCTCTGCCTCCTGAGTGCTGGGATTAAAGGTATGAGCCATCATGCCCGGCCCCCAGTTTCATTTTTATGTATCGGATTTATTTTCTTTCCATTTAAGGGAAATCATTTATTTCATTCATATATTTTCATTTATACTTGATTTATGTGTTAGTCAATTTCTCTAGGGGAACAGAGTAGATGGAATGCATATATATTAAAAGGGTATTTATTAGTTTGGCTTACACGATACGGACGTTCACGCTGGAGAAGCTGAGAACTCAGTAGTTGTTTGGTCGGCAAGCTTGTCTCAGTCTGAAGGCCTGGAAAATGCCAGGAGAGCTACCGTTTTTTCGGTCTCTTTGGAAGAAGTTGAGTTTTGTTGTCAGGAAGGAGTGCAGATGTACAGCAGTCAGTGAATTTGCCAGTGAGGGTTGAAGGGGAGCTGATAAGAGCAAAGCTTGGGGCTGGAGAGGGGCTCAATATGCACCTCGAAAGGCTGACAACCATCTGTAGCCAGCTCCAAGGGATCTGATGCCCTCTTCTGGGCTCTGTGGGGACTGCCACATACACAGTGAATATTCTCAAACACAGAAACATGTAAACAAAATAAAATAAATCTTTTGAAAAGATAATAATAAATATAAAAAACAGACAGGACTGCCCCTGCCTTAATTCCCTGAAGTTTTGAGTATGTCACCTGATACATCAAAAGGGACTTGAAAGGTATGATTAAGGATCTTGGAATAGAGAGTGTATCCAGGGGCACCCAAAGCTGTGAAGGTGTTTATGAGAAGGGAGGAGGATCAGGCTCAATCTCAGTTAGCAGGAGATGAGACAGTGGGGCCAGGGGTGAGATTGGAGTTTGAAGATGGGGGCCAACATTCAGAAGTATAGATAGTGATGTAGTCAGGGACATGGGCACATAGACCCAGACAAGGGTAGAAATGCTGGTGTCCAGATAGCTATGAACCTGGGTGTCCAGAGAGGTCTAGCGCAGATGTGGTTAGTTTGAGAATTATGCCAGTGTTTGTTATCTATTGCTGTAACTATCTGTCCATCCATCTATTCATCCATCTATTCGTCTATCTATCTATCTATCTATCTATCTATCTATCTATCTATCTATCTATCTATCATCTATCTATCCATCTATCTATCTATCTATCTATCTATCTATCTATCTATCTATCATCACCTATCTATTTATCATCTATCTATCTATCTGTCTGTCTGTCTGTCTGTCTGTCTGTCTATTATCTATCATCTACATTCATTCAATCTATGAATTATTAATCAATGAATACATATATCCAATCTACCTACCTACCTATCATCTACTAAATTGTTCATCAATTCAATCTGTTTATCCATGCCTCTATCCCATTTCTTTCTCTAGTTTATCTCCCCATCCCTTAAAGTGTTTGGAATGGTTTTCTTTCTTTTCTTTTCTTTCTTTGTTTCTTTGCTTCTTTCTTCCTTCCTTCCTTTCTCTTCCTTCTTCCTTTTGTTTTTGGTTATTTCTTTCCCAAACATGGCTGTTGTGTAAGACAGAGTCAGTTGTCATGTGGTGTCTGGGATGGGGTTGGGAGTTTTGTGAGAATACAAAGACGATGTTGAAGTCCAGCTGCTTTCCTGACGGGTGGGTATGGGTGACACAGGCCTGAATCAGGGGATCTGAGGAAAATGACACCAAGCCCATTGTTTCCCCAAACATGGCCTTCCTGAGCCAGACTAGGGAAGATCCCTCAGTAGGTATTTGTACCGTATCTCTAAGTCCAATTGGTTTCCTAAGACCATATTTCCAGGGTGCTGTGATGACTCCCGCCTTCCATAATCTATTCTCAACAGTTGTCACATTTATACAGTATGGCTTTGTGCCAAGCCTGGATCTTAGCTGTTACAAATGTCATTTATGTGTTTCTCTTCACAAAAGGGACCCAGTACACTTCAGCCACATGCAGGTTGGACTATGGCTGCAGACCATTTTTCCTGTCTTCCTGTAAGAGCCTTACACTTACTGACTCATCTGTTTACTGCTCTGCTTTCTGTCCCCACATAGTGTGGCTGAATGAACCCTTCTCATGCTCCTGAAGTTAAAAATTACTTCTGACAAAGTGCCTCATCCCTCCTGCAAAAGACTCCCCACCCATTGTCACATCATTAAGTTCTATTTCCTTTACTATGGTTTTGAGATGTTTGGAGTTTATTCACTGTTACTGATACCTCCTCATTATTCTCCTCCTCCCCTTCAAAGCCTCCTCTTCAATCTTCCTGATTCATTTCTTCATCCCTTCCACCTTTTCCTCACCTCCTCCTCTATCCATAGCTTGTTCCATCTCTTCCTCATCTCTCTATCTCCTTCATCTTTTCCTCCTTTTTTCCTCCCATCTTCTTCTCCTCTTTGATCAGTCCCTCTTCCTCTTCCATGTCCTCCTCTACCCTACCTCTCCATATCTTCTTTCTCTCCCCTTTCCTCCTCCTTTATCTTCGCCTCCACTTCCTCCTTCTGTTCCATCTCCTTCCCCATCTGCCTTTCCTCCTGGAATGTTCACAGCAGCACCAGTCACAGGAATTAAAAGATGAAGACAACACAAATACCCAATAACGTCACAGATGAGTAGATAAACACAAAGTGCTATGTACATGTGACAGAATATTATTCAGCCGCAAGAAGGAAGGCAGCTCTGACACCTGCTTCAATATGGCTGAACTTTGAGGACACAGTGTTCAGTAAACAGGGTACCCATAAAACACCACACATCACATGATCCCACACACAGGAGGTCCCTATGTCATCAGAACCACAGAAGCAGAAAGTAGAATGGTGCAAGGGGGGTATGGGGGAGAGATGCACAGTTAGTGCTGAAAGGACACAGGGCTTCAGTTTAGAAAGGTGAGAGTAATGGAAGTAGGAATGATGATAGGTATCCATGCAACTGTGTGAATGTGCTTAATGTCACTGAATCCTAAACGTTTAAGTAGTAAATTTAATTGTTAATTTTAATATAAAAATCTTTTTGTGGGGCTGGGGGGTGCCTTGTAACTGGGAGAGCCAGCCTGGAGCATGAAGTCCAGGCATGTCCAAACCCCAAACATCTCATCTTGAGACTGGCAGGAGTAGGACCATTTCCTTTCTGTCCCGGCCTCCACCTCTGCCACCCCTTGAGGTGGTCGGTCACATAGCCTGTTGCACGTTAACTTCTCGCCTCATAGGGTCATGTCCAGCAAGCACCTGGAATTCCTCTTCATGCAAATGAAGCATTCCCAGCACCTTAGTCCCAGCCAATGATGTACCCTCACTCGAAAGTCTCTATCCACTCCTCAAAGGTTTAAGTAGCCTTTCTTCCCCCCAATTAAATGAGCTGTCTCATGAGAAGGCTGTTTCTCATGCACTCACTGCCTACCAAGATTTTTCAATGCACAACCCATCCCAGCTAAGCTTCACTCCCTCCAGTCCAGCTTGGTGTGCAAAAAGCCTGGATACACAAAGGGGAGAAGCAGAAACGGGGCAGCAACTGGTGCCCAAAGTGGATGTAGCAGGATCTCCAACATGAGCAGGAGGAAGGAGAGTGCCCATTTTACGTCCTTTTGCCTTTGGCATTAGCCTAAAGGTCCTAAACCACCCCAAGCCGAGGGCTGTCAGTCTGTCTTTTTCTTCTTTGTTTTCAGTTTGCAATGTTGTTTTGGGTTTACGTACTTTGAAAGGATAACAGACACCTTCTGGACAGGACGACTCCTGAGCATTGGTAGAAGTCCCTGAAATCTCTACCCGGGCACTGACAGCCTGATTGGGTGTCATCAAAAAAACCCCCATCTTTGTTTTCTCTTTAAAAAAAGAAAATTACAAAACAAAACAACAACAAAAGAAGTAATGCAGCAGCCAGTAAAAACTGCCAGAGTGCAAGCAATATGCCTGAGTGAACAATGGATGGTACAGACCTTAACTTGTAATAATATATTTGTGCAGCTGTTGAATCAACTTCAAGCTCCGTGAGGATGGAGACCACTTGTTTCTTAGCACCAACTTTAGGACCAGGTCTCCCCCTGGGAAAAAAAAAAAAAACAAACAAACCACATATACAATGGAATACCTCAGTCCTCAGAAAATTCATCATTTCTGTCACAATGGCTGTTCCCAAAGGACAGCCAGGCACCAAGAAACAAATACTTCATGACGTCACTGGCATGCGGGATCTAAAATAGTCTAAGGGATAGAGAGGTAGCTCTGTGCTAGAGCACGTGTCTAGTATGTTGAAGGCCCTGTGAGGCCATACATGTACAGAATACGGCAACTGGGAGATGGTAAAGCACCTGTCAGGCCTGTGTGAGGATCAGACTTCAGATGATCAACACCCACATAAAGCCCGGTGGGCATGGTAAGCCACCGATGATCCCAGCACTTGGGCCAGCGAACTTTTGTTCAGGTTTGGCAGGATACCTTGTCTTGGTAGATAAAGGTAGAGAACAATTGAGAGAGACACCCGAAACCCACCCATGCCTCGCATGCACCCACATACACTCAACACACATACATATATGCATGTGCACCGCTCCCAACACATACACAAGCACAGAGTAGAATAACAGTTAACAGCAGTCAGAGCAAGGGCTTGTAGGATTGTAGGTAGGAGGTGGGGTGATATTGATCAATGGGAACAAAGCTGCAGTGAGGCACATCAACTTCTGCTGTTCTGGATGCCAAGATGACCACTGGGGCCGACCTGGAAGTTAAGGGCTCTGGTGGCTCTTCCAAAGGATCTGAGTTCAGTGTCCAGCACCCACATCAGGCAGCTTACCTGTGACTCCAGATTCAGGGGATCCAAATGTCTCCTCAGGCATTTGCATACACTTAGGAGGCATACACCTGTGCACACACAGGAGCAACAAAAATATTTTAAAAAGGGGATAGGAGAGCCAGGCGTGGTGGCACACACCTTTAATGAGGCAGAGGAAGCCGGATCCCTGTGAGTTCAAGACTCTCCTGGTAAACAAAGTTAGTCTAGGACAGCCAGGGATACACAGACAAACCCCCTCTCGAAAAACAAAGAAACAAACAAAAAGTGTGGGGGAGAGAAGACATGATATGATGCATTCTGTGAGAATAGAGCTTCTCAGTCTTTAAATTTTTTCTATTAAATTTAAAAAAGTTTTTGTATGCTACTGTGTGTGTATTCCCATGTGCTACAGTGTGTGTGGTGTGTGTGTGTGTGTGTGTGTGTGTGTGTGTGTGTGTGTGTGTGTG
>CAJQZJ010032578.1:5814222-5828760 GCA_907164525.1 Lophiomys imhausi | reverse complement strand
TTTCTTTCTTTCTTTCTTTCTTTCTTTCTTTCTTTCTTTCTTTCTTTTTTTTTTTGTAGCCCTGGATGTCCTGGAACTAGCTCTATAGAGACCAGTCTGGCCTCAAACTCTCAGAGATTCTCCTCTCTCTGCCTCCTGAGTGCTGGGATTAAAGGTGTGTACCACCACCACCACCCGGCTTAAATTTCATAATTTCAGCAACTAAGTAATATTCATTGTATACAGGAGACACAGTTTCATCATTCATCATCGGTTCATGGACACCTATGCATTGTGAGTGGAGTGTCACTAAGCAAAAGTGAGCAAGGGCCTCTCCGGTGGGATATGAAGTGTGGTGGGCCTCATTGGAAGCAAGTGTTCTTTTCATGGATCCATGCTAACACTTGTTACATTTTTTCTTTTCTTTTCTTTCTTTCTTTTACTTTTATTCTTGAGACAGGGTCTCACTATGTGGCTCTGGCTGTCCTGGGACTCACTATGTAGATCAAGCTGGCCTCACACTCTCAGAGATCTACCTGCCTCTGCTCCCCAATTGCTGGGATTAAAGTGTTCACCACTAGAGCTGGCTGACATTTAGTTTCTTTTTTTTTTTTTAAAGATTTATTTTATTTATTTTATGCATATGTGTGCTCTATCTGCATGTACACCTGCATTCCAGAAGAGGGCACCAGATCACATTGTGGATGGTTGTAAGCCACCATGTGGTTGCTGGGAATTGAACTCAAGACCTTTGGAAGAGCACTAGGTAGTGCTCTTAACCGCTGAGCCATCTCTCCAGCCCCCGACATTTAATTTCTTGATCCTAAGCCATTCTGACTGGGGTGAGATGGACTCCTAAAGTAGCTGAATGTAAACTTCCATGATGACAACCCAGTTTCTTAGAGGCAGAGTAAGACGCAGTATGTTTTATGCTGTCGAGGTTTTCTTTTGTGCTCCAACACACACTGGGAAGTGGCAACTAGTTCTAAAGAATGGTGTGAGTGCACACCAGGCTTTCTGCTATATACTCACTAGACACACACACACACACACACACACACACACACACACACACACACACACACACCCAGCTAAGGTCTCCAGCTAGTGATATGCCACAGGGTCCTTTCTTGTCCCTCCTGCCCGTAATCTTTCTATTACTTTTTAAAATCGGATCTAGCTGTTTTATTTTGTTCATGGCCCTCCTTGCTGACGGCATTATCTTTATCCTTTGCACCCAGGTTTATTGCCTGTGTTTCAGCCTTACCAGGTCAGCTCCACAAATGAAAACAGGAATCCTGCACCCATCAGCAATAGTGCCACATACTGAGGAGGGTCTGTTGAAGAGGCAGAGGCAGGCGAATCATGAGTTCAAGTCCACCCTGGTTTATATCTTCACGCCCTCAGCTGCAATAACACCATTTAAATGTGCGCTTATAATGCAAATGCTGGCAGATTGACTGGGCTGGAGAGGTGGTGGATCAATTAAAACTGCTTACTGCTCTTGCAGTGTTTGGTTCCCAGCACCAGCAGGAGACAGCTTACAACTGCTTCTAACAGGAACAAGGAGTGATCCTATTTAAGGACAAGTGGATGAGCCCAGAAGAGGGCTCCATGCTAGAGAGCTGATGCTAGCGAGCTCCGATGCTAGCGAGTCCTACAGACGGCTGAGGTCTCCCAGAGAGAAGAAAGCCTCAAGCCTTATTTAAGGTGACATTTCAATAGCCAATTTACCCTGACGAACCTGCATCTGAGATATTCCAGAAAAAGGACTAAGTTCAATAAAGAGTCTACCCCAGAGACTGTGTTCCTGGCGACTGAGGACCTGCCCCAGAGACTGTATCCTTATGAAAATAGTTGCAATAGTTATCAATAGGTTTAATAGTTAGTTCTTAGGGGTTGTAGGCATTCATAGGGGTTGTAGGAATTTATAGGAATAGTAATTAAGCGTATTTGTTATAAGTGAATATAGTTAGTAATAAATAAGTGGTTAATAATTAAAAAGTACAGTTTCATCTTTCTGCTGTGTGGTTCTTAGGGATTGAACTCACACCATTAGGCTTGATGGCAAGTGTTTTTACCCTCTGAGCCATCTATAAGCCAGTTTATAGGGTGTCTTGATTGCATGGAGCAAGCACCCGTGTGGTGTGATGACCCACACCATGTAGATTTGTACAAGACATGAGGGTTAGGGCATGAGGAAGCTGCCTGATGATGCAATTCCTCAGTTTACCTCTCCCGCTCTCTCCTCGGTGCGGTTTCTCACCAGCTGCAGACTTGGAATAGACTTCTGGGTGCACAAGGGTCAGGTTGTTGACTGTTAGTAGCTGATTCTGCCTAAATCCTAATTACCCAAGTAGAGTGGTAAGAAAGTGTTCTTATGAAGAGGAAAGTGAGTGATTCTGGATTTCATTTGTGGGCTTGGGGAAAAAAATTGAGGCCCTCATCCATGCAGTGATGTTGTTTAGAGCACTTTGGGGTTCACAGAATAGTGGGTTAGAAATGATACCAAGTTCTTGCTATCTTCCTTCCTCCCTCTCCCTTCTTTTCTTTCTGTCTTTATTTTAAAAGATTCCATCCAACCTTCCTCCCTCCCTCCCTCCCTCCCTCCCTTCCTTCCTTCCTTCCTCCCTTCTTTCCCTTTTCTTTCTTTCTTTGTGTGTACATGCTTGTGTAGGTTTATGTGAATGCAGAGGCCAGAAAGTACTTTGGATCCCTTGGAACTGGAGTTGTAGGTGGTTGTTAGCAGCTCAATGTGGGTTCTGTGAACTGAACCCAGGTTCCATGGAGGAACACAGGAGCAGTACATACTCTTAACTACTGAGCTGTCTCTCTAGCCCCTCCATCCCTCCCTCCCTCCCTCCCTCCCTTCTTTTCTTCTTTCCTTCCTTTCTTTCTTGTTATTTTGAGGCAGGATATATATATATATATAATTTTATATATATAATAAATAATATAAAACTAGGCTACCTGTGAACTCACAAAGACCTGCCTGTTTCTACCCCCTGAGTCCTGGGATCAAAGGTATGCTCCATCATTATGTACACATTATAAATCATGTGTACATATACATGCATGCACGCATACAAATACACATGCATACACACACATACACAATACACATACCTACACATTTCACTTATTGTACAACTGTTGATCTTTTTATTATTCTGTGTTTTTCAAGGTGTCTTAGATTTGGAGTTACAACCTCTCACAGCCTTCTCACTTTTACTTAGCAATATGTACTCATGTTTCCTCCATTTCTATTTATTTCCTTCCTTATTTATTTTTAATTAAATTAAAATTTTATTTATCTATTTTAAAGTAAAGAACACTTAACTTTAAAAAAATGTATTTTAAACAATTCTTTTGTTTCTTTTCCCGATAGAGTGTCATGTAGCTCAGGCTGGCCTTAAATTTGCTATGTAGTCAAAGATGGTGTGCTGGCTAGATTCATGTCAGCTTGATACAAGCTATAGTTATTTGGAATAGCGAACCTCTTGATTTATGATGGATGTGGGAGGGCCTGGCTCACTGTGGGTGGTGTCAGCCCTAATCAGGTGGTCCTGGGTGGTATAGTGTTGAATAAGTCACTGGGTGCAAGCCAGTAAGCAGCACCCCTCTGCAACATCTGAACCAATTTCCTCCTCCAGGTTCCTGCCCAGAATTCTTGCCATGGCTTCTTTGGATGATCGACTGTGAGGCAGAAATGTAAATTAAGTCCTCTCCTCCCCAAGTTTCTTTTAGTCCCAGTGTTTATCACAGCAACAGAAAGATAAGTAAGCTAGATGACCTTGAACTCCTGGTTCTCCTGCCCCTTGTGTTGAGACTACATTCACTAGCTACCATTTCTGGCTTGGTGCAGACGGGCAGGTGTGGTCACGGAAGTGTAGCCAAGTAATATACTTGGCTTCAGACACATGGTCTCTAAGCATGAGCAGACGTCACACACAAGGGCTAGGTTCTGTAGACTAAGTGGGGATTGTGCTAGATAGAAACTTCACGAGCAGGTAAATTAAAGGAACAACCACCATAATATGTATGCTATGATATTCTACAGAAAAGTGTTTCTGTTTTGTTTCCTTGTATTAGGGAAACAATTTTTCTTTAATGATAAAGTTTCACATAGCAATTTCCATTAAGATCTGAGTACCACCAGCTGCAAAGAGTGGTTTTTTTTTTAATTGATCATCTCTATCAGTTGCCCCCCTTCAGAAAATCCACTGAGCAGATGCCAGTAGAGATGTGGTGTTTGCATAGCTGAGTATTCTTGTCTTAGAAATGGATTAGATAACAGAGGCTAATGAAAGAAAGAAAAGAAAGAAAGAAAGAAAGGAGTGGGGGGGTGGAGAAGACAGAAGAGAAGGAAGAGGGAGGAGAAATAAAGCCAGGCTTGGGTCTGGAGCACTGGCTCAGCAGGTAATAGCACTGGCTGCTCTTTCAGAGGACCAAGGTTCAATCCCCAGCACCTACATGGCAGCTCACAACTAACTAAATGTAGTTCCAGTTCCAGGTAATCTAATGCTGTCTTCTGGCCTATGGGGCACCGAACATACACAATGCACAAATAGATATGCAGGTAGCTCCCCAGGCCCCCCCAAAATAATTGAATAGAGTAATTTTCAAAAACAAAAAGAAAGCCAGGCTTGAAGGCCTATATAGGGCTGTTGCTCTGGTTGGTTATATTTTGTTTTGCTTTATTTTTGTTTTTCATTGGTTTGTTTGTGTCAACTTGACACAAGCCAGGGTCATCTGGGAAGAGGAAACCTCAATCAAGAAAATGCTTCCATAAGATCAGCTTATAGGTAAATCTGTAGGGACATTTTCTTGATTGATGTGTGAGGGCCCAGCTCACTGTCGGTGGTGCCACCCTGGGTTGCATGAAACAGATAAACCGAGGGCCTGTAGAGATGGCTCAGAGGCTAAGAGTACTAACTGCTTCTCCAGAGGACTTGGGTTCAATTCCCAGTCCCCATATGGTAGTTCACAACTGTCTATAACTCCAGTTCCAGGGGTTCTGACACTCTCTCACACACACACCAATGCATAAAAACAACAACAACGACGACGACAAAAACCCAAATAAATCATTAAAAACCATGGGAACAAGCCAGTAAGCAGCTCTCTTTCTTGACCTCTGTTCCAGTTCCTAAATCCAAGTTCTTGGTTTGAGCTCCAGTTCTGACTTACCCCAGTGACAGAGTGTGACTTGAGAGTTCCAAGCTGAAATAAGCCCTTTCCTCCTCTAGTTGCTTTTGGTCATGGTGTTTTGTCGTAACAGTAGAAACCCCAGCTAAGACTGCAGACAGCCCAGCTATTCAGAAAGCTGAGGTAAGAGTACCACAAATTCAAGGCTAGCCTGGGCTACACAGTGATTTCAAGGCCAGGCCAAGAAAGTTAGTGAGGTCCAGTTTAAAAAAAAAAAAAAAGATGGTAGACTACTTATCCACCATGTGCGAGGTTCTGGGTTCAATCTTTAGTACTGTAAAAACAAACAAAAAACCCAAATAAACATGAATAAATAAATAAAAGTAATTGTACTGAGTGAATTATGAAAATGTCCTTACGCATCCCACCCAGAATGGACAAGGAATCTACATCAATTAAGATAAAAATTAAGAGAAAATTAAAATGTCACACAACCCTCCCCAGTGACTTGAGTTGGAGCCCAGAATCTTGTCTAAAGGTAGAAGAACTGACCTCACAAAGTTGTCCTCAGACCTCCACAGATGTGGCGTGCGTGCACACCAACAAATCACACATACAATGATACGTTAAAAAGAACCCTTCCCGAGAGATTTGAGTGGGATCCAAAATGAAAATGACTAAGAACACTGGGCCAGTGCATCATGCATAATACCCACAATAATCACAATAAAAATTAAGGAAAATCTGTGTCTGGGCCAGGGAGATAGCTTTGTCAGCTAAGTGAAAGGTCAGGAGCTGGAGATGAGAGAATCTCTGGTGTTTATTGGCTGGACAGCTTAACCTCTTGGGTAGATTGTAGACCAAGTGAGAGAGCCTGCTTCAAAAAAACAAAAACTAAAACAAAAAAAACCCAACCAAACAAAAACAAAACAAAAAACCAACCCCCCCAAAACAAAACAAACAAACAAACAAACACCACCAAAAACCAGAAAGGCTGGTGGTTTCTAGGGGATGACACCTAGGGCTGAAATCTGACCCACACGCATGTGCACACCAAGAGTACACACAGAAACAGAGAACTCTCAAATGGTAGCAAGGATGTTTGATAAAGCCTCCAGGAATCATATTATTTTATATTTACATATATATTTATTGCACTTGGACTGACAATGCTCCCCACAAGAGCCATAGATTATTTAGCAGAAATCCTGGTACCAGGCAGAAGAAACCTCCATCTGAGTCAGGGGAGTCAGGGGAGTCAAGTGATTCCTCCAAACAGTATGTGCTATTGCTATTGCGTTTGTCACCTCTCAAAGAAGGTAAATCTCTCTTGCTGAAGACACTGCATGCTCAGGACACAGAACTTGGAAAAGTCAAGCTTGATTTGACCTGAAAGCCTTCTTCCTGCAATCCAGGTTTCATCATACCAGAGGGTGTTATGCAAGCTGTTAAGAAAAAGGAGAAACCAACAGTCCTATCCAGCTGTGATACCAATAAACTGTAAGTGGTAAGATATCCCCAAAGGTGCAGCAGTGGTATTCACATCTTGACAGTAACCAACCGCTGTCTAATTAGATGTAAATTGGAGGGAAGTCATGCCTGCTTTTGGAAATCTAGCCAACTATCTGGGGCTAGTGAGGCCATGGATTTCAGAAGAGAATCTATTATGAGGACTTTACTGGACCAGCTTAACTCCTAACTACATTATCAAACTTAGCCTTATACTCATAGGTAAGTGTAACTAACTCACACTCTCATCAAAGAATCATCTCTTTACAGCAGGCAGAGACTATTACAGAAAACCACAAGAAGTCAAATACACAAATCATGGATACATCTACAACACAACTCCTGCACCTAAGGCTCAGAGAGTATCAAGGAAAAGGGTGGGAGGACTGCAAAAGCCAGAAGACCAGGTAGTCTGCTATGAGATTGTATTTCCTAAAGATGTCAAGGGATCCACAAGCCCACGATACTTCAACAATATGATTGCCCAAAGAAGGCCTGAACAAAGACAATATCAATAAACAGGCTAACTAGAAAAACAGTGATCTCACATGGAGACAACAGCTAGACAACGCATATAGCAACTAATTTTTAATTAGTCAGTGTGCTGCCTGTCTGTTCTGATCCCTGGCAGTGTATTTCGAAACTTTCAGAGTGCTCTCTCTATCTCTTGGTCTCCCTGTCCCTTACACCCTGCTTATAGATGACTGATGACTGCTGATCAATGGAGCATTAGTCTTCCTCAGGGGTGAGTTCCCTAATTTGCTATCCACTAGTAAGTGGTCAGCCTGAAATCATGCACACCCAAGCAACACTAAATGGACTCAGCAGGTTGTATTTTTATATTTATGCATTTATATATGTAACAATCATTAAAAAGAGGCCATCAATTTAAGAAGTAGATGGGGACATGGTATGGGTTTGAGGAAGGGGACATGGGAGAGGACAGGGAAGAGAGAGGGGATAGGGAGAAAGAGGAAGGGAGGGAGGGAGAGAGAGAGAGAGAGAGAGAGAGAGAGAGAGAGAACTCTGGAAGTTTTGAAATATACTTCTGGAGATCAGGACAGGGGGCACACAGACTAATGACAAAGCATCCACTTTCTTACAGGAATTTCACACACTGACTATTTCCCCAACACTTCAAAACCAGGAAAATAAAGCCCACAAGGGGAAAAATATAGGAGAAAAGCACATATTCTCACATTAAATTGTGATTGTAAATTACTCATAAAACATGTTATGAGATCAAGAGAGATGGAACAAAGGAACTAAAAATCTGTGAATGGGGCGGGCTTGATGCAAGTTATTTGTTGAAAGTGATTCTCAAAATTATGTGTATATATTTCTGTGTATGCGAGTGCAGTGCCTACAGAAGCCAGAGGGGGCATCAGATCTACATGGACCTGGAATTATAGGTGGCTGTGAGTCGTCTGACTTGAAATATCTTGAAGCAATACCAGTGGATGAAGGAGTTAATGAGATTTATTTGCTGAACTAGTTATTAATTATTTGTAGTTATTAAATCACCCCTAGTGGTTTATTTCCTTGTTTATTTATCAAGACAGAGTCTCATGTAGCCCAGGCTAGTTTCAAACTCGATATGTAGTATTGAATATCTGATCCTCCTGCCTCTACTTCCTGAATGCTGGGTTGGCAGGTGTGAGCCACCGTACCCAGTTCTGTGCTTCTGAGAATGGAACCCAGGGCTATGAACATGCTAGGCAAACACTGTATCAGTTGGTCTACGTCTCCAGCTCCTGATGGAAACAGTTTAAACCAGGGTTGTAGGAAACCGCTTTCCCAGATATCTTTGTGCTATATCCCGTGTACTTTGAATTGTTGGCGTATGTCTTTAATCCTAGTAGCTGGAAGACAGAGGCAAGGTGGACTTGTAAATTTGCGATCAGTCTAGTCTACACAGTGAGTTTCAGGCCAGCCAGGGCTATATAGAGAGACACCCATCTCAAAACCAAAATGAATTTTCAAAATTACATGTATATATTCCTGTGTATCCGAGTGCAATGCCTACAGAAGCCAGAGGGGGCGTCAGATCTATATGGAGCTGGAATTATCGGTGGCTGCGAGTCACCTGATTTGAATGTCGGGAACTGAACTGAGAAGAGGACTCTTAAAAGTTGAGTCATCATCTCTCCAGGCCCGAGGGTTTTAATTCCTAAAAATCATAATTTTCTGATGTGTGTGGTGCAACTGCATGGGTATACATTTGTATATGGAGGCCAGAGGCAGGCATCTTTCTATTTACTAAAGTGGATTCTCTCCATGAACCCAAGTTCACGGGTTCCGGCTGGTTTAGATGCCAGTTTGCTTCATGAGTGTTGGGATACAGGTGTCGCTCCTTCCTGCCTGGGGTGCTAGGGATTCAAACTCTGATGATCAAATTTGCATACTTATTACTTCATCCACTGAGCCATAGCCTATATTCTTAATTTTTGCACAGTCACGTATATTATTTTAAATTGTATTTTTGAGCCAGAGCCTTCTTGTAAAGCCCAGACTGGCCTTGAACCCTGGATTTCCCTGCCATAGCCTCTAAGTGCTGACATTATGGGCATGTGCCACACACCCAATTACTTTTAAAATTTAAACTGAAGACTCATGTCTTAGTTAAAAAAGCCTTCTCTTTGTATCCAACAAAATCTTATTGTGCCATATACAAAAACTGAATTGTGACATTTACATGGAAATATATTGAATTGTTTATTATATGTTAAGAGAAATAAGTCAGACTCAGAAAGGCAAATGACATGGCCTGACAAGAGGACAAACAAGCCTGGATCTGTCTTTCTCCTCTCCCCCAGGCTGGGAGACAGGAGCATGCTGTCATGCCCAGCTTTTGCATGCATGCTGAGGATCTAAACTGAATCCTTACCCTTGCTCAGCAAGTACTTTACTCAATGAGCCACCTTTTCTATTTTTTTAAATTTAGTTTTCTGCTCTACCTGTTTACTGTTTAGATACAGCTTAGCACAGCGTTGCACTTGTAAACAATGCTTGGTGTTGCAGAAGTTTGTAGCCTGGGAGTGACTGGCTGCACTATACAGCTGGTAGGTGCAAATACTCTGTGATGTTTGCACAAGGACCAAATCGTCTAAGGACTTAGCTCTCAGCACAAAGTTAGGCCACTGATTGTGTGTTGCAGACAGGGGCGTGGGGATGATGCTACTGATAGGTTAGCTGGCCCAGACAGCTCTTGCCTGAGTCAGCCACCAAAGAGGAGATTATAAGGTGCTAACTCTCTCCTTCCATCTCATTGATGTTGCTTTTGAGACTGGGGACTGATCCAAGAGTTGATAACTGTCCTACCACTGAGCTACACCCGAGCTCTCTTTTCACTTTTTCTTTTGAGACAGGGCTTCACTAAGCTACCCATACTGGCTTGGCACTTGCTCTGAAGCCCAGGTAGTCCTTGAACTTCAATCCTCCTGCCTCAGTTTCCTGAGTAGCCGGGGAGGATGATTCACTGTTTTGTTTTTTGAGAGTCTGGTCTCAAACTTGCTGATCTCCCTGCCTCTACCTCCTCACTACTGATATTAACAGTGTGCACTCCATCACTTGGGGTAGAGTTGCTAGGAATGAACCCAGGGTTTCCTGGATGCTGCAAGTAATTATACCAACTGAGCTATAGCTCTGGCCCAAAGTAATGACTCTTGAGAGTAAATAAGGAAATGGTTTATCATGAACCAAAGAAGAATGACCATATGTGCCATGGTGCATATGTGGAGGTCAGAGAACACCCTCTGCTATTGATCCTCACCTTCTACATTATTTGAGACAGAATCTTTTGTTTACCACTGGAGATGCCAGGCTAGCCATCCTTCACCTTTCTTGGTGATTTTCAGTCTCCACTTTCCTTCTCCTTATGGGTGTATTAGGATAATAGATGGATACTCCACTTTATCCATTTTTATATGGGTTCTGGGCATCCCAACTCAGGTCCACATGCTTGTGCAGCAAACCTTTATCCATTGAACCGTCTCTGCAGGCCCTGCATGAGCTGTTATGCCAGTATAGAGAGAAATAAGCTTGTCAGTTATTGTGTGTGCCAGTTACATGGGTGGGGACATCAGATAACCAGGCCCCAATAACAAAACATAGTCTCTTTGGGTGTGAGATGGTCTTAGGGAGGGTGGAAGCCAGAGGTGCTTATTCTTTAAATGGCTTATTCTTTAAAGTTTATCTATTACTTGGGTCAGGGGCAGAAGTTAAGCTAGATGCTTGATTATTCAAGGTCTAAGTCAGTCAAAGATCAAAATGGCTCATGATCTGTGACATTCCAACACCACCGTGTCCTCATTGGCTAAGGTCGAGCCTTCTGTAGGCTGGTTGTCCTGGAAAACATCAGCCCAAACCCCTTGTGTGTTGCTTTCAGTGTGGTTGTTGCCTGGAACTGTATTGGTGTTAATTTTAATTATTATTTGTGGGCATGTGTGCGTGCATGCGTGTGTGTGTGTGTGTGTGTGTCTGTTGGCCAGAGGAAAACGTGTGGGAGTCAGAGACACTGTATGGGTCCTGAGGATTGAGTTCAGGTTGTCTCGCTTGGTGGCAAACACCTTTACCCACTGAGCCATCTTCCTGGCTCCTGGCTGTTTTTTTGAGACAGGCCTCTCACTGGGAACTGGCACTTACAAAGAGGCTAGGCTAGCTGGCCTGAGAGTTCCAGGGATCTGTTTCTTCTTTCCAGTGCTGGGGGTTAAATGCCTGCATCACACCCTGCATATCTACATGGCTTCTAGGGATTGAACTCATGTCCCCGTGCTTATGTAGTAGGCACTTTACCAACTGACTCATCTCTTCAGCCCTTTAGTTAATTTTTGACTCAAGGTCTCAATATGTAACCAAGACTAGCCTTGAGTTCACAACTTTCCTGCCTCAGCCTCCAGAGCATTGGGATTGGAGCTGTGCGCCACCACAGCTGCATGGTAGACAATGTTAGAAATGTTTCCCTCAGACCATTTATATCAGCTTTCTGGTGGCTCCTCATTAAAACCAAACCAAACCCAGGAACTGGAGAGATGCCTCAGCAGTTAAAAGAGCTCACTGTTCTTCCAGAGGACCTGAGTTTGGTTTCCTGTCTCACCTAGGGTTGCTCACTCAAGGGGATACACCTCCCTCTTCTGGCCTCTGTGGGTATCTGCTTGTGTTCCCGTACCACCAAATAAAAATAAGTTTGGTCATGGTACATGCCTTAATCTGAACTCTTGGGAGGCAAAGACAAGTGGATCTCTGAATTCAAGGCCAACCCAGGCTACACAGAGAGAGACCCTGTCTCAAAAAACAAACAAGAGAAAAGAACAATAAAATTCCAATCTAGGGTCTGAGGAAATGGCTGAGTTGTACAGTGTTTGCCTTCCAAGAATGAAGACCAGAGTTTAGATTCTAAGAACTCATATAAAAAGCTGGGTGCACATGTGGTGGTCCTTGCCAGTAATCCCAGAACTTGGAAGGCAGAGATAAAAGTATCCCGAAGCTCACTGGTCAAGGTGCACTTTTATACTGTTTATTTGTGGTTTTCTTAGTGTCTCTACCTCCTCCCTTCCAACCCACCAACCCAAGGTAGGGGAGAAAGAAGGTTAGGAAGGACAGGGGGTGTAGACCTCTTTAGATGAAGTTGTTTGGGGCAATTTTACTCTTGGTCATCAGGATTCCAGCAGTCCAATCAAACATCACAGCATCAGGGATCATCAGCAGCAGGAACAAACATCAATCATCATCAGCAATGGTGGCAGGAATGTCACCAGCATCACCTGCACCTCTGCTCAGGGAGTCGACTCAGCCCTACCTGGGCCAAGATCTGCAGCAGCAGCAGCAAGCTTGAAGCATTCTCTGGAGTATTTCTTGCTCTGAGCATCTCAAAGTGAAGCAACGAGAAGCAGAGCTAAGCAAAAGTGATGTCTCTGTTTTTGGGCTCCTCTTTACACCCTCTCAGAGTCCACACAAGGATGTTTTCCAGCTGGCAAAAACCAGGCTCCCCCCCACCCCTGCACCAGGCCTGCTGACAAAGATCGCATGCTCTCTCATGACTCTGTTATCAGCTGAGAAACATTGCACCCCTCTCACAAGTTTGTTTTTCAGTGGTGGATAAGGCATGTCCTCGTCCCACACTTGGGCCCAAAACAAACCAACCAACCAAACAAACAAAAAACCGCATTCACATGACACAACTGTGTTTTTAAAGAAATCAAAACTCCTACGCACTGGCTCACTGGTGAAGTCCAGGTTCAGTGAGAAACCCTGTCTCAAAAAATACGGTGTGGAGTGATCTAAGAAGACACCTGATGTTGGCCTCTACAAGCACACATGCACATGTACATGCATATCCACACAGGCTACCTTCACAGATGTACACATGTACACACAACTCAAGCACATCTTGGTGCAGTGTTTGAAGGTCTGTACCTTCTCATTCCTACTCAGGCTCTCCACACCGACAGCACCTGAAAACCCTGGGGCCATTGCACAAGCCCTTCCCTTCACTGAGTATTTTCTCCTAGCTTCTCTTGGCTGGCATCCCTCTCTTCAAGTGATTTCCTCCACAGATGCTTCTCTAAGATGCCCCTTCCCTCAGTTCTTAACACAGGACATACACGCCCACTCTACAAGGAAACAGATCATGTTGATTTTGTGTACTGGAAATCCTTTACTACAAGTGGCATTTTGATTCTTCCACTGAACAAATATTTATTATTCAATAGGTATGTCAACAGGTACAGGGGAAGACAGACTGATAAGCAATGACAACCAAGATAATAAATAGGAATTTCAGGGAAGGAGAAGCATATGGTGGAAAGGATGGGGAAAGGAAACATAGGTCCTGAAGGGGGTTTGCAAACTGTGGTTGGGGTAGGAAGCTCATTGGAGCAGAGACTCTGCAAGGAGGAAGAGTGACAGTAGGGGCAAGGTTTTTGCATAATGCAAGAACCATGGGCCCACCTCCTAGCAAGGCTTTTGTTTTTTGGTGCTAAGGATTGAACCCAGGACCTCATGTGTGCTGGGCAGATGCTCTACCAAAGAGCCACAGCCCTAGACCACTACTTAAAGGTATTTTTGAAAATGCTTATATTTATTTATTTACTTAGTGTGTGGTATGTGTGGTGTGTGTGGTGTTTGGTGTTAGGCCAAAGGTTGAGCTTCAGTGTCTCTCTTTATTGCTTGCCACTTTATTTTTTGTTTTTACTTTTTTACAGACATTGTCAAACTCATTGCATAGACCAGCAGCCACCGTTCCTGAATGGACATGGGAAGTGAAGGGAAGAGGACTCTGGACTACACATACTCATAAGGCCCAGACAGGGCTAAGCTCTTCATGAAGGTGGTTGAGCAGGGCTGTTAGTGAATGGCTTTCTTAGACATATAAGCACTTACTGGTATGTGTGTTGAAAATGGAACACAGCTATCCTGGTCCTATATGGAGTTTCTAATATTTTTCTAGAAGCCTTGTTACATTCTTCTAGGAATCATTTCTTTATTGATTTCCGCCGAAATTCAGTGCTGGATGGAGGGGCTCAGACCAGGAAACACAGGCTGCTGACATTGTGGACACGTGGCTGTGGCCCGGAGGCAGACAAGCTGCTGGGCGGGAGCTCACTGGGGAGGGAACTTGTTGGGCGCCCACGAGCTCCGAGAGAGATCCAGGGTTGGGGGAATTCAGTAAGGCATTAGTGGCAGAGGCTCTGCAAAGAAAAACAGAGTCAGGAGTAAAGAATTAAAGTGAATTCTCCCCAAGAGGCAAAAATAGTAAAAAGAGTAAAGAAAGACAGGGCCTGTTTTGTTGAATCTGGCATCTGGGGACATCTTGAGGCCTCCAGTATTGAGAACAGAGACTCTCCAGGCTATTTGCGTGTGTGTGTGTGTGTGTGTGTGTGTGTGTGTGTGTGTGTGTGTGTG
>CAJQZJ010032578.1:5734280-5795497 GCA_907164525.1 Lophiomys imhausi | reverse complement strand
TGTGTGTGTGTGTGTGTGTGTGTGTGTGTGTGTGTGTGAGTGCATGCCCCACAGTGCATGTGCGGTGGTTAGAGGATGTTATCTCTCTTTGTACTGTGTGAGTGAGTCCCAGGGATTGAACTCCAATTGTTAGGTTTGAGCAAGCACCTTTACATGTTGAGCCATCTCGGTGGCTCCAGGTTGGATTTTAAAGAGGACCTTCAAAAGAGTCTACTTGCTTCAAAGATATTGGGTGTTTCAGAATAAAATAAATAGGGGTTTTATGGGTGCAGAGGACTCTGGTTGGTAGGAAAATGCTACCTAAGGAGTTGGGTTCTGGCAAATGCTAACTCATATATAAGGAACACAAAGAAGGGAAAGACCCAAATAGAGGTCTTTGAAAGGAAGGGAGATCAGACATGGCTGCAGGAGTGGGTGGCTTCTGAATGGCTTGAAGCCATCGTGGCCTGGAGTTGATGGAAGTGTGGTGTGCACACCTGTGATTTCAGTGCTTGGGAGGTTGAGCCTGGGAGTAGCCAGGAGATGGGGAGATACCTCAGCTGGTAAACTGTTTGCTTTTGCCTTGGAAGGCATCTGAGGAGGAATGACACTGTGGTCCTTTGCCAGGGGGATGGGGATATGGGAGGGGGATTGGGAGTGCATAAGGCAGACTCTCCCAAAGATAGATGTTACTTATTTGGGGGGAAATAAACATCAACACAGGTGACATGAATTGAGCACCTACCGTCCAATGCTTAGGCTTTTGTCTTGAATCCATCATTTCCTTTCTTGTTCCTGACAGGTTATGTGACACTGGGGACAGGGAGTTTTGTAATTGTTTGAGAGAATAACTGTTTAGCACAATGTTTGCTTCCTGTTGCTTTGATAAACACCATGACCAAAAGCAACCTGTAAAGGAGAGGGTTTATTTCAGTTTTATAGTTTATTATCTATCATAAAGGGAAGTCAGGCAGGAACTCAAGGCAGGAACTGAAGCAGAGATGGTGGAGGAACACATGCTTCTCCTGGCTTGTTTAGCTTGGTTTCTAAGATAATTCAGGACCACCTGCCTGGGGTGGCACCACCCACAGTGGTCTGGGCCCTCCCACATCATTATCAATCAAATAAATATCCCACAGGCTTGCCTACAGGCCAGTTTGATGAAGGCAGTTTCTAAATTGAGGTTCCCTCTTCCCAGGGGTCTCAAGCTTGTGTTAAGTTGACAAAAACTAACCGGCACACATGACTAAAAGGATGGAAATTTTTAGAAATATTGAGGACTGTGATCTCGGAGTGTTCCGGGGCCATGGGAAGCCACAGAGGGTGTTGGAACTTGGCAGGCACACCACCCTTAGGAGAATCAGCACTCCCTTTGTGTTTGAGCAAAGCAATGGAGATTGGATTTCCTGGGAAGGAGGGAATTAGACATTGATTGGCAGCCAGGAGGGCAGGCCAAGGAAGCAGAGCCAGCCAGGGAGGTGGGCAAACACAAAACCAATGCATTTGGGCTTTCCTTGCCTCATTCTGATGTGAGCACGGTTGCTCCTGTCAGTCATTTCCTGATGAACGTCCATGCTGAGGCTCAGGGATACTGGGGTGGGGTCGGCTGCTCTTTCCTCTGCTCTTGACGTCTTACTCAACCCTTGGTAATCCCATTGAGCCGATTGCCCCATAGATAGGGTGATGATTATGTTAAGGCTTCAAACTAGGCCTGCCAAAGGAATTATGTTCTTTGCCTTTTGAAAGGAATTATTTAGGCATGTACACTTTACAGGGAAAGCCGTCCTTCAGGGCTGGCTTAGGAATTTGCAATGCAGAGCCCACAGTGGGTGACCACAAAACTGGCACTGACCCTAATTGTAGCTTTCCCATCTTCTCTGATAGGGATTGGACAGAATACCTTGTGTATAGTAGGTTCTATCTACCTCTGAACCACACTGCCAAATCGCCTCACTGAGGAATTTTAGATAGGGGCTCTATCCCTGATCTACATTCCTAAACCTCTACTGGGAGATCCTAGGCAAGGGCTCTACACCTGAATCATATCCCCCAGTCCATTCTATGTAACCCAGGTTATCCTTAAACTCACAGTCCTCCTACCTCAGCCTCTTGACCACTGGGGTTACAAGTGGCCACCATCCCTGGCATACCACATGTCTTTATCTGTTCATCCACTGACGGACAGTTAGGGCAGTGGCTGCTACCAGAAAGATAAGAAATAACAAACACTGGTGAGACTATTAAGGAAGGGGGGCGCTTCCATACTGTTGCTGGGAATGTCTGCTGGTATAGTCATTGGGAAACCACCTTAGAGGCTCCCCAAAGCCTGGAAATAGAACCATCCTTTAGTGGGCAGTTCTCCAATGCTCATGAAATCTGGTTATGGAAGAGACACCTGTTCATGTTGACTGCTGCTGTTATAGTTAACAACCAGGAAGACTGGAAAGAAGTCCTGGTTCTTTTTCTCCGTTAAGTTTTTTGGTTGGCATACAGAGGAGTGGGGCGGTATGGAGCCAAAGATGACTGAACTCCTAACCCTCCTGTCTTTACCTCCTAAATGCTGGGATTAGGTGTGTGCCACCATGTCCAGTGTGTGCTCAGGGTGGAACTGAGGCCAGTTGCATGCCAGGCAACTGGTCTACCAGCTGAATCACAGTCTAGCTCCATCCATTGGTTGCTTGTCTCATAACTTGACTGTTGAGGAGGTGTCTATATATAATATGTGCTGCATCTTCTTTTGGTCTGTTTGTCTGTTGACGGACGTTAAAACTGCTTTCACACCTCAGCTATTGTGAGCAGAACAGCCATGAGCATAGATGTGCAGAAGTCTCTGTGATATATATGGGACAGCCCCTGGTGGTTTGTGTGTGTGTTAGAGGACAGAGGCCGTTCTTGAGACAGAATCTCTTACTGGCTTGGAGTTCACTGATACAAGTTGCCCAGTGAGCCCTGGAGATCCATCTGCATGCCCCCAGCCCTCACAGACATGTGCTCTTGCACCAGCTTATTACATGGGTCCTAGGCATGGATGTCTGTCCAGTCCTCATACCTGTACAGCAAACCCTTTGTTGTCTCCCTGACTCTAGGCTTCTGGTTCCATTAGCTCTTCTAGAGGCCCTGGCTCACCTACTTTGCTTTCCTTATCTGCCCTCTAGTGTGCCCTGGTATGGACATCCGGAACAATTTGACCAGGCTGCATGAGCTGGAGAACTGCTCGGTCATCGAGGGCCATCTGCAGATCCTCCTGATGTTCAAAACCAGACCTGAAGACTTCCGAGACCTCAGTTTCCCCAAACTCATCATGATCACGGACTACCTGCTTCTTTTCCGTGTCTACGGCCTAGAGAGTCTGAAAGACCTCTTTCCCAACCTCACGGTCATCCGTGGCTCCCGCCTCTTTTTCAACTATGCCCTGGTCATCTTTGAGATGGTTCACCTGAAGGAGCTGGGGCTCTACAACCTCATGAACATCACCCGGGGCTCTGTCCGCATCGAGAAGAATAACGAGCTCTGCTACCTGGCCACCATTGACTGGTCCCGGATCCTGGATTCTGTGGAGGACAACTACATCGTACTGAACAAAGACGACAATGAGGAATGTGGGGATGTCTGTCCAGGCACTGCCAAGGGCAAGACCAACTGTCCTGCCACCGTCATCAATGGGCAGTTTGTGGAACGGTGCTGGACACACAGTCATTGTCAGAAAGGTATGCTGGAGGCAGCGGCATTTTAAGCATTCCTCCATGGTTAGTAGACCCAGGAGTAGACAACTTCTATAAAACTTTAGGTGATGAAGGCTGTAGAGTTAGGCCATAGAATCTCCATCAAAAATTCACTCATCCTTCTTATTTGTGAGGGATACACTTCACTGACAAATATATATTATTATGGGCGTGTGTGTGTGTGTGTGTGTGTGTGTGTGTGTATATCTATACTTTTCTATTGCTATGATAGCATACCCTAACAAAAATAAGCTAAATGAGCTGGGGTATGGCTCAGCATTTGAGAGTGTTTGGTGCTATTCTAGAGGACCAAGGCTCGGTTTCCAGTATGACATAGAACTGCATCTAAGTCCAGCCCCAGAGGGTCCAGTACTCCTGATCTCTGAGGGTACCTGTTGTGCATGCGGATACAGACACACACACACAGAGACACAGACAGACAGACACACATACACATAAACACACACACACAGAGACCCACACATACAGACAGACAGACACAAACACATCCATACAGATAGAGACACACAGACAGGCACAGATACATACACACACAGACATACAGACACACAGACACACACAGCCACTTAGTAAGAGATTAGCCACCATAACTAGTACTGAAATAGAATAATTATAATGATACTCTCTAATAAAATTCCAAGCACCATCACTCTTGAACTTGGGGGACACCATTAAGTAAAATAAAGGTAGCTGGAATCATCATGTCTTGGCAACTAGTTTTATACCTGAAGTTGATTCCTATTCAGGTGCAGCAGAACAGGACATTTTGAGACTTTATTGTCAAGACATGGGTGCAGCTCACATGTCAAAAAAAAAAAAAAAAACCCAAAAATCAAAAAACAAAAAAACTTTATTTATAAAAAAATAAGCAAAGGGCCAGATTTTTCAGGAGGGCTGTTTGCCACCCCCATGCTGGATAGTGAATGTTCCTGTGTTCCTCCGCTTGGTTGAGGAGTAGACTGTGCAAGGGTTTGGATTTGATCTAACATGTTTTTCTTATTTGATCATAGAAGTCAATTTGTAAGAGATACTCAGAAAAACAAATATATAAGCATTCAACTTTGATGAAAGTAGTTTTTTTTTACATTTTCATCTATCTCTATCATCTATCTATCATCTGTCTATCTATCTATCTATCTATCTATCTATCTATCTGTCTGTCTATCTATCTATCATCTATCTATGTGTGTGTGTGTATGTCTGTGTACAAGTGTTTCTGTTTATGCCATGGCCCACATGGAGGTTAGAGAACACCCTGTAGAAGTTTTCTCCTTCCATATGTGTGGTCTAGAGGATCACACTGAGGTAGTCAGGTTTGTGGCAAGGGTCTTTACCCACTGAGCCATCTCTCTGTTCCTTTTATGGATCTACTGCCTTCATTTCTTTAGCCTTCTGCATTATAAGGCATTTGGATTATTTCAGTTTTAAAAAAGTCTGGGCCGGGCGGTGGTGGCGCACGCCTTTAATCCCAGCACTTGGGAGGCAGAGGCAGGCGGATCTTTGTGAGTTCGAGGCCAGCCTGGTCTACAAAGTGAGTCCAGGACAGCCAAGGATACACATCGAAACCCTGTCTCGAAAAACCAAAAAAAAAAAAAAAAGTCTGGATGTTTTGGGGTTTAAACTTTATTTTTAAAATAATTTTTAAAAACTTATTTATTGCTTCAGGTTACATCTCCATCATAGTGTCCTCTTTCTACCTCTCCCAGTCCTGTTTTAAATAGTTTTTATTTTATTTATATGGGTGTTCTGCTTGCATGAATATCTGTGCACCACATGTGTGCCCTTAGATTCCAGGAGAGGGTGTTGGATCCCCTGGAATTTTAGTTCCTAGTGGTTGTGAACTGCCTGGTGGGAATTGAACCCAGATCTTCTGCAAGAATGGCAAGTGTTCTTAACTGCTGAGCCATCTCTCCAGTTCCATGTTTGTTTCTTTTAGGGTTGTTTTCCAGAAATGAAATTTCTGGGTCAGAGGCTCCTGATTTGGATTGCCAAATGGCTTTCCAGAAGTGTTGGACCCGTGGACTGGACTTCCAGCCTTGTGTGGAGAGAACTGGCCTTTGAGTGTTGTTAAAAAAAAACTTTCAGAAAGTCCTGGGGTGGGTGAGAAGCCCATATTGTGACTGTTTATCTTTGTATGTGTTTGATTTCAGGGCAGAGCTTTTGAAAACACAGTTATTTATCATTCAGGGTTTCTCTGCTTTTGACTTTTCCTTGTCTGTGGACCTCTGTTGGATCTGGAAAATCTAATCTGTAATTTTCTTCTTTGAAGCTTGTTAATATTTTGCCAGTTTCGTTTGTGGCCCTTCTTGTTCAGTGGAGAAAATATTCCTGAATGTTCAGAGCTACTGGAGAGTGATGGTGATGTTGATGAGGATTGATCCAAAGCCTGTACACTCAAGGAGTTTGCTGTACCACTGAGCAGTGCTCCCAGCCCCTCACTGGGGGATTCCACGCAGGGGCTCTGAGCTGATTTTCACATGACCTTACGCTTAGAAAATCTCTACCCATAAGATAATCTGCTTCATGTTAACTCTTACCATGTAGAAAACCTTCCACTCTCAACCCCAGGAAGCTCTCTGTGTATGTAATTCAGTGGGGTGTTTGTGTGCCCCCTAGAGACTGACTGGGGAGTCTTGGTGCTGTCTGTGGCAGAAATCAAGTTAGATGTGGTAACAGTCATCTGTGATCCCAGCTTTGAGAAGACAGGCAGAAGGGTAGCAAATGTGAGGCCACCTCTAATTACAAAGTGAAACCCTGTACGCTGGAAAAAAGAAAGAAGGATTGAAAGAGGGCAGGAGAAAGAGACAGAAGGAAGAAAGGGAGACATTCTATTCTAAAGAAGGAAGAGGAGGGAAAAAGATAAAGAGAAAGGAAGGAAGGAAGGAAAGAAGGAAGGAGAAAGTCTCTCTGTTCCAGTGGCTGTTTCTGCCTCCCTTTCCTGTACCAGGGCATTTATGTTCTGAGTGCTAGCTTTTATTGTGTTTTGATGTCCAAGAGAGCAGTTCATTAACTGTTTATGACTTCAGTGACCTCATTCACATGTTGTAAAATTCCCTGGGAAAGACTGGTGAACAGGAGAAAGGGTGTGGATGGCTTAGGGGTCAGTGTACAGAAGGTGGGAGGGGAGGGTGGCTTAAGGGTTAGTGTACAGAAGGTGGGGGAAGGGTGGCTAAGGGGTTAGTGTACGGAAGGTAGGGGGGAGGGTGGCTTAGGGGTTAGTGTACGGAAGGTAGGAGGGAGGGTGGCTTAGGGGTTAGTGTACGGAAGGTAGGGGGGAGGGCAGGAAATGTCAATTATTTTTGCCCCCACCTGGGGCCAAAGAAGCAATGGGTGTTGAATCATTGGACTTGTGGGTGAGATTTTTATGGGAACTCATGAGGAGGAGTCTTGGATACTAGGAGTTGAGGTATGTTTTAGCTTTCATTTGCTGTGATAAACGCCTTGGCCAAAAGCAACTTGGAGAGGAAAGGGTTGATTTCATTTTATAGTTTATAGTTTGTCATCTAGGGAGATCAGGGCAGGAACACAGGGCAGAAACCTGAAGGCAGGAGCTAATAGAGGCCATGGAAGACCACTGCTGACTGGTGTGCTTTCCATGGCTTTCTTTCTCAGCCTGCGTTCTTACAGAACCTAGGACCATAAGTCGAGGGCTTGACACTACCTGGAGTAAGCTGGTCCCTCCCTCCCCCTCCCATCGATGATCAGTTAACGAACTGCCTGCAGGCTAACTCTATGGAGGTATTTTCTTAATTAAGATTCAGCCTTCCCAGTTATATCTAGGTTTGTGTCAAGTTGACCAAAGCCAGCCAGGATGGGGGGCGGGGGGCGGGGAGACAGTGGAGAAGACAGATGATGGTTGAGGGTATGAAAAAAATCCCCAAACTCCTGGAATTCACATTCTCAAAGTACACAATTTTAAGCAGATTGATGAAACTGTGCTCTGTTTCTTCTGTGGTATGATCATGACTCTGTCCACTCTGTCCATAGATATATGCTACGGTCCTGCTTGCCAGTTGATGGCCATCTTGGCAACACCGACTGCTGCTGTATCACAGTGCTCATGTTCAAGGAATACGCATCTTACCTAGTAGCAGTTCAAAGGCTTAGATCGGCATGCCAGTAATTCTCATATGCCAAAGAGAAGCTACAAAGGGTTTAAGTTGGTTTTCAGCCTTCCTAACGCTGCGACCCTTTAATACAGTTCCTCATGTTGTGGTGACCACCCGACCGTAAACTTATTTCATTGCTAGTTTATAACTGTAATTTTGCTACGATTATGAATTATAATGTAAATAAATATCTGATATGCAGAATATCAGATATGCGACCACAAAGGGTCATGACCCACAGGTTGAGAACTAATGTCTTAAGAGATGAGCTGAAAGCTTAAAAAATATTTTGAGAGAGATGAGGAAAGGAGGAAGGAAGGGAGAGAGAGACACAAGACATTTACATAATATTTACTACAGTATATTGTTATGCTTCATTATTAGTTGTTAATCCCTCGCTGTGTCTAATTTATAAATTCTGTCATCTCTCTCTCAATCATTTATCATCCGTTGTGTGTGTTGTGTGCATGCGTGAGCGCGTGTGCGAGAGAAAGAGAGAGAGAGAGAGAGAGAGAGAGAGAGAGCCCCACAGTGTGCCTGTGGAGGTCAGAAGACAACTTGGGGGAGGTTCTCTTCCACTGGGTGGGACCTCAGGAACCAAACCTAGATAGTTAGGTATGTTTGGTGGTAAATTCCTTTACCTGCTGAGCCATCTTGCTGGTCCACCCGGGTTGTGTTTTAGACAGGCTGTCTTACTGAATCTGGAGCTCATCAAATTAGTTCTACTGGGTGGCCAGCAAGTTCCAGAGATCCTCCTTCTTCTACCTCCCAGTGCTGGGATTAGAGGTACGTGTCTCCAAGCTTGGCTCTTTTACATGGATTCTGGGGATTTGAACTCAGGTCCTCATGCTTGCAGGCAAGCACTTTACCCACTGAACCATCTCCCTGTCCCTGGTGTTCAAATCTTTAATGGTGGATATTCAGGCTTACCTGATAAGTACACAGTTTTTCTTGAAGATTCTGAGGAATATTAATGTGAAGCTTTGTTTTTCTGTTTTCCTCCTGAGAGATTATTGTCCCGATGGTTTATGGATGACCCAGGATAGAGGTCAATGCAAGCTTATGGAGAGGTGGTTCTCGCTGGCTTGGCTGGTGACTTGGTAACTGGACTAACTGGTTTTTCTTTGGCTTGATGAAATTCATTGTCAGTTATTTCCCATCCTGCCACCCGATCCTTGTGGGAATTGAAATCTGTACTTTGCCACTGAACCCCTGACGTGCCCCAGGGAGGTGCCAGCGACCTTGGTTCAGTGTAGTATGCTCTTCATGTCTCCCTCTTTCTCCCTGGGCCTGCTAGAACTTTCATTAAACAGAGGGGACATGGATGTTGGATTTTTTTGTTTGTTTTGTTTGAGATAGGGTCTCACTGTGTAGTCCCAGACTGACCTCAAAATCTTGGCAGTCCTCCTGCCTCAGTCTTACGAGTGTTGGGAGTCTAGCATTCCTGGCTAGAACACTGTTTTCTGAGTGTGGCAAAATATCTTTAATAAGAACATTGATAATACAGTGTCACTATCCTCATGCTCTGGTTCTGGAACATTCTTATCACCCCTGAGAAGATATTCCATTATTACTCACTCCCCAGTCCAGATTCCTGCAGTTCCAGGCAATGAGCAGTCAACTTCCCAACTGTGTAGATTCACCTGTTCTGGATATTGCTTATCCACAGAACCAGATAATATGTAGTTTATTATATGCTCTTTCTTTCGTTTTTCTGAGGACAATGTTCTCAAAATTTACTCACATAGTAATTTCATTTAGTCTTCATTTATTTATTTATGGCTGAGTAATAGTTATGGTCTTACCAATTTTACCACTTGACCAATGTTTGTGATGTTTCCCCACTTCGGTTATTTGAAGTAGGGCTTCTGCAAACACCTGTGTTCCCAATCTCATCTGTGTCATTCTTTTACCTTTAAGTAATAAGTAACTAACTTTTGTAGGGCTGAAGTTCAAACCCAGGGTCTTGTGCATGCTAGGCAAATATATCACTGAGCTATATATCCCTAGCCTTGATTTTACTTCACCCTGACCCCCAGCATGTGGATTACAGGCCACAGGCCACCACACCTGGCTTTTATGTGGATTCTGGGGATTGAACTCAGGTCCTTGGAGATACTTTACCTAACTGATTCATCTCCCTGGCCCTGATAGCTCCTCTTTGGGTAATGTAAAAATATTGATTAGTTTTCATTCTTTTCAGATTGAATTTCTCCCCCTTGTGGTGGTTAACACTGTTAACTTGACAGGATCTAGAATCACCTAGGACATAAATCTAGGACACCATAAGTGGGTGTGTTTATGGTGACATCTCTAGATTATGTCAGCTGAGGTGGGAAAATCTACCCTCATTGAGAGATGATCATTCTTGTCTTTGGGTTCTGGACTGTATAACAAGGCAAAAGCAAGCTGGGTACTAGCATTCATCAGCCACCTTATGATCCTGTTGTCACTCTGCAACTGTGAGAGAAAATAAAGGTAGGGTCTTGCCTTCCTCCCATATGCTTTTGTCAGGATTTCTCTCATCCATGAGTAAAGTAAGTAATACATGCCCCCTAATATGAAGTACAGCTTAGTTTATTCTATGTCCGTGCCCCTGACGGTCCCAGAAAGAGGAAGGAGTAGCTTGAGAAAAAGTGAGCTCAACAAAGAGGCTTTTCTAGTGAGAGGAGGAACCAGGAAGGGGAAGGAACTGGTCAGGGCTGAGTGTGTCCATCTATGGCTGACCAAGAATCAGGAATGTTTTAGTTCCTTCTTGGCTTCTTCCTCTGAGGAACAGCTTCAGCAAAGCAGAATGGGTGTGGCAGATAGGATGTCGCCTGCAGATGGGGAGGGGCTCCTGGAGAAAATCCTTAGTCTAGGCTGAGGTAAATTGATAGCCAAAGAAATCTTGGGCACTGGGGAGATAGCCCAGTCAGTAAAGAGGACCCAAGTTTGATCCCCAGAACCTACCTACGTATCTTAGTCCATTTTTCACTTGCTGTGATAAAATAACTGACAAAAAGCAACTTAAGGGAGAAAGGGTTTAATTGGCTCATAGTTCAGGCCACATGGACTTCTCAGTCTCTGTGAAGTTACAGCAGCAGGAGCTTAGAGTCAGACACATCCCGTCCCCAGTCCAGAGCAGAGAACAATGAATTAATGCACTGCGCTTGTGTTTGCCTCAGTTTCTCCAGTGTGCTGTCCTGGAGCTGAGCTTATGAGATGATGCCCCCTCATGTGGTAGTGTCTTCCTACTTAATGTATAATCATGCAAACTCCGATATGAATGCTCACAGGCCAACTTAATCTAGACAGTCTCTCACTGAGAGTCCCTTCCTAGGTGACTCTAGACCAGGGGTTCTCAACCTGTGGGTTGTGACTTCTTTGGGGGTGGAAGGACTCTTTCACAGTGGTCCCCTAAGACCACCAGAAAACACAGATATCTACACTAGATTCACAACAGTAGCAAAATTACAGTTATGAAGTAGCAATGAAAATAATTTTGTGGTTGGGGGGGGTCTCCACAATGTGAGGCACTGTATTAAAGGGTTACAGCGTTAGGAAGGTTGAGAACCACTGTTCATAGCCTACTATGTTCAGTTGACAATCAACACTAATCATCAGACCATGTGAAAAAGCTGGACAAGGCGGTACATGCTTGCTGTCTCAGCTCTGGAGAGGCAAGGACAGGTGGATCACTAGGGCTCCCTGGCCAGCCAGCCTAGCCTACTTGGCAAGCTCCAGGCTGGATACAGACAGAATCTAGGCCCTCAAGATTCATTAAATCCTTAATGATGGTATGTATCACCTGACAGCCACGTTTAAAGTTTTTTTCTGGTGTAAGACCATCCTTGTTTTGCAGTGGGTACCACTTGCTTGTTGAACTTTTCTTTTGGCGCAGTGTTGACTTTGATTGGCAAGGCTTGCTTTGTTTTGTGTGTTGGATTTTTGCCATCTCTGTTCATGAGTGAAATTGGGCTGTGTTTTTGGCTTGTTTCATTTTGCAATCTCTTCATTAAGTTTTGTTAACTGATCTTCTCGTCACTTAAAGTGAATTAGGCAGATTTCCATTTTAAAGGTTTTTAAAAGAATTTTAGCATCAGAATTAATCTCTCCTTGAACAACCGAGTAATTTCTTGGGAAATCTTATGACTTAAAATCTTTGTGGGAAGGAATTTTTGAATTTCCTTTCCCCCAAACAAGGTGTTTGGTGAGTTTAGGCTAAAATCTTTTTGTTGTTATTTTGTCTTTTTTTTTTTTTAATTCATTCTGTTTATTAAACATGAAGGCAGCTACTTTTAGGAGCTTAATGATTCAGATTATACTCTATACTCTTGTTTACAAAACTACAGTTTGTTAGTAAAAAAAATCATGTTTAAATATATTACTTCTAAATACTAAAAATTAAAAATACCTTGCAACCATGAAGATATCAGTTTGCTGTCCAGAGACCATACTTTATTTATTTATTTATTTTTCTTTTTTAAAATGTTTATTTATTACTTCAATTTACATCTCCATCACAGTCCCCTCCCTCCACCCCTCCCGGTCCCACCTTCCACTCTCTTCCCCATCTCTCAGAACTCATAATTCTTTATTTTTTAATAATTAGGCCATAATTATAAAAATTATAAGATATAACATACATTCCCAATTTCTAGTCCATACATATTCGGCAACTGATATTAATATTCTATTATCCATCTATCTACATTGGTTTAAAGTTCTATGCCTAACTCATTTTCCATCCTAACTTGCATTGCCAACTTAAAAACATCTAAAATGAATTAATTTTTAAAAAATGAAAAAAAATTCTAAGACGTGTTTGAAAATCTACAGCATCAGCTGGAGATCCTTGAGGAAGTGAAAAGGGTGAGCAGTTGCAGAATACATTCAAAGGTATTGGAAGGGAAAAAAGAACTGGCTTATGCTTGTACCCCAAAGGCCAGGATATTCAATAATGGTTTATCTTGATGGTTCTTTTTTTTTATATAAGTACTTTATTTTTTTTTCTTCAAGTTACATCTCAGTCACAAACCCTTCCCTATTCCCCCTTCCTGTCCCACCCTTCCACCCTCTTCCCCCCCAACAGCTTCCCTTTTCAATCCAACAAATGGTTCTTTCTCTTATAACAGTAAATTCTATACAAAACAGCAGAATTAAATATGCCACTTTTATGAGAGTTAAATGGCCCAGTATACCTTCCCAATGTCCAGTTCATACATATTTGGCCCCTGACTTTAACCTTCTACCTTCTAACCGTCTCCATGAGTTTAAAGTTCTATAACTGACTTAGCTTTCATACTAACTTGCATCGCTATTATAACCATCTTCTTAGATCTAGAACGCCCTCTTGATTCCTAAACAACTCAAGAGTTAGCTATGAGACTCAAGCTGTCTATTCTTCAACCACCTCAAAGAGCTGAGAAGGATAAATATATCTGATTTTATAGGAAGTGCAGGGCCTGCAGCTTCCAATACTAAGAAATGACAAACCAGTGACTACCTGGACAGTTCCCATTTTCTCTCCATACATTCCAGCATCAGTCTTCAGCCTTTTGGTCCTGTTTCTCTGACAGACATTTATTGTAGAGCAGGGATTGTGAAGGACTAACCTACCCTGTCTTGGCAGAGCTAGGCTGTCGACTTCCCTGCTACCAAGTTTTGTCCTTTTTGGACAGCAGTCTGTCTGCAGTTGAAGCAAGGAGTTTTTACATGCCAAGAGATAGGCTTGCCACTAATTCAACCATCTCACACTGGAGATTCTTCGATGCTTATCTTCTACTTGGAGTAGAATAGGGGGTGCTGTCAGGAGCTGATATGTCACGATATCAAAAAAAATCTTAATTTAAGACCACATCTTTGAATGCCATATTCTGCAGATCTCTTGGGGTTTTTGAAGATGCCCTATCTATCTCTTGTATTTAGATAAGCAAATGTTGCTTGTCTCTTAATGGAAGTTCAGCTTCTGCCTACAAACTCCTTAGGACATCTAAACAGCTGAGAACAGAAGGACTGAACATAAAAGGATTGCACTAACATTTTTAACCATTTTTCCATTTTGGTTCAGGCCCCAAACAGGTTTACTACGACCCAAATCAGCAGGAAGTCATTTTAAGAGAGTGACGTCCCATACCCAGAGGGTGGGGAGGGTGTTTCTCCGCCCCCCCCTTTTGGTTATTTGAAGGACAACTGAAAACTCTGTTATTTAGGGGAAGAGATTACAAGTTGTTAAATGGTCCTGTTTAATGGGTTTTGGAGGTTAGACCCAGGGTATTCCTTCTTTCCCTTTTCTGTATCCTTCTTTATCTCCTATGTAGGAATGCACGGACTTGAGAAAAATTGAGACATAGACATAGCACAGGAAGGACCCAGAAGAAGGGTCAGATTATTGAATATGCCCTTATACCTTTGTATATTGATACAAAATTAGTAGTATATTTGACTAAAGTGGTATTGACCATTATTTATTGTGCAAAAATAAGATTGTATTGGACTACGTCGGTATTGATATTTGTATATTGATACAAAATTAAGATTATAGTTGGCCACAATGGTATTGACCCTTGTATATGGACGCAATATTAAGATTGTATTGGGCCACATAGGCATTGATCTTTGTATATTGATACAAAATTAAGAGTATATTTAGCCACATTTGAATAGATCTTTGTATATTGATACAAAATTAAAGGTAACGCTTCCTAATGATATCGTACCTAGAGATACTTAAAAATGAAATGTGAAGCTCTGGCCTCTTGATACCAACCGTCTTAAACTGTTTAGGATAGTAAAGAAAAACAAACTCCTAGTCATGCATGCATGTCACCTTGTTAGCTACTATGACAGTCTATCACAGATATTCTCTAGTATTCATTTTTGTTGCTGCAATAAAATATGATGACAAAAAGCAACTAGGGAGAAAGAGCCTTACCTCAGTTTACATTGCAGGGGACAGTCCATTATTGTGGGAAAGTAAAGGCAGGGGCCTCAACCAGCTGATCATCACCTCGGCAGCAAAGAGAAAGAAATGCTTGCTTTCTCTGGGCCATTCTTTGCACAGTTCAGGACTTCCTGCTTAGGGAATGATGCTGCCCATAGAGGGTGAGGTCTTCCCACAGCAGTTGACATAATCAAACCCCCCCCACATCACACACACACAGGCCAGCCCAGTGTGGACAGTCCCTCACTGAGACTTTCTTCCTGGGTTATTTTCAGTTGTGTCAAACTGCTGAGTAAGTCGGATCCTTACTCAGTGCAATGGGTTTTCAGAGTTTCTAGTTGATGGGACTTTGAAAAGCTTTTATAGTTTTATTTTGAGACAGAGTCTTAGGTAACCTAAGCTGTCGTCAAACTTCCTATGTATCATAGGTTGGCCTTGACCACCTCTCCAATATTGGGTTCCTATATTTACCACCCTTCTTCACCCCAACCCCATCCAACCCCCAACACTAGTTAGTCGAGAAAGGAGGTTACAGGGGAAAAAGGGAGTAGACTTCTTTAGACTACTTCCTGCTGGTTAGGGGCATTGAATTCCTTGGGGCAGGGTATTCAGTTTCTTCTGTCTCTTTTCTTATGACCACTTAACAAACTGCAACCAACAGCAACTAGCCCACAATAGCAACAGTCCCTCTCAGGGTCCTGGCATTTATATAGTCTTTGAAAAGTTCCCAGAATTCCAAATGTTACACACTCACAGAAACTGTCTGCAGCTGACAAAACCACATTCCTCCTAGAGCATGAGACAAATCAGAGTTAGCAGCTGTGGACAATCTAAGCAGCCCCATATCCCACACCCGGGTTTAAAGCAAAAGCGTATTCACGTAACACAACTGGGTTTTTAAGGAAAATTCTCATTATACCCCAGTACAGGAATGACAGGTGTGTACCATATGTTCAGATATATGCTGTACTGGGGCTGGGACTAGGGTGTCCTTCCTGCAAGACCAGTTCGCTATTGCTGAAGTTTATCACTACCTAGCCTATGGAGTTTTCAGACAGACTCTCTCTTATTAGCTCAGGCTGGCCCAGTACTGGGTGTAGCCGAGGATGTCCTTGAACTTCTGATCTTCCTACCTCTACCTCCTGAGTACTGAGATGATAGGTATGTACCACCTGGTCCAATTTTATATATATATATTTTTTTATATGTTTTTTTTGGGGGGGGCAGTGGGCTGATGGCCCCAAAATGTGTGCTAGAGGTTCTGTGTTGAAGATTGCAGGTGGCTTTTTGGTAACTGACTGTTCAGTCCACTTCAGGGGACATAGTCCAGCAGGAATTCTGGCAGCAGGAGCAGAAGAAGTCTGAATGCAAATTCATAGTATGCAGCTGTCCAAGGGAAAACACTAATTTCCTCCAGTAAATGGAGTAAGAGTTCTCCGCCCAGATGCCTGGCTTTATGGGGTTGCCAGGGCATGTGTTTACAAAACCACTTTCTCTTTCTCTCTTTTTGTGTTTGTGGTTTTATGGTCCGGATTTCGGAGCTCTCGCCCAGAGCTGAGTGTGACCTGTCAGTCCACCTGCCCCGTGGCCTTCCAAGCTATTTGTGGCCTTCTGCGTGATCTTGCTGAAAAGCCAGTGTGACTCGGGGTGATGTCAGACAGACTTTTCTTTAGAAGGGCACTGTGATTCATCTTTGTATTTAATGGGCCTGTATCACATTAGAAGTATGACCACAGTAGTTTTTGTTTGAAGTCTAATAAGGGAGTTTGCATCTGCCATCTGGAGGCTGTGTTCCTTCTGTTCCTTTATTGTTTTTGATTAAGACTGGTGTTGGGGGGCAGAAAATGGGTTTTGCAATATTGCTGACATCCGTCCAGAGGGTCTCTTTCCTCTTGTCCTCTTTCCTCAGACTTTATTTTTTTCCTCAAGCTAGAGACAGATATGAAGCAGCTGTGCTTGGCGGGTCTGGTTTTGTATTCTTTTTCATGTGTAATTGTGTGTGTGTGTGTTGTAGTCTCCTATAGCCTGGCAGGCCTGGAACTCACTGCATAGTTGAGCATGGCTTTAAATGCCTGACCATCCAGCCTTTACCTCCTAATTTCACCCTAGGACCACAGGTGTGTGCCACAGTGTATGGCTGTGTGTGTGTGTGTGTGTGTGTGTGTGTGTGTGTGTGTGTGTGTATACACACATATGTATATATATGTATACACACACATACACACTTAATTGTCTGTGTGAGCGGGGTTGGGGGTGGGGGGCATGCTAAGACGTTTGTGTCAGAAGACCATTTGCAGGAGTCAGTAGGTTCTGTCCTGTCATTTAGGTCCTAGGGTTTGAAATACAGATATCAGGTTTGGTTGCGAGCATTTTTACTTGCTGAGGTGTCTTGCTGGTGCTTTATTTTTAAATATTGACTGATTGACTTGGAGTCTCCCTGTGCGGCTCAGTGATCTTGAACTCATGGGCTCAAGTGCTCTTCCAGCCTCAGCTTCTACAGATGGGTGACACCATGTTTAGCAGGGGTCTCTGTCTCTGTCTTTTCTTGTCTCTGTCTTCTCATTTCTGTCTCTCTTAGTCTCTGTCTCTCTGTCTCATGTGTGTGTGCATGCATGTGGAGACCAGAGGATAACCTTAGGTGTTATTTTTTTCCTCAAGTACCTTTACCTTGTTTTATCTTTAAAACTCATTTTATGTTTATGACTGTTTTGTAGGCATATCCATCAGTGCGCCATGTGTGTGCCTGGTACACACAGAGGCCAGAAGAGGGCGTTGGGTCCCCTGAAACTGGAGTTACAGACAGTTGTGAGTGCCACGTGGGTGCTGGGAATTGAACCTGAGTTTTCTGGAAGAGCAGATGGCTCTTAGCCTCTGATCCATCTCTCCAGCCGTCTACCTTACATTTTAGGACAGAGTCTCTCACTGAACTTGGAGCAGCTCAGATGGCTGGCCATCAAGCTCCAAGGGCCTTATCGTTTCTGTCTCCCAAGTGCTGGGATGGCAAGCACGTGCTTCAATGCCTGTCTTTGTGTCAACATGTCCTCATTGTTGTTGTTTCCTTCTCCTACCCCCTAAAAAACCATGAGTGCTGAGGACTGAATTCAGGTCTTCATGATTTGCTGGCACAGGCTGTAGTCGCTGAGCTAACACTCCTTTGGTTTTCCTAGGCCACATTCTGAATGTTGGAAAGGATCAAAGAGACACGGCAGGCAAATCTCTGGTTATACAGTTTTATACCATAGTGTTTGTTTTAGAGAAGGGAGAATCAGAGGTTTAAAATACTTTAATATTAGCCGGGCGGTGGTGGCGCACGCCTTTAATCCCAGCACTTGGGAGGCAGAGGCAGGCGGATATCTGTGAGTTCGAGGCCAGCCTGGTCTACAGAGTGAGTCCAGGACAGCCAGAGACACACAGAGAAACTCTGTCTCAAAAAACCAAAAAAAAAAAAAAAAAAAACTTTAATATTTATTTCCTTATTTATTTATTTGTTTTGGTTTTTCAAGACAAGGTTTCTCTGTGTAACAGCCCTGGCTGTCCTGGACTCTCTTTGTAGACCAGGCTGGCCTCGAACTCACAGAGATCTGCCTGCCTCTGCCTCCCGAGTGCTGGGATTAAAGGCATGCGCCACCATGCCCGGACTCCTTATTTATTTATTTTTGGGTATGGCATCTGCTAGTTTTCCTTGTCAACTTGACAATCTAGAATCACTTTGGAAGAGAGTCTCACTGAGGGACCGTCTACACTGGGTTGGCCTGTGTGGCTTTGTCTTTTTTACATCAGTTCATACCACCGTGGGTAGTGTCATTCCCTCGGCTTCGGCCTTAGCTGGTATGAGAATGGAAAAAGTAGTTTAGCACAGCAAGTGTGCATTTGTCTCTGCTCTGGATGACGGATGTGACCAGCTGCTTCAGATCCCTGCCACACTCATTCCAGTAATGGACTATAATGTGGAACTGGGAGCCAAATAAATGGCCTTCTACCCTAAATTGTTTTTGTCAGGGTGTGTAATCCCGGCCACAGAAATGAAACCAGGAAGGTGTGTGGCTGGCTTCTTTGCTCTTGGACTCAAGCCACCCTGCCAATTCTGTCTCCAGAGTATTCTGATGCCTGTGTCAAACTATTTTCAAGTCATGCTGATCAGTACCGTGGTTTGAATATGCAGTAACCCTGATAGATTCACATATTTGAACACTTGGTCCCCAGATGGGGTCTCATTTGGGGAGGATTGTGGAACCTCTAGGAGGTGGGGCCTACATGGAAGAAGTGGATTGTTGGAGATGAGCCTTTTTTTTTTTTATAGCCTGGCTCCATTTCTTGTCCTGTTTCCTGTTCCTAGCTTCATTCCCTTGCCACTCTTAAGTTGCCAGCTGCCAGGCCTTCCCCTCCATGGTGGCTTGTGTCCCTTCAAGCTGTGAGCCCAAATGAACCCCTCCTCCCTTCAGTTCCTTCTGGTCAAAGAATTGGTCAAAACAATAGGAAAAGTAGTGAAATCACTAAGAGTGCATTTTAGGATTTCTCACTGGCTATTTTTCCTAATTTGTTTTTTGATTTTTTTTTTTAATTGGGGTTAGAGGTGTGCCTCATTGGTAAAGCTTATCCATGTACCATGATTGAATAGCCACAACAATTAAAAAAAAAAAGTCCTAATGACAATGGCTGGAGAGGTGGTTCAGTGGCTCAGAGCAGTTGCTGAACAGGTTTGAGGACCAGAGTTCAAATCCCCAGCACCCACATAAAAAGCCAAGTATGCCCATGTATACCTCTGTGGCTCCATCTCGGTCAGGGACTGGGAGCAGGAGGATATCTAGAGCTTGCTTGATCCAGCTTAGCCCTAGGTTCAATGAGAGACCCTCTCTTATGAGAATAAAGTAAAGAGTGACAGAATGTCTGACCACCCTATATCCTTTTCTGGCCTGAATGCTTTGCATGGTTGTGCATGGCTACACACACACACATATATATTTGTGCATAATACATAAAACACACACACACATATATATTTGTGCATAACACACAACACACACACACACAGTACTCCCCTAGTCCTGGCAAACCCCTACCATTTATTATGTCTTTAAAAATGTATATTCTTTGTTTTACAACTTGTCCTTCATTTCAGAATTAAAGATGAAATTATAATATCACCAGCTGGGTGTATTGCTTATGACAATCTTCCTAGACAGTTGGGAGGCTGTGGCAGGAGGATCACATTTTGTAGATATTCTTTGGCTACAGAGTGAACCTGGGTAACTTGGCACAGTAGTGGAGTACTCGCTTAGCATGCCCAAGTCCCTGGATGCAATCTTCAAACATTAATAGCAACAGCAACAATAATAATACATAAAAAATTTACTCACCTTCCCCAGATCCATAATTTTTTTTTTTTTTTTTTGGAGACAGGGTCTCATGTAGCTTCATATAGCCTCATACTTGGCTATGGAGCTGAGGCTCACTTTGATCATTTTGCCTCCTCCTGAGTGCCGGGAGGACAGGCATGAACCACCAGGCCTAATTTTATGTGGTGATAGAATCTACGTTACGGCCCCCTGTATGCCAGACAAACACTGTATCAAGTGAACCATATCCTCAGGCCCTGTACCTTCACTTTGAGTCAGTGTTTCCTAGTGGGCTCTGCAAACATACACACACATTCAGCTGGAATCCTAGGAGACTTGAGAGGAAAACAAGGCTGTTACCCAAGGCTTGTGTGGCGATCTGTCCGCGTTGCTTAGATCTGTTTGGACTCTCCATTTATATGTGATATGAATTGCGCTTCTAATTCCTTGCATGAATGGCTGTTTGAAGACGTGACTAATACGTCATTGGCCTGAGAAGGAAAACAAAGCGAAACAAAGCTTGAACAAACTTAGCTGTTTATCTTTGCTCACCTTGCAGGCTGATCCCCAGTGATCTTTCTTTAGCCTTCCGGAGATAATTGTGCAAACAAGAAATGAACCATGTCATTCCTGGTTCCAAGTGCCTTGGCAAAGGGCTAAAGCTACTGCCTAGGTGAGGCAGCAATGGTCCTCATTTTCAAAGTTTTCTTGTTACTAGTGTATATTAATGATACATAATGATTTTCATATGACATTTTCATACGTGTATATAAAGTTTGTTCATCATAGTCCTTCCTCTCCTGCTGTTCACCTTACTCTTTTCAAATGGTCCTTATAATTTTATGCCTGGACCAGGTGAGTTTCATTGTGATTGGTTTCAGGAGGGTAGTCAAACTACCAGTGGCCCATGAAGAAAATGTCTCTTCCTGTCTCCTAGCAACTCCAGCTGTCTATCAGAGACGAGTGAGGCCTCGTGAGACCTTCCTCTTACTGATTTTGAACTGCCTAGAAATCCTCTGGGTGGGGTAGGACTTTGTGTCCCCCCTTTCTCCCAGAAACCTTTAACTGCTTATCAATCCTGAAAGAGGTGGGCACTCATGAGCCCCTCCCTTCAGCAACTGTTAGCTGCCTATCTTTAGGGAGAGGCATAGCCTCATGAGCCTCTCTAGTAACCACTAACTATCTGTAAAAATCTGCAGGGAAAGGGGGTGGGGTCTCCTGAGACCCTACCCCTAACAATTGTTAGCTGTCTTCAGGGAGAGATGGAGCATCTTCAGCCCCTCTCTCTAGTAACCATTAACTGTTTATAATAGATTCTCAGGCCTTGCTAGCCCCTGCTTCTTCATGGTGGAATATCCCTTGAGTCAATCATATGTGGGTCTTTGTGGAGGGAATAGCAACTTCTTCTTGTTCAATGGGGCCACTGCCCATCACGCTTGGGAGACAGGGGAGCCAAGACACATGACCCACTGGGGATCACACACCCATTATACCTTAAACCTACCATAGACCAAAGTCAGTGCTTCTGAACTGGCCACATAAATGGGGTATACTCACTGTGTGGTCCCCAAGTGGACAACATTCACATAAATGGGTTCCTCCCTCAGTATCCACAAGGCACACCTCTGAGTCATGGCTGTGGGAATGTGTGGTTCCAGTTCTGCCTCTGTCCTCTGGGTGGTCTGGGCACTGCTGTTACATTGGGCCAGAGAGGATTGGTCGGAGTCTGGAATGGGTGTGGGTCTGCAGAACTCCGGGCCAGTGGAGAGCGTTGAGACTGCAGAAAGCTTTCTCCCAAGACTTTTAGATGATATTAAAACAGCCCAGATGGTATTTAGTGAAATATTTTATGTGTTTATCTTTATTCCAGGGTGAACGTTGGGAAGTGGGAAGGATTTTGGGGGTGAATGCATTCCATTGGCTGAGGCTAAGATGCAGGTGATGTTCTGTTTGCATGGGGAAGAATTTCAGTTGCCCTGCTATGTGACTACCTGTGACTATCTTGTTAGAGGTCACTGGATTATGTACTCTGAAGTATGAATGGAACCAGGGAGGGAGCCTTCCCACTCTTGCCATCTCAGGATGAGATTTCTGGGATTTGAACACGTACCACCTTGTAAGTTCCATTGGCATGGTCCTTGTGCCCGCAGGAGTGGTCACATCAACTTTGTGAAGGGAATCTGTCAGGGCTCCTGTCTTCTTCCCATTTTCTTTTGTCGGGTGACTCCTCCCAGACGTGGAGGTGTGCCTCAGTCTCTGTTCCTGTGGCTGTGAGAAAATACACTGACAAAAGCAACTTAAAAGGGGCAAGGGTTCAAGGGTGTGCTCTCAGTGCACGAAAGTGAAGCATGACATCCATGCTAGTGAAGCAGAGAACAGTGGATGAATTCTAGTGCCCAGTTCCTTTTCTCTACTGTAGACAATATAGGACCCAGGGAGTGGTCCCATCCACAGTTAAAGTGGACCCTTCCACACCAGTTAAAATAGCTAAGAGAGTCCCCTGCAGGCTTGTTTAGAGGCCCGTCTCCCAGATGATGTTTTTAGATTCTATCAAGTTGATAAGTTGAAGGGGCTGATAGGTTAATATAAGTTAGATTTAGTGAATACCTAAGTTTCTGATACAGTCTCTTAATTCGGGGCATGAAGATCAACTGCTGTGAGCAATTAGCTTATCAGCTTATGGATGAAGTCAGGTGAAATGAGGGGAGTCTCTATGAACTGAAAAACAAGGGTGAAGCCAGGTGAAACAAGGAAAGACTTTATGACCTGGCATTGCTTTCAACTGCTAAGTGGGCAGAGCCCAAATTAAGCTGAAGCAGGTGGAACAAGGAGTGATCCTATTTAAGGACAAGTGGATGACACCAGAGAGGTGTGTGCTAAGGGCCCCCGATATGAGAGAGCTCCGAGAGTCCTGCTGGAGAAAGTTCTGGTCGACCAATGGCCAGATCTCCCTGAGGCAGAAGGAAGCTGGTGAGCAGAGAAAGCCTCGGCAAGACAGCAAAAGGCCAAGGACTAAACCCTGTGGCTCAGCTTTTGCCTAGAGGGGTTTGACCTGTCCGAACAGTGGCCTGAACGGAACTATGGCCAGCTTTAAAGACTGAGGCAGAACGGCAGAGTTGCTGATACGAAGGAAGTAAGGTGGCCTACAGACGCTGAGGTCTCCCAGAGAGAAGAAAGCCTCAAGCCTTATTTAAAGTGAGACTTCGATAGCCAATTTACCCTGACGAACCTGCGACTGAGCTATTCCAGAAAAAGGACTGCTAAGTGTGTTAAAGAGTCTACCCCCGAGACTGGTTTCCTGACGACTAAGGACCTGCCCCAGAGACTGTATCATTCTAAAAGGGTATGAAAGTAGTTGTTATGATTATCAATAGGTTTAGTGGATAGGTTAAAGGGGTTGTAGGAATTTATAGGAAGAAATTGTTGGTGTTTGTTATAAGTGAATTTAGTAATAAATAAAGAAGAGTTAAATAAATAATAACTTAAAAGTTCGGTATCAATAAGTAATGTTACCCATCCTACAGTTAGAGGATATGAAAGTGGATTCCAAGGCCGGAGAGATGGCTCAGTGGTTAAAAGCACTTGCTGCTCTTCCAGAGGACCCAGGTTTGATTCGCAGCACCCACATGGCAGCTCCAGCCTCAGAGGATCTGACATCTTCCTCTAGCCTCTGAGGGCACCAGGCACAGACTTGTATGCAGACAAAACACCTAAACATATAAAAATAAGTAAGTAAGTAAATAGATAAATAAAAAGAAAGTGGATATCATGATCTTGTGGTCGAATGTCGAGTGTGCGTGTGCCTGTGTGTGTGTGTGTGTTCTGGTGCTAAACTTTTCCTGAAAAGTTGAGAACAAATGTCTATTCATCCTACATTGGAAACTGATGACACTCTGATTCCACCGAAGTCCAACTTGATGACTGAACCTTAGGTCTTGTGGTTGCCAGATAAGTGCTGGACCAGTGAGCTGCATCCTTAGCTTGCCTTCCACGTTCCCTTTTGTTGTTGTTGTTGGTCTGTGTGTGTGTGTGTGTGTGTGTGCGCATAAGAGCTTGGGTGTACTATGGTGTACATGTGGAGATCAGAAGACAGCTTTTGGATCCGGTTTTGGCCATCCACCTTGCTTTCATGAGCAGTCTCTTTTACTGTTTCTTGCTGTTCTGTACACCAGGCTAGTTGGTGTGTGAGATTTCAGGCCATTCTGTCTGTGCCTCTCATGTTACCACTGGAATACTGGGATTTCAGACATGTGCCACCATACCTGACTTTTATACAGGTTCTGGTGACTTGAACTCAGGCCATCAGACTGCGTGGCAGGTGCCTCTACCCGATGAACCATCTCCCCGTCTCACTGACATTTGGACACAGGGTCTCACTAAGTTGCCCAGGCAGGCCTTGAACTTACGATCCTTTTGTGTCAACCTCCTTCATAGGGGGATTACAAGTCTGCATCACCAGACCTGACTGGCTTTCTTTACTCATATACTTATTTATTTACTCATTCATTCATTCTTTATTTATTCTGGTCAGTGTGACAAAACAGACATAAACTAAAATTTACCATCTTAGCTTATTTTTTTAGAGCACAGCTAACCAACATGAAACACGTTCACATGGTTGTGCAATTATTGACATCCATTTCCAGAACTTTCTCATTTCCCAAGCTGAAGTGCTGTCTCCATTTCTCAATACTCTCCTGAGCTCTCTCAGCCCCTGGTGTCTAGCATTTTCCCTCTTTTTTTATGGAGCCGACATTTTAGGGACCTTCTAAGAGTAAAATCCTTTTGTGATTGCCTTAGTTTACGGAGCGTCATGGCCTCAAGGTTGATCCACGGAGCAGCATGCGCTAGAATTTTATTCCTTTTCAAAGTTGAATAATATTCCAGTGTATGAATATTCATTGCACTTTGGTAGGAATTTATTTGGTTTTATTTATCTGTTGGTGAACATTTGTCTCTTTTCATCTTTAGAAGCTTCTGTGTACACACAAATACAAACATCTGTCCTGGCTATCTAGGTTGTTAGGGTTCAACCCTCTCATCAACTTGATGACATATAGAATGAGGTTAAGGGAGGTGGGAAGACCTGCTCCCTGTGGGTGGCACCGTTCCCTTGGCTGAGACCCTGAACCTCATAAAATGAAAAAGTCAGTTAAGCACAAGCATTGAATTTTCTGCTGCTTCCTGACTGTGATCTAACATGACCTGCTGCCTCAACCTCCTGCCACCATGACTTCTCACCCCGGTGGACTATACCCTCAAACTGTGAGCCAAAACAAACCTTTTCTCTCTTAAATTGCTTTTGTGAGTGTATTTTATGACAGCAACAGAAAAGGTAACTAAGACACCAGGCTTTGGAGATGTTTCACTACAGTGTGTCTTCTGCAAATTAGAGGGAGAGACTTTGGTTTCCTGTGATTCAGGGGGAGACAGAGAAAGGGGGAAGGATGTGGGCTTCTCTCTTCCATTCTCTTTCCCCTGTTCATGGCTTTTCTTGCAGGGATGAGAGAAGCCTCTTGGCTGGGATCATTTTTCTCTTCTTACTTTCTGTTGCCTGCACTCAAAGCCCAGCCTGTCTCTAGCCTGGGAGTGGATGTTTCCCATTGGGATGTGGAATGTGGTATTTTGGCAGGAAATCGGTGCTTTATTCTTCGCTGCTACTGTTGTATTCGTTTATTGAGAGTTGGGGAAACCTCCTTCATGTGGTAGGGAAACTGTGATGGATTTAATTTGCCATTGCAAGCTCAAGCCTCAGCATTTTCACGTGCTTCATTTCAAGATCTTGCTTGGTGGGGTCAAGTTTGAGCCAAGATCCCCTTTACAAATGTGTTATATAAAATCATGTCCAAGAACAAAGAAGACCTTCTCCTCTCTTCCATGTTTTCTTTCCTATTTTTTTTTCCTTCAAACACGCACGTGTCCACAGTACCTGTGGAGATCAGAAGGGGACCCTGGGTTTCCTAGACCTGGAGTTGTATGTGATTGTGAGCTGACTGACTGGCATGGGTGCTGGGAACTGGACCTCAGTCCTCTGGAAGAGCAGTAAGTGCTCTTAACCACGGAGCTACCACTCCAGCTATTTAAAAATATATACTTAAGTGTTGATTATAGCGAAAAGCTATCTGATGAGAAGACAGAGACTTTAATTCATTTAATCAGGTCCAAATTTTATATTATTTGTGCTGGCTTGTTTATTTGTTGAGATAGGGTTGCCTATCTCAACAGGATGGCCCTGAACTTAATATATGTAGCAGATCAGATGGCTCTGGTCCTTTTGACTTCCTCTCCTCTGGTTGGCATTATTCTGTTGTGCTGGGTTTATGTAGTACTGGTGACTGAACCCAGGGCTTCCTGTAGGGTAGGCAAGTACTCTGGCAACTGAGCCCCAGTCTTGGCTGACCTAGGGACTGTGGGTATGGCTCAGGGGTGGCACTCCCCCAGGGAGGGACCAAGGAGGGGTGTTGGTTCAGCTACAGAGTGATGGACCAGCCTGTGTGAGGCCATGGGCTCCATCCTCTGGACCACCAAAAGGGTAAATTATCGATATGTTGTAGTGAAGATTTTGTATTGTAAGCAGTGAAGACTCAAACATCAGGAATTTGGGAGAGGGGCAAGGTGATTGATGGGTTGTTGGGTGGTAGGAGCACATAGCTTTTGAACTCTAACCTTTGAACAAAAAAGCCTTTTTCCCCCAGAATCAGCATCCTGTGGTTGTTTTTTTTTCTTTCCTTTTTTAATGGTGCTTCTGCAGTGTTCCAGGGAGATCTCCTTGATTCCTAGTTTCCTTGGTGGCTTGAGTAGTGAGTTATTCTGACTTCTGGAATCCAGTGTCTTGTGCAGCTTGTGGGTCTTGGCTCTGAACTAGGAGGCCCTGCCAGCCAAAAGAGGTGGCTTCCCCATGCCTGGGGGCCAGCCTGGGAGGCTGCAGGCTTTTAAAGGCCATGGCTTGTGCTGGAGACATGAGTTTCTCTGGCACTGGCCTTGTTGAAAACACATTCCCTAGATGGTTTCTCTTCTACAGAGACCTTGGAGATTTTTGGGTGTGCTGGAGCCCTTCCCCCCCCCCCCCCCCGTATGTACAGTGGAGTGATTTGCTGTTTTCTAGGTGTATGGAGGGTGGTGTGCACACAAGTGGGATTCTCTGCATGCCAATCTCAGCCAGCCCCACCTTACCTTACACTGTCAAGGCTGGTATGATTCCAATCTATGGCCAAGAAATTGAGGCTGGAAGAACAGTCAAGGGAAAGGAAGCAGCGGCTGCTGTGATGGGTTGCAGGCTTGGCTCTCTCTGAGCTCACACCTTGACCTGGGCTCAGGGCCGGCAGCCATTCTCTGTCCTAATTCCTGTGTCCAGCTGGTCATGAACCCTTTTAGCGTTTCTGTCTTTTATGTTCTGTGCTGTGAGTAGGACCTGGGGCCTTGTGCATTCTGGGTTAGTATTTGCTTCTGATCTGTATTCCCACTTTACCTTATTTGCTTTATGCTAAGGATCTCATGTAGCCCAGGCTGGCCTCATCTTAAACTCACTGTGTAACTGAGTTTCCTTCAGATTTATTTTAAAATTTAATTTGTTTTTTCTCTGAAAAAGAAAAAGCATCAAAAGCAGTTACTTTCTAGACTAGGGAGCAGGGATGTCTTACCTCCTCACCACTGCCTTCTTAACTGCCTGCTGGATCTAAGCACACTGTGGTCGAGTCCCTTCAAATTTCCCATTCTGTCACTAGGCACCTGCCGACTAGTAGGACTTGCCTGTCTCTTGCCAACAATTATGTCCAAGATTGTTCCAGCAGGAAGTTTCCAGGCAATGTTAAGTGACTGAGCCAGAAAGTGGTCAGAGCTGGCTCCCATCTGATCTGAGTGGAACGCCTCAATCGTCCCGCTGCAGAGGATAATTATCTGATCGTTAATACCCTTGACCTTCCTTTTTGGGGCCCTGCGTAGCAAATGGGGTGTGAACATGAACTCTAGACTGTCTCCTGTAGCCAGCAGATACAAATGACATTATGCACTTGTAAAGACAGGCCATTTGCGAAGCTGTTTGTTCTGACAGCAGCCTTCACCCCCTCACCTCGCTTTCCCAACCCCTGAAGCACTGGCTTATCTTTACCTGTTGAGGCTTAATTGATTCCACATTAGCCTTTTTAAAATTAATGTGTGTTGTGTGTGTTGCACATGGGCATGCAAGCGAGTGCACTCTCCCATGCATGGCAGTGTGGTGGCCAATGGTTGGTGTAGGAATGTCTTCAGTTGCCTCGCCAACTTATTTCGTTACTTTTTAAAATTTGGTGTGTAAGTGTATGTATATGTGAGTTTGGGCGCAAGTGTGCCACATTGCACTTGTAGAGGTCTGAGAACTCTTAGGGGTCAGTTCTTACCTTCTACCTTGTATTGAAGCAGGGTCTCCATGCTAGCTGTCTCGAGAGCATCCAGCCAATTTTCCTGTCTCTGCCTCTCCTCCTGCTGTAGGAGTGCTGGACTCACAGATGCTTGCTACCACACCTGGCATGTCTGGCTCTCTACATGGGCTCTACCGATCAAACTCAGGTTATCAGGCTTATGCCACAATTTCTTCACCCACTGGGTCATCTCTCCAGCCCCAGATTACCTTCCGCTCAGAGACTGTCATGGTTGCTAGGGATGGGTCCTCTCTTGGTCCTCAGTCTTCAGCTCACAGTGACCAGAACAAATTTGCTTACAGGAGCAGCACCTATGTCTTGGACCTTGGACCTTCAGAAAGGTCCTAATGTGACAGTCTGATCCAGGGTATTGGACACTTTTTACTCAGGCTACTATAGTTTTTGCTTAAAAAAAAAAAAATCACTGGTACTTTAGGGAGATTCAAATCTCAAATGTGAATATAGTAGTTAAGTTAAAAATTACTTATCCTCTTACAATTTCATATGTATATGTATATATATAATGTACTTTGATCAAATTACCTTCTTTTACCTCCTCCCCCCCACTGAACCTCCTCTTCACAACAAATCCCTTTCCTGCGTTATTATTGTGTGTGTGTGTGTGTGTGTGTGTGTGTGTGTGTGTGAGAGAGAGAGAGAGAGATAGAGAAAGAGAGAGAAAGAGAAAGAGAGAGCGAGAGACTCTCTTCATATACCTAGTAGTCCTTGCATGAGCATGGGTGTGTGTGGGGTATTGGTGACACCAGTAAGGACTGTGACTCTCCTTACTGCTGAGTTATAGTTTTTTTTTTAATGTAGTTCATTTATTTATTTGTGCGTGTGTGTCATTTTTACTTTTTAATTTTTTCTTTAGAAAGTTTCCTTATGATATTTTATTTATTGTGTGTGTATATGTGTAGCATAGCCAGGAGGGGACCGAGGATGACTTGCAGGAGTTGGTTCTTCCTTTTCACCATGTGGGTCCAGGGAATGGAACTCTAATCATCAGGCTTGGCAACAACTATCTTTACCCACTGAGCCATTTTGGTTGGGTGACAGCTCAAAAAAGCTGGGAACCTGGGGCACACTGCACAGCCTGCAGGCAGCCCAACAGGTTGAGAGTGTCCTTTCCAGGTGCCCCAGTTGGTCTAAAGCCTCTTCCAGGCAGCTGGACTGGTGTGGTCTCAGCCTTCGTTTTCTTTGCAGCTTGGGTTACCTGAATCATCTTTGCAGTCTGCCTTTGCTCTTCTGAGAAGGACTCTCAGCTTCTATTGGTCATTCTAGCAGGGAGGAGCCTAGTGAATCTGAACAGTTTTGGGGACTTCCTGAAGCTATTTTGAGTGATTTGCCTTCCCGCTTCCTGCGGGATGGAATGCTTCCTTCTGGGAGGAATCAGTTGCACAGCACCTGACGAAAGCAGTGTAAGGCAGCCAAGGTTGTGGTGGCTCTCGGTTTCACCAACATGGAGAAGGCGTGACAGAGATCATGGCTCCCACAGCTTGTGCTGGAGACACCTTCGCCTATTATTAGTGGGACAGGGAGCCCAGAGCTCAAGCCTAGGTCATCTCCAGCCATCTACTTCCCGACACCCTGAGTGCATTCTCAGGGTTCCACACCCAGCCAGACTGCACCACCAGCTGGGGCACAAGGGGTCAAAACACACAAGTCTGTGGGGGGGGGCATTTTACTTTAAAACATAGCAGGAAGAAAGTGAGCAGGGGGTAGAGAAATGGCCCAGTGTGTCACGGTAACCCTTGGCAACCTGAGTTCCATCCCTGGGACCTACATGGTGGAAGGAGAGCAGGGACTCTCACATGTTCTGTGACCTCTACAAGGGTGCCACCACACCCACAGGCCCATCCACAAACACAAACAAATAAATAAATAGGCACATAACTGTTTCAAAAGCAGAGTCAACTGAGCAAGGCCTTGGCTCCTCTGGTAGCATGCTCGCCTGGCAGACGGGAAGCCCTGGGCTCTGTCCCTAGAACCACACAAACTAGGTGTGAAGACGCACACCTGTCATCCCAGCCCTGAGGAAGTAGAGGCAGGGGATTAGGTGTTCAGTGTTGTCCTCGGTTCTATAGTGGGGGTTTCAGGCCAATCTGGACTACACGAGTGAGACAGTCTCAAAAGAACAACAACAACAAAAAAAACCACAAAGTAAACAAATACAGTGTTAATCCTGGGTGATTCCTATGGGTTAAAAAACCACCTGAGTTGAATTCTGGGACCCAAGTGGTAGAAGGAGAAGACTGGCTTGGGCAAGATGCCTTTTGGCCTACACACACCCACACACACCCACACATGGGTGCACACGCTTCTTCCACAAATCTAGTGGCTGGTGCAAATTGCTTTGTAACTTCAATCAGATATGCAGTATCTGCCAGTCTTCTTGGTGAAAGGAGAGACTAGCCCCTGGAGCTGTCCTGAGCTGGCTGGGGTTGATACAAAACTAATGTGCTATTGAAAACCCAGTGTTCTTTTGCTTTAATTAATTTTTCTTTATTACCCTCCCATCCCACCCCTGTGCTGTGGAATCAGCCCAAAGCCTCCACATGGTAGGCAAGTGCTTTCCACCAAGCCTAAGTTTCTCCAACATGGTGGAGAAGGCTTGACGGAGGTAAAAAGAGATGAAGGGAAAAAACTGCATATGCTGGCAAACAACATTCTAGAAACATCCGTGCTGACCACCTCTGCAGCAGAAGCACCGAATGGCCAGCATTTATAGGGAGATGGCTCTGGAAGGCCTTTTGGTTAGTGTTGGTGGTTTCCCAGGACCAATTCTGAGCTGCTTCCTGCAGGAAGTTACTGTAGTTGGTGTCCTCTTACACTGTTGACACATTGCTCAAGATGTCCCAAATCAGGCTGGAGGGTGAAGGTGTGTGTCTGTGTGTGTGTGTGTGTGTGTGTGTGTGTGTTGTGCATGAGTACACATGCAAGTACATGGATTTGTGTATCAGCTTAAAGGATTTTTATCAGCATTTTTGCCTTTTTTTTTTTTTTTTTTTGAGGTAGCATTGTATATAGCCAAGGTTGGCCTTAAACTCACTGTGTACCCATGAATGAACTTGAGCCAATCTTGTAGCCGCTGGCTACCTCCTCAGTGCTGGGATGACAGGCATGTGTTACCAGGCCTGGTTTATGCTGTGCCTGGGATGGAGCCCAGTGGTTTGTACCTGCTAAGTAAGCACTCTGAGCTTCAGCCCAGCACCGAGTTGAGAAGCATTTTGAGGGAGAGATGGCCTTCACATCCCAAGCCAGGAAAATAACCTTCATCTCAGAGACTGGTGATAGGGGTTGGAAGCCAACTTGAACAAACAGATGTGGAAAGTCACACTGACCTTCCACTGTGGCCTCCATCCCACAGTATATCTCTTCATAATGTCCCTGAACGTTACTACTCTGGTCAAGGCCAGAGGCTCAGTGGATGAGAGGGCTTCATATGCAAGCCTCAGGATCTGAATTCAATCCATGGAATCTATGGGGGAAGGAGAGAACCAATGCTACAGAATTCTCCTCTGACCTACACAAGTGTGCGCATGGAAACACACACACACTTAATGTGCTCCTCAATTGCTCTCCACCCCTCTTTTTTTAGGGTGTCAGAGCTGAAGTTGACACTTTGGTCCTTACGCTTGCACAGTGAGCACACCCAATAAGTCACCTCACCACACCATGCCTAACCCATACCTTGTTTTGTTAGACAGGATCTCTCATTGAACTAGAGCTTGGCACAGAAGGCTAGATTGGCCAGAGGGCCTCATGGACCCTCCTATTTTTACCTTTCCAGATGCCTCTGTACCTGTTTTTCTTTTTCTTTCTTTCTTTCTTTCTTTCTTTCTTTCTTTCTTTCTTTCTTTCTTTCTTCCTTCCTTCCTTCCTTCCTTCCTTCCTTCCTTCCTTTCTTTCTTTCTTTCTTTCTTTCTTTCTTTAAAGCATGGGTTCTAGATATCAAATGCAGGTTTTTGTGCTTGTGCAGTGTCCTAGTTTCTTTTCTGTTGCTGTGACAAACACTCCATCCAGACACAGCTTAGGGGAGGAAAGTTGGCTTTTACAGGTCACAATCCATCACAGAGGGAGGTCAGTGTGGGAACTCAAGTGAGAACTGATGCAGAAACCATGCTCGCTGGCTCACTCACAGGCTCATGCTTGGCCAGCTTCCCTGTACAGCCAGGACCCCTGCCTAGGGAATGGTGCCACTCACAGTGAGTGGGCTGAGTCCTCCTTAACATGAAGACAATTCCTCACAGATTGAGCTGATACAGACGACGGTTCTGGGCCATGCAACAGGAACTGTATGGACTGAGCTTGTCTCCCCACAGGCCTCTAGTTTGTTTCTTAACTGAATCACTGTAACCCAGCCCCTATGGCACCCCCGTGGCCCCTTAAAGGGAAAACACATGGCTCAAGTTTCTAGTCTTTTCTCTTTGAGACAGGGTCTCGTGTAGCCCCGCTGCCTCAACATCACCTTGAGTTGCTGATCCTCCGGCTGATACCAGTACTGGGATGACAGGCATTTTCCATCACACAACTTTACTTGGGATGGAACCAGTGTTACTTGTGTGCGAGGCAAGCACTCTAATTGGCTGAGCCCCCGGCCCTGCCCAGCCCTGATTGGCAGTCTTAAAAGCCATTTATGAGTGAGCTGATTCACAGAATGTCTGGCCAGGCTGAAAATATCCCAAAGCCCGTGGTTAGGGAATTCAAGTGCCCCTTTTCTGTTTATTAGCTGTTATTATTATCATCATCAGTATGACTGCTGTTGTTATTTTGGAGAGGGAGAGCTGGGGCTGGGAACCGGGACCTCTTGCACCCTGGGAATGCATTGCCAGTATAAGTTTAACCCTATTCAATTAGCTCCATGCTGATGTCATCTTGCTGCAGCATTTCAAATCCTTATTGCTTCTTCTGCTGTCACCTTCACAGTTCTCATGTGGACTGTTAAATATACCCATGATTCTTAGCTTCTATTTTTAATTGTTTTATTACATTTTATTTATTTATTGTGAGTGTGTGGGTGCATGCCATCGTGGGTATGTGGTGGTCTGAGAGTAACTTTTGGGAGTTGGTCCTTTCCATCACGTGGGACCTAGAGACTGACCTCAGGTCATCAGAGTTCATGGCAAGTGCCTTTTCCCGTTGAGCGGCTGCATCAGCCTGCTATTTTTATTTTGACGGATAACGTAGGTATGCGTGCATGCACGTGCAAAGCCTGGAGGTCACATTTAGGTGTCTTCCTCTACTTCTTCCCACCTTGTTTTTGGGAATGTTTCTCTCTGAATCTGGAGCTCACTGATTAGTTAGAATGACTGGCAGAGATCTAGCTGCCATGTTCCCAACCCTTCCTTCCCACTCACTGTCACCCCTTGGGGGGCATGCTAAGGCATGAGTGTGGAGGTCTTGTATATGGGAATTAGTTCTCTCTTTCTACCGTATGAGCTAGGATCATCAGGGTTGGCTACCAGCATGTTCATCCACCAAGCCATCCTGCTGATCCTTGCCAAGTAGTTTGATCTTCTGGCGGCCTCCAGCTAGTCATCAGTCCTTCTCTGTAAAGAAATTGGTAAGACCTAACAGATGTGTTTAGCCGGAAGACACAGGCCCACCTAGGAGGACATCTTGCATGGATGGGGCTGGTTATCACAATTCCTCTGTGAGCTATCTGCTCTTAATTACTTTATGTGTAAATGTTTTGCCTCATGTACGTCTGTGTACCATGAGTATGCCTGGTGTCTGTGCAGGACGGAAGAAGGATTTATATCTCCAGGAATTAGAGTTCCAGAAAGTTGTGAGCCACCACGTAGGTTCTGGGAACTGAACCTATGTCCTCTGAGGAGCAGCCATTGCTCTTAACCACTGAGCCATCACCCCAGCCTCTTATTTTTCTTTAATATGATATTTTAATTCGTTCTTTGATAATTTTACCCAGCATAGTTTGATCATATTTACCCCTGGAACTCCCTCAACTTCTTCCAGATCTACCCCAGTCCCCGACTCAATTCCTTGTCTTTGTTTGTTTGTTTTTTTCTTTAATAAACCCCGAGTCTAATTTGTGCTGCTCATATGCTCCTGGGTGTGTGGCTGTCCCTGGAACATGGTGACCAATCAGGGGCCAAACTTTTAAAGAAAGCTGAGTCTCCGTTTCCCAGAAACCATCAGGTGTCAATGGTCCTTTAGTTAGTATGGGGCTCACGTGGCAATGCTGAGCAACTTGATCTTGTTGTGCAGATCCTGTGCTTGCAACCACAGCCACTGTGGATTCATGAGTGCAGTGGGCCTGCCATGTGCAGGGGACACTTGTTTGCTCTACTTCTCCCCAGTTTCTGGCTCTTACACCCTGACCCCAACTCTTCAGCTTCAGCAGTGTTTCCTGGGCCTTGGGGGAGGGGATGTGATATGGAGAGCCCATTTCTGGCTGAATGCTCCATTGATGCTTCCCGGGTTTTTATCTATCTATCTATCTATCTATCTATCTATCTATCTATCTATCTATCTATCTATCTATTTATTTATAGTTTTAAGAACCAGGCAGGGTGGCTCACACCTAGCACTCTAGCACTCTCAAGGCTGAAGCGGAAGGATTGTAAGTTCAAGGGCAGCCTGAGTTACAAGTGAAAATCCTATCTCATATAAGCAAGAAATAAATACGTGAGAAAGTACATAATGTTAAATTTACCATTCTGACCATGTTTAAGCCACAGTTCAACAGCAGTCACCATGGCAACCACATATATCCATTTCCAGAACTTTCTCCTGTACCCAAACTGAAGTTCTGTCCTTGTTAAACACTAACTCTCTTCCTTGCTATGGCACCAGGTACCTGCCTTGCTGTCTCTAGATTTGATGACTCTAGGGACCAGCATTATGTCCCTGAACAATCACCTCCTATGTACAAGCATTAAGTTCACCTAACCCTCACCTTGACCCTGACCCTCTCCTTTCTCTCCCTCCTTCCCTGCTTCTTTTATTCCTTTTCCTTTGCATCATTCGTTAAGAATGCCGCCTATTTTTTCCTTTAAGATTTGTTTTTATTTGTGTGTATATGTAGGTATACCACATGTGTCTGTGCATGTGTATGTGTGTGGGCACCATTAGAGGTCAGGGAGGGCATTGGATTTAGTTGCAGGTGGTTGGGAGCCACTGGACATGGGTACTGGTAATCAAACTGCCTCTCCAAATGAGCACTCTTTAACCACTTAGCCATCTCTCCAGCCCTGCCTAACACCTTCTTTGAGATGAGGTCTCTCACTGGCTTGAATGGGACTCACCAAGGCCTCACTATGTCCCTCAGGGCTTAGATCTTCACTACCATACAGGTATAGGTAGGTAGGTGGTCTTTGGGATGGAACCCCAGGTTCCATGCATGCTGTGTTATGTATGGTTTGAATGAGGAATGTCCCCTGTAGGCTCTTGTACCTAAACACTTAGTCTCCAGATGGTGGCACTGTCTGGAGAGGTTATGGGAACGTTAGGAGGTGTATGTAGCCTTGCTAGAAGAAGTATGTCATGGGGGGGGCTGGATGCCCCACTTCCTGTCCCTCCTACCTGCTTCCTGTGTGGATGGAAATATGACTCATCAGCTTCCGGCTCCTGCCATCATGGCTTCCCTTTCTGTGGTCATGACTTCACCTCTATGGTGGGTTCTAGCTTTCTGGAACCATAAACCAGAATAACCCCTTTCTTTCCTAAGTTGCTCTTTTCAGAGTAGTTTCATTACAGTAAGAAAAATGTCACTAAATCACAAGGCAGGCCCTCTCCAGCTGAGTCATAGCCCCAGCTGTGGCTCTGTCATTCCCGTTTCCTCCACTTTCATGGTCCTGCCTGTCCTTGTCAAGGGTATTATTGCTCCCCAGCTTCTTACTGGGGGTGATTCTGTATATGTCTTGGGACATGTTGTCAGAGCTAGGGGGTTCTACTGGCATAGGTGAGGACAGTGTAGGTAGGTGAGACATTGTACAAGGGCTGGTCCCCACCCTAGAGAACAGGCCACCTCAAAATGCCTATAACACCTAAGCTGATAAACCCACCTCTTAGACAGGAGGCCTGCTGGGAGTGTCTGCTGGTTTTGAGTCAGTGACATGGGACTTCCCAGCAGTGATATTAGCAAGGCTAAATTGAAGTATGAAGTGGGGCTGGATTTTGTTCCCGTCCTTTCTCTAAAGTTCTCTTGGAAAGGAGTGTCTGTTGCCCTTTGCTAAGAACATGCCATTTGTGGGTCATTTCAGAACACTTTCGTACTTTCTGTGTGGCTGGTTCCAGGCTTTCCATCCGTGGGACAGAAAGCACCTGCTCGCTCCTCCCTGACCCTGTGCAAATGTAGTTGCCCATGTTTCGGTTCACAAGGGGTCAGAAGATCAGGCCCTTGGCTTTTGTTGCCAGTTGATTTAATTTGTTACTCATAATAAAATCTGGAACTCACCTGGCTCAGAGCCACTAGCCATTAAGAATGTTTGTTGGAATACATTATGTAGACCGGTTCCTTGGAACAGCCAACGATAAAAGCAAACTCACCATGGGCAGGAGGGGTAACAGAGGGAAGGGGTCAGTCTCCCAAACGGAAGTTATCTAAAGTTACCTTATTGCTTAATAAACCAACAGATTTAGCAGAGGGAACCCCCTCTCCCACCCCAATTGCTCAGTAATTTTTCTTTCCTTTGAACATGTAGCTCAGGCTGGCTTCTAATTCACTATGTAACTGAGGATGTCCTTAACTTCTTCTGATCCTCCTGACTCCACCTCCCCAGTGCTGGGATGACAGACAGACATGGGCCAACAGGCCCAGTTTAGGCAGTTCTGGGGAAGGAAACCAGGGTTTTGTGCTTGTTATACAAGCTCTCTACCCACTGAGCCACACCCCCAGCCCAGCGTTCCTGAAGGTAGGTAGCAGACATTGATTGATGGGTCCTTGGTGCACAGAATTTAAATCCCTAATCTTCTTCTTCTGGAATTTGCCACAGAAAAAGGATTATAAAATTTGGTTTTAGATCCCTTAAATATGGGTGTGCATGGCCACGGAGATCATTGGGGCGTGCTGTGTTGTCCAGCTGATGAGTGTTTTGAGGATTAATAGTAACTGGGGCGTGGCTCAGAGGGTAGGGCACTTGCCTGGCATACACACAACCCTAGGTTTCATCTCCAGCACTGCGCAGGCCGTGTGTGGTGGTGGGCCCCTGTTATCTGAGCAATCAGAAAGTGGAGGCATGAGGTTAATTTTGACATATGAAATAGATACCTTGTGTCAAGAAACAAAACAACAAACCTCACAGTTCATTGATGAACACCTGGCGTGGTACCTTGCTCGAAGGAAGTTGTTGACACCCTGGTACAGGACAGAACAGAAGAATTTCGGCCTGCGAGTCCATGGCATCTTTGAGTTGGCAAGGGCCTCTTGTCTAGTTTAGAAAATTGGCTTCCTCCTTGTATCAGTTCCACAAGGTAGGCCTAATGACATGCCATTTTTGAAAAGGGCTGGAGAAGTTAAGATATTTGGCCAAAATATCCCAGCATCCATCAGGGAATGGCAGATTCATTCTCAGGTCTTCATGCCTTTCTGGCTTTCACTTCTAATCATAGACGTAAATACTGTACCCTTGCAGCTCTGCCCAAGGCGACTCTGCCCTGCCTCTCTAATTTTCCACTAATCAAGTTTTTTTTTTTTTAAATTCAAGCCACTGCAGTGAGCTCACCCGTTCTCTGGCATCAGAGGGCTAGAAAAACCTCTCACGTGTGTTCATGGAGCCAGCATAAGTGGATGGAGACTTATTTGCCCCTCTTCTTTACATTGTCCCATTGGTCGGCAGATCCTTTATGGTTCCTCAGATCCATTTCCATGGAGCCCCTGCTGTTGACTTCTCACACCCTTGAGAGTTGTTCTCTGAAGCTGGTCAAGGTCATGATGCTGTGTGTGTATGCACAAGTGTCGTTGTGTGTATTTGAGTCTACTTTTCTAAAGCAAAGTTTCTGTTTGGGTTTCCACGGTTTAATTTTCAAGGATCCTGCCCTTCCCCCTGCCCCCTGTCTCATTTAGTTGCTAAGGTACATTCAATTTTATCTTCGTATCCTGTGGGACCTAGTGAATAATGGATGAGCAAAGGGCAAATGACTGCCAAGGAAAGGGATAGGAAGGGGATTGGGGGACGGATTTTGAGTGTGAGAACCCAGGTGGACCTTTGATCTCGGGGCTTCAAAGGGAGAGTCGAAACCTAAGTAGAATCAGCCTAAATGGAGCTGGCCAAGGAAGGGGTCCTGTCTCACGGAGGGGGCATTGATTGTGTTTGCCTTACACTGGCTTCAAGGAGCTAACATCTGAGCATACCGAGGTGGAGGTGGCTTTCTGAGAGCTGCAGAGTAGGAAGGGGTGGGGTACTTCATTGTAAATCCTTTCCACATTCAAAGCCAAGTTTCCTGCAATTCTCCTTTCTCTGGGCAGGATGAAAAGACATGACTGTGTAGACATGTGTTTTACTTGAGATTATAACTTTCTTTGCTTCTTTTAGTGAGGATTTCTTGATTTCTAACTTCCTTATAGCCTCAGCAATCACTCCTCTCCTTTTTTTGTATGTGTGAGCTTAGTCCCCTACCTCCCGTTAAAAAACAAAACAAAACAAAAAACAAACAAACAACCCCCCCCAAACCTCATTTCAGTTGTGGGCCCAAATTTTACTCAAGGCTCACGGTACCAATTCCCCTGGTATCCCACAATCATAGGCCTCATGGAGGAGTGTGCTCAATAGCCCTCAAATTATGGTTTTCTAAATCTTGATTTCTGAGAGGAAAATTGGGCATTCTGTGTTCTCCCCTTCCAGTCCTAAGTGTCCTGCTACCGTGTGGGACATTTCCAGGCAGTGGCAAAGGGAAGGTACCTAGGTGAAGTGCCATCATTTTGCAACCTGATATTAGGGCTTAAACAAAATATTTGTTTTATTTAGATTGCTTGACAACTCTTTTGGGCTGCATCTGGGGAAAAATATGGGGAGGGTTAAAGGGAAGATGGAGAGATTAGATTGTGAGTTCAGAAGTTCATGGACACATGGAGGCCTCTGGCTGTAGCCTTTTTCTTCCTTTTTTTCTTTTCTATGTGTGTATGCATTATGTGGATGCATGTGTTTGTGTGTTCACACACACGTACATGTGGAGGCCAGAGGGCAGATCTCAGGTGTCTTCTTTGATGGCTCTCTACTGTATGACTATTTTTTGAGACATGATCTCTCACCAAGCTGGTGCTCTGAGATTCAACGAGGCCAGCTGGCCAGTATGTTTCAGAGATTCTCCTGTTTCTACTCACACAGAACTGTGGTGACAGCCGTGTGGTACTGCATCTGGCTTTTTTTTTTGGTTTTTCGAGACAGGGTTTCCCTGTGTAGCCCTGGCTGTCCTGGACTCACTTTGTAGACCAGGCTAGCTTTGAACTCACAAAGATCCACCTGCCTCTGCTTCCCAAGTGCTGGGATTAAAGACGTGTGCCACCACCGCCCGGCTTGCATCTGGCTTTCAATGAGGGTGTGGGAGATCCAAAGTCCTCATGTTTGTGTGGCAGCCACTTCAGTTTAACCAACATTAAACTCTGGTCTCTACACCCATACACGTGCATTCCCTATATAGTACATACAAAAATAAGTAAATGAAATAAAGAAATCAACAAAATAAAGATTACAGTTCTCTGAGGAATCTATTTTTTGGCCACGTCTATTTCACAAGCAACACACGTGTGTGTCCACATATATGCACATACATAGATATCATATATAGCACATGCGCACACAAACATACAACACACATAACACACATGTACACATATATGACATATAGCACATGCACACACAAACATACAACACACATGTACACATATATGACACACTGCACACACAACATACATGTACACATGAACATGTACTAACAGAATACATACACTCAGATTCCCTAGTGTTGTGAATCAATTATCATGAAATCAACTAAAACTTATAGCACCTCTGTCACTATGAGGCCTGGTGACCAACTTCACTGTGTTGGTGGCCATTAAGGACACTGTTTAGCAGCCAAGCAAGGTGTCTCCTGGTCCTGCTAACTGTCCTTAACCCAACTGACTTGTGTCTGCAGAGGGGCTCCTGCAAAAAGACATCATGGAACCCAGATGGCCAAGGACTGACTCTAGAAAAGCCATCAATCATATTAGCTGAACTTTTCATGGTTAAGAGTGCCCCTTTCCCAGTCCTCCTTGTTAGTGAGACTTTCCATGTGCCTGACTTCAAACTCCTCCTTCCCCGTTCCCTGTTGCTCGTCTCCATGAAAGCTGCGATGATTGCTCTCTCAACTAGAACATTGTCAGATCTAACCACCTCCCCCCCAGTGCCCTCCAGTGACACAGAAAACTTATAAATGTGGGTCAACACAGTGGAGAGAGATCAGCCAGCAATTTCAGGTACAAGACATCAAGAGAGACTGAAGCAAAAACTGCTGGAGATTCAAAGGAGAACATGACAGCTGGGAGACAGCCCAGTCGCTACAGCACTTGCGAGCTGAGTTCAGAGTCCCCAGAACCTATGTGAAAGGTAAAAAGCTAGCTGTAGTGGTGCAAGCCTGTATTCTCAGGGATGCTGAGATCTGAGGCAGAGACAGGGTTATCTCTGGCAGGTTGTCTGTCAACCAGCCTGGCCTACTTGGTGAAGTTCAAGGTCAATGAGAGAAGGTACCAAACCCAGCAATTGAAAATTTCCTCTGACCTCCTCCTAACAATTACATCATGCATCTATGCCCATACAGGTGGACCTCTTACATGAGCAGACACACATGCAGGTGCAAGGCGAGGCACACAAGAGAACTTGAGAAAGCTCAGACAGACTGCAATACCACTGGATCGTGTACATTAAACTCAGCTAGGGTGCTGGGGAGATGAGGTTGCTTGCTCCACAAACCTAAGGACCTGCGTTCAAAGCACCTATGTCCAAAGTCAGGCATAGCTCCATGTGACAGTGACGCCAGAATTGTAGAGACAGGCAAATCCTGAGTGCTGCCGGCCATTCATCCAGCCTAGAGGTTCCCTTACAGTGAGACCCTGTCTTAAGGCCACAAGACACAGGGGAAGATTCCTGACATCCTGCACTGGCTTGTACATAAGTGCACAGGGACACGCACACCCAAATACTCACACACAACACGCATACAAGTGTTAGGTAGCAAGGAGTTCAAATAATATTGGTCTTGAGAACATGGCAATGGATTGAAGCTAAAACTAAACAGCACCCATTTTAAATATGGTGGGAATGTTTAGAGAAGTTCATCCGTCAAGGAAACCAGTATAACCCCAAAGTACAGACATTATTGCTCTGGACTGTATCTGCAGTTGCCAGTGTTCTTATCTGGAATTTAAGTTTTCAAAAGCGTAACCAAACAGGCACAAGTGACGATTTTCTGCTACTTGGTCATGTGAAATAATAACCCAGGGCTGTCAAGAAGTCTCAGTAGGTAAAGGCATTTGCTGCCATGCCTGATGACCTGACTTTATTTCCCAGCACCCACATGGGACAACTCTCCAGGGTTGTCCTTTGGCCCTCACACCTGTGTGATGCCACACACACTCATACACAAATCTCACTTCTATTGTTAGCTGTCTAAAATGTGTGTGTTCTATACATACATGAGGAAAAGATTCAGAATCCTGTAAAGGAAATGCAGGTCCATGCCTCTTTGGAAGTTCTTTTTCAGAACAAGCTGAGGAAACGTAAAAAGCCTGATTTTCAGGGTTTTTTGTTTGTTTTTTCTTTTTTTTAAACAGAGTCTCATATAGCCCAGGTTGGCCTCAGACTCCTTGTATAGCAGAGGATGACCTTGAACTCCTGGTCCTTGCCTGCTTGTACGTCAGCACTGGAATTACAATGGCCAGTTTATGGGGTGTTAGGGATGGAATCCAGGGTCTCCTACTTGCTGGACAAACACCAACTGAGCCACATCTCCGCCCTCGTAACTACTAAGCCCCGGCAACTCCACCCCTTGATGGCTTCATACATCAGTGCCTTCCTTCCTGTCCACTCTGCCCCCAGGCTTCTCAGAGCTCCCCCCACTCTCCCTAGTGGATCTAGATCTGTTCTGCTCTTTATGTGTTTAATTTGCCTCTCATCAGCTCTGACCTGTTCATAGGGCTCTAGTGATTCATGCATCGGCATATCTTGTATACTTCTTCCCTGATGGGAAACACTTGAGCTATAATCCATTGCAAATATCTCAGTGATAACCACCAGTCAGTCCCTTTAGGGGGCTGGAGTGTGAGTTCTGGCTGAGTCGGCATTAATGAAGTAGCTACTGTTTTATTTTTATCACATCTAAAGGGGAAGGTTATTTTAATAATAGTAAGAGCATATCAACTAATTATGTACAGTAAAGGGAGTATAAATGTGTACACATTTTGGGGACACACACACACACACATATATACATAGCGTTTGTGGTGTATGTGTGTGCCCCACTCGTGTGTAGGCCAGAGTTCAGTGTCCATTGCCTTCCTTCCCACTCTCCACTTTCCTTCTTGAGACAAGCGTCTACTGAACCCGAAGGAGGCTCACTTATTTGGCTAGGTTAGCAAGCTCCAGGGAACGGGGCTCTCCACCTCATCAGCCCTGGGATTATGAACTACTACTGTTGACTTCTTCTGATTTATTCTAGAAATCTAAAGGGCTTGCCATGCAAGCCAGCACTTCAGGACTTTACCAAATGAGCCATTTCCCCAGCCAGCCGTCTATCTACCTACCTACCTACCCACCTATCTCCTGTATTCCATCCCCAACACAAATTATATATGTGTGTGTGTGTGTGTGTGTGTGTGTGAATATATATATATATGAACGACTGAGGGGGCCTGTTAATTATATGACTTCCCTTCTTTAGTGTGCTGGAATTGAGAAAACAAGCGTGGACTGAACAAATTTGTGGTCTTCAAATCAAAGAACCTTTATGCAATGACACCCTCTAGTGATGGGGTTAGAACCCAGCGCTTCCTGCATGACCACTGAGCTCTATCCCCAGCCCCAGCCAGTTATTTTAAAGAATGCATCAGTGAGCATGCTTGTTGGTTTTCTGGGTGTTCAGTGGGTAAAGACATTGTAGTTTCTCGCTCCCTTCCCATCCGCAGGACAAAGGGGATCCCTGCTGTGTGATTCTGTTGAGCGGTTGCCCTTCTCTGGGCCTCTCTCTAGTTGAGGCCTGGGGCCAGGGTGTCCCGGGCTGTGCCACGCGGTGACCGGATCTTTTCCTGGGCACACGCCCAGCGCCCAGATGCATCTTGCACGCTCCATTCCTAGCGTCCCCTTCTAAGTTTTTACAAAACGTAAGTCGGCAAAACCGCGTGGCTTCCAGGAAGATCCTGAAACGGCCTGAACCTAGGAGAGACTTTCTCGGGGCATCCTGGACCCGGGTGCTGCCCCAGTTGGAGAAAAGGGAGCTGAGAGCCCCGCGCACTCCGGGTGGCGGAGCCAGCACCCCGCAGCAGGCCCGCCCATTGGCTGAGCGGAAGGGCGGCGCTGCGGCAGCCATCACCCGACCTGGAATCCCGCGGAGCGGAGCGAAGCACCGCACGCTTTTGTGTAGCTTGGACGCAACCGTTCACGGTGGGTTGGGCTCCGCGCAGCCAAGCTGCGCCCTTCATTTGCATACTCTTGTTTGGGGACTGCGGTAGTTGTTGCCACTGGAACCTGGATCCGAGGTGCACGCACCTACACAAATACACACCCAAACGCATGCGGGCGTGAGGGCGCGCGCACCCCCTTACACACCCACGTACATGCTCTCTCTTGCTCCTCCCACCCCCCAACATATACTCTTTCATACTCTCGCTTTCTCCCAATCACCCTCCTCTACAAGGACCATATGTCTCCGAAGAGCTCCGCTGGAGAACCAAAGCTGTCTCCAGTGCGCGTGCGCCTATCATGGCCCTATTGTCCTGGAATGGAAAAGGGCGCCTTCCAGGTCAACGATGCGTGCGTGCTCGCTCACAAGGGTTTGCTGCTGACCACCAACCTGTCAAAATTTAGGGCTATTAAATCAGTTACTAGACTCCAAGGCAGAGGAATGTGGTTTAGGCGACTCGAACTCTAGAGGTCAGGGGCCCATCGTGGGAGATAAAGGCTTGAAATGGAAACCCAGTAGATGACTTAAAGGCGTTTCTAAAATTCACCCTCGGGGCTGGAGAGCTGAGAGGTCCTGGCTGTGACTGTGCCCTCAGGAATGACACAACTGTTCCTACTTGGAAATTTCTGGAAAGCAATGATGTTTGGGAGCATAACACACTCTCTCTCAATTTCTCTCTCTCTCTCTCTCTCTCTCTCTCTCTCTCTCTCTCTCTCCCTCTCTCTCTGTGTGTGTGTGTGTGTGTGTGTTTAAATGGCAATATTTGAAAAGAAGTGCCATAAAGTGTTATTATTGTGTGTAGGGGTGTGGACAGTAAAACAGTGGGTTTGTATTTATGTATGTGTGTGTGCTTTGTTTCACATCTGTAGTTTGTCAAGAAAAGCACAAACGGTTTAAAGCTTGAGAAGCAAAGAGAGGGGGGGAGTCAAGATGCTGCATTTCTGTGGCCTGGTTATTTATTTACAGTGTAGAGCTGGTCTGTGTCTTCTGTTACAGTAGCACTTTTAACCTTTGCTCTGGGCAAATGGGCTGTTCTTTTGATGCAGCTGAATCATATTTGTTTTGTGTGCGTATATGTGTGTGGAAGTCAGAGGAAAACTTGCAGAAGTTGGTTTTGTTCTTCCACCACAGGGATCCCAGGGATTGAACTTGGGTCCTCAGGGTTGGCAGGTGTGCTTCTGCCTGCGGAACCATTTTGTTGTCCTTTGATACAGTTTAGGGTTTAAGGAAAAGTTGCAGGAATTGGACTACCTTTCGTGAGTTACTGGTATTTTTACTTTTTTTTTTAAATTCTGTAGTCTATTCCTATGCAAGCATTATTGTTTTAGTTTTTTTTTTTTCCTGCATCATCAGAGTCTTTAACAACGACTGTGTCCCTGACTTCTTTAGTGAGTTTTCTAACAAGAAGATCCCTCACAGAGTGAGGATACACCCGTTCAGTGCTAGGAAATTAACACTAGTAAACTAGGTCAATCCCTTTGCAAAACTCTTACCATTTGCAGTTGTTGAACCAGCTCAGCAGGTAAAGGTGGTGGGCATACAAATCTGAGATGGGAGACAGATGGACTCCACAGAGTTGCTCCGCCTCTGCCTCTCTCAACAATGTATATTAAAAAAAAAAAAGAAATCCTACTGTCTATTCCAAAAGTGCTCTTTGTTGATGTATTTTTTTCTCCTGATCCAAGTTACACATGCATGCAATGGCAGTTTTCCTTTCATCTGTACAACTTTTTAGTTTTTTCATTTATTTATCCTATCACATTTATTTATTCGTGTTGGGACGGCACGCCTGTGCTAGGGTGAGCTTGGGGAGGTCAGAGGACAACTTTTGAGACTCAGGTTTAGTCCAGTTCCTCCACCATGTGGGTCTTGGGGACTGCCAGGCTTGGCAACAAGGACCTGTGGCTGAGCCAGCTCAGTGGTCATTTTTCTTTCTCTTTTCTTCTTACAACAGTGATATTTTGAAGAACAGTTTTATAGACTGTCTCTAAGATGAATTGTTACTGTCTGAAAGAAAATATATGAAAATACCACGCCTTTCCCAACACACCCTATCCGGAGGCTAATGTTGGGCTATCCCAGTGTTACTGGCAAGGCTTTTTAAAAATAAAATTTAGGGGCAAGGGTTCAGAAACAGGATTTCTCTGTGTATCTCTGGCTGTCCTGGAACTCACTCTGTAGACTATGTTGGCCTCAAAGAGATTCTCCTGCCTCTGCCTTCTGAGTGCTGGGATTAAAGGCAGGTACCACCACCACTACCACCACCTGACTATTTGAAACATTTTTGACTGGATTCATTAAGAGGATCTTGCAGCCACAAGACACACACAGGAAAAAGAATTCATGCATCAAAATTTGCCCTTTTTATTAGTTTGGCTTCTGTTGCTGTGATAGGCACCATGACCCAAAGCAACTTGGGAAGGAAAGGATTTATTTCACCTTATACTAGTCTTCCAAGTCAAGGCAGGAACTTGAGGCGGGAACTGAAGCGGAGACCATGGAGGAGTGCTGAGTACTGCCTCGCCCAACCTGCTTTCTTATACCCAGGACTACCTGCTCAGGGATGGTACTAGTAGCCTGCAGTGGTGGGGCCCTCTCATAGCAATCCTTATTTAAGAAAAATGCCCTATAGGCTTGCCTACAGGCCAGTCTGATGGAAGCATTTTCTCAGTAGAGGTTCCCTTTGCCCTGTGTCAGGTTGATAGAAACAAAACAAAGCTGACCACTCTGGCTACTTGCTTGTACTGATACTTTCTTTTTCTCCCCCTTCTTCTCCTTCTCCCTTCTTCTCTTCACCCACTCCTCTTTCTTCTCCTTTTTATCCCCTTTTCTCTTCTTCACCTTCCTATCTCTTTTCTCTTCCTCCACCTCTTTCCTCTTGCTGCTCTCTCCTCCTCTTGTTACTGTCCCTTTTCTTTGATTTACAATACTGTCCTAGGTGTCCAGGCTGGCTTCCGGCTTACTTTTTAGCCAAGATTGACTTTGATCTTTCTGCCTCAGCCTTGAGAGTGCTGACTGAGATTGTAGGTGAACACCACCATGGAACCCGGGACTCCGTGTGGTGAGTTCTCTGCCAGCTGAGCCGCAGCTCCAGTACCAAGAGATTTTCAACCTCCCCACCTCAAGCTTGTGTCCGGCAGAAATGGGTGTGGCTCAGTAGGAGAACAGAGCTGCATCTGGTTCCTGGTTGTCGGGGGTGGCATTGCTGTACTACCTATGGTCTGTCCTTGCTCGACAGGAGGAAAAAATCACGTGTTTTTCCTTAGATGTGTATGGCAGCACTCAGTATGCTGTGTGTTTGATTCACGGTTGTTGAGTGACATGAGAAGAGTTTATTAAATGGCGGGTGGAAGAAGACAGCCATTATTGAAGTACACTCTTTGTTCCTGTGCTGAGTGTGTAGTAAGAGAATAAGTGATCACAAAAGAGCCTTCATAAAACTTTTTTTTTTTTTTTTGAGACAGGTTTGTATGTAGGCTAGGCTGGACTTGCAGCTGAGGGAGGCCTTCCTTATCCTACCAGCGTTGGGATAGCAGGCAGGCCCTCCTGTGTCCCCTCTGATGTTCTGATGCCTGCTCACACTGTTCAGTGTTTCAATTGGAGTGCCACACTTAGGTCCTTGGGCTAAAACACTGGCTTCATAGGCATGAGGCTCTGGTATCCATCTTCAGCCCTGTAAAGAAAATAAAACAAAACCCAGGAGACCAAACCAACCTATATCTTCTCAAACATTTCTCCTTCAAAAATATTTTTTAAACAATTTTACATTCTTTTTATCATTTAAAATTCTTTGAGAATTTCATACATCATAAAATATATTTTATTCACCCCCAACTCCTCCCCATGTCTCCCTTCAAACTTCATATTCTCTGATTGAAATCCATGGAGTCCAGTAAATGCTTCCAGTATGTGCGTGAATGTGGGGCCTGTATACTGGAACTTGGGCACGAGATCAAATCAAAACAAAACAGCCAAACCCAAAACTGGAACCTCCCCCTCTCACCAGCAGTCATCAGCTGCCAAGACCACCCTCTGCCTGGGGTGGGGGTGGGCTTCTTAGTGCCCCCTAATCCATTTGTCCCCTTTATCATTTCTTTCTTGTAGCTTTTCCAAATGCGCAGCCGCTAATGTCACCTGTAGTCACCCTGCTGTGGTATACGACTGTGTAAATGTTGCTTAGTGCTTTCCGGCCAACTTTTCAGAGTATCTCTCCCTCCCCAGTCCTGTCCCAGGCACCTGGTCCTGCCAGTTCTGGCACAGGCCTGCGTTTCAGTCCCTGACACCAAAAGAAACAAGCAAGATAGAGATTGGGGGATTGAGAGATGGCTCAGTGGGTGAATGTGTAAGTAAGTGCGAGATCTGTAAGTTCGAATCCCTAGCACTTAGAAAAAGCACGGAGTAGCCTCCGTAGCCAGCCTGTAACCCCGGTGTTGTGGGCCCCGGAGACTGGAGTGTCCTGTTTGCTGGCTTCCATCCTAGCTCCAGGTTCAGTGAGAGACCTTGTTTCAAAGAAATAAGGCCTTTCATGGGTTAATGAATAGATAATAAATTGAAAATAGAGGACATGAAGTTAGGAGGGACATATATATGATGTGGAGGGAGTTCCTGGGGCTATTGGAGAGAAGTGTGATGAAGACACATTGTATACAATACCTCTTCCCCTGGTTCCTGCAGGTGCACATGCATCCCCCTCCAATACATGAATAAATAAAATTTAAAAATGAAAGAGTGGTTTGGTCATACCCTTCCCTTACTCCCAGGACCCTGGTGCCTCTGCAGCTTCCTCCAGATTTCCAGACCTAGGTGGCCAGAGGGCTGTGTCTGCCTTGTCATGATGTTTTCTTTCCCTCTTCCCGGATCTCCTATAAATGGAATCCTACAGTGCAAAGTGCAAGACTGAAGTGCCTGGCTGTCTGCCCCTGGCTTTGTTTGTAATCATTGGCTGCTTTTAGCATTGTGTGGGCTGCAGAGCTTATGTGTTTGGGAAGTGTTTATTAGGGCTGTGATGAAGCTTCTTGTGAATGAAAATGGCTGACCCTTAGCTGCAGCCCTGACTCAGGAAATGGGCTCCTTCCTGCCCTTATATGTGTTGTACTGGCGAGCTCATGTTTTTGTGAGCCTTAGATAATCGGCTGCTTTAATTATTGCTTCCTCCAATTGAGTTTCAGCCCTCAGATCTCCCCAGACAGAGCCAGACTAATGATGATACCATTGTTGGCACAGTCAGCCCTGCATAGTTTTGTCTTCTTTATCCCTGGACTCATAATAGCAGGAAAGTGGGTGGGGGAGGTGTTATAGGACACTTTCCTCTGAGTATAATGGGCCAACTTCATCAGAGCAGCTGTGACTACCTGCAATAAACTGTCCCCCTTGCCACCACACTCAGTTAGGCCTGCTGACTGTTGATGTTCTCTCATAGGAGGAGGAGGGACAGGGTGGATCACTGGATAACTCCCCACCCCTACATTCTAGCAGCCCCCATCTACCTCCTGCTCAGATGTGTATGTCCATGGCCTCATGGTCTTCATGCTCGGGTGTATAGAGGGTGGAAGTTAATGAAAGATGTCCTCTATCTGTGAAACTCTAGAGAAGTGGTCATCCATGGTGGGGTAGGGCTTTTCTGTCATGTGGCGGAGACTCATTTTTACAGTCTCCTCAGTCCATGTATGTTTCACGGCCTAGTTTCTCACTGCCTTTATTTCATCCTTATTTGCCGCAAAAGGTCTTTCTCTGGTGGACTTGTGGTGAATAGACTCCATCTCTCAGTTTATGACCATTGCGGTCTAAAGGCTTGTGTATGCCATGCCTTGCCGTGCACTTCTCAGCCGTGAGGGCAAGAGGAAGAAGAGAGAGACCCCGTGGAGCTCTCTGGTTTATATATTGCATCGTCTAGTGATCCTTGGCAGTCTCGAGGGCCCACAAGATGTCTCTCGACGTCCAGTGGTGCCATGGCTTCTTGAGGCAACCAACATCATCTGCAGCTTGTGTGGTTTCCTAGCCACACCCCTTCAAAAAGGCATTTCGTGTGGGCCTCAACTGGGCTTTGTCCATTTCAGCAAGTTAAAGGGACGCCAAGCCCCTTCTTATATGCTTGCTGCCAGATGCTAAGCTGAACTGCATACTGATTCACTGAAGAAGTTTAATTTCTTCCACAGTTGATGGCCATTTCCTCAACCCCAAGATCTTTATTCCCCAAATACATTCTGCCCCAAAGCAGAGTTGAAGAGTCTGTAGTAATTCAATTGAAATTTAAATTGTAGTGAATCGAATTGAGACACAAAACTTGGTTCCTCTGGAGGGATCATAGTTATTGTCAGTGGTTGTTGGACATATACAATGGTTCAGTGGCTGGAGAAAAACAGTATGGTGGCTCATTAGAAAAATCAAGAGAATTAACATAGTCGGGGCTGGGAAGGTGGGGGTTTGGGGGCATGGGTCAGTTGCAGAGGGCCTACCTAGGATCCACCAGTGAGGAGGACTGGGATATAGCTCAGTGATAAATACCAGGTCTAACATTTTCAAGTCCTGGGTTCCATTCCCAACAATGCAATATATAAATAAACAGGTAAGTAATTAAGTCAAGAAATAAAATTATGTAAACCTACAATTAAAACAAATCACATTTAAAACAAAGGATGGAAATTTAATCACCTCTTAGCTATGGTATGGCATTTTCAGAAGATATTTATTTTTACTTATGTGTGCACATGCAACTTGAAAAGGTGCTTCCAAAGTCCAGAGGAGGGCCTCAGATCACCTGGAGCTGGAGTTAAAGGTGAACTACCTGCTCATTGTGGATGCTGGAAAGTAAACTCAAGTCCTTTGCAAGGGAGCAAGTCCTGGCAGCTAGTAAGCCATCTCCCCCGCCCTTAGACATAGCATTTAAAAAGTATGTGTGCCCTTGAAGTTACTGCCTACTGCTGTATCTATCATAGACATATACTGTATGGACTATAGGATATTGCAGGATATTTGATCACACTGTGAACTCCGAGATTGTGAACTGGAAAAAAACCTGTTTCTAGTTGTGGTGTGGCTCAGTCCTAGCACAGGACTTTAATCCAAGAGATTTCTGCTTATTGTAAACAGGATTAAATAAAGTCAACCTTAGGTCAAGAGGCAGAGAAAGCCACCAGTGAGTGAAAATAGGAAAAATCACAGAGAGTAAGAGGAAGACCGGAGATGGATAGAGATGTGCAGGAAGTAGAAAGGAGGGACAATCAATTTCAGGGTTTTTAAGATGGCATGGAGAAGGAGAATGGGTTTGTCTTCTGGGACATCAGTTGAGGAGGAAGGTCAGCTGGGTGCTTTCTCTGCCTCTCTGAGCTAGCAGGCTTTTCACCCCAGCATCTGGCTCCTGAGTCTTTATTGGTAAAATCTAATGACCGAGATTTTGTTTAAAAACAACAATAGGACCATGATTTAATAGTGTGTTACATCGTGTCTCTTGCCAAGGACTTGGTTCCTTGGCTTCCTGTCAGTAGCCTGAAGTTGATGGTAGTAACTGGCAAATGCTGTGGGTTAGGCCTCTTGCCCTATCCTCCCTCATGTGATTGTTTAACTTTTGCCAAGTGTGGAGCTGCTTTGGGGGATACCGTCCCTTTGCACAGACCAGTCAGGCACGTGTCAAGCGCTGTTTAAGCGTGGCTGTTATTGTTATTATTTTGTTTGGCGGCTAGTGCAGACAGAGATTGGACAGAGTCCTTGACCAGCTGTCCTGTTTTTCCTTCTTGTCTCTAGTTTGCCCGACCATCTGTAAGTCACATGGCTGCACAGCTGAAGGCTTGTGCTGCCATAAAGAGTGCCTGGGGAACTGTTCAGAACCTGACGACCCCACCAAGTGTGTGGCCTGTCGCAACTTCTACCTGGACGGTCGGTGTGTGGAGACCTGCCCGCCCCCCTACTACCACTTCCAGGATTGGCGCTGTGTGAACTTCAGCTTCTGCCAAGACCTTCACTATAAATGCAGGAACTCTCGGAAGCCTGGCTGCCACCAATATGTCATTCACAACAACAAGTGTGTCCCTGAGTGTCCTTCTGGCTACACCATGAATTCCAGCAAGTGAGTCCTGGGTGAGGGTCTGGGGGAGGAATTGGAAGCTGGTGATATGATGAAAGCTGTTTAAGATGCTGGAGATGAGGTCCCATTTATTGATTGTTGGTCTTAGGTCCTGAGCTGTTGGTGTTCTGTTCAGGAAGTTGTCGCCTGTGTCAATGAGTTCGAGGGTTTTCTCCACTTTCTCTTCTAGTAGATTTAGTGTGTCAGGCCTTATGTTAAGGTCTTCGATCCACTTGGACTTAAGTTTTGTACAAGGTGATAAGTATGGCTCTAATTTCATTCTTTTACATGTGGACATCCAGTTGGATCACCATCATTTGTTGAAGATGATGTCCTTTTTCCATTGTACGGTTTTGGCTTCTTTGTCAAAAATTAAGTGACCATAGGTGTGGGGGTTTGTTTCTGAGTCTTCAGTTCGATTCCATTGATCCACTGGTTTGTTTCTATACCAGTACCATGCTGTTTTTATTTATTACTATTGCTCTGTAGTACAGCTTGAAATCTGAGATGGTGATGCCTCCAGATGTTTTTTTATTGTACAGGACTGATTTAGCTATTCTGGTTTTTTTTTTGTTATTCCATATGAAGTTGAGAATTGCTTTTTCCAGGTCTATAAAGAATTGTGGTGGTATTTTGATAGGAATTGCATTGAATCTGTATATTGCTTTTGGTAGGATGGCCATTTTTATTATGTTGATCCTACCTATCCATGAGCATGGGAGATCTTTCCAACGAAATCATGCAATTTGCAGCGAAATGGATGGACCTAGAGAAGCTCATCCTGAGTGAACTAACCCAGACTCAGAAGGATGCACATGGCATCTATTCACTTATAGTTAGATTTTAGCTATATAGTACAGGATATCTATCTATACTACAACCAATGCACCAAAGGGAACAGGAACATAGACTTTGCTACCTGTCAATGAGACACTTTGTCCTAGTGGTGCTGCCTTGTAGGCCCCCAGTGTATGAAGAGGCTCTTGGCCCTCATATGACTGCTTAACTGGGGCAGGGACTGTTATATAGAGACACTCCATTCCAGAGGAGTGGGATGGAAGGGATAGGGGGTAGAGGGTGGGAACGTGGGACTGGGAGGGGTGGAAAGAGGGCACTGTGATGGAGATGTAACCCGAAGTAATAAATAAATATTAAAAAAAACCCCACCATTTGCCTAAAAAAAAAAAGATGCTGAAGATGTAGCTCTTTTGCTAGAATGCATTCCCCAGCACCAAGTTTATCAGGGTTGGTGGCATATGCCAGTGATCTTAGCATTTGGAAGGCATGAGTGTCAGAAGTTCAGGCTCATCCTTGGCTACATAGTGAATTCAAAGCCAACCTGAGCTGCATGAGATCCTGTCTCAAAACCAAAACAAAAGCCAGGTGGTGGTGGCGCATGCCTTTAATCCCAGCACTTGGGAGGCAGAGACAGGTGGATCTTTGTGAGTTCAAGGCCAGCCTGGTCTACACAAAGTGAGTCTAGGACAGCCAGGGCTACACAGAGAAACCTTGTCTTGAAAAACCAAAACAAACAAACAAACAAAGAAACAAAACAAAACATCAGAAACAAATGCCTTCCCCCAACCCCCCCTTTTACTACGAGAAAATAACAAAACCCTGTGCTAAACCAGAATGAGGTTGCTGTTAATAACCACTACTTATATTTAAAAAATTCTGTATGTGTTCATATGTGTGGACCATGTGTATGTGCTGGTGGGTACGTGTGTGTGTGTGGGTGCATGTGCCCATGCAATGAATGAAGTGGGCATGTGTGCGGGCACCTTTGTGTGTTGGTAGATGTGTGCACACATGTGTTTATGTGTTAATGTGTGGGCACATGTGTGTGAAGGTGGGTGTGCATATTTGTGTGTGTATGTGTTCATGTATGTGAAAAGAGGGAATGTGTGTATGTGCCTTTGTGTTCACTTGTGTGGACACATATGTATGCAAATGAGCACTTGTGTATGTGCAATGAGGTACATATGTGTGTGTATTTGTTTATGTGTTTAGGCACATGTTGCAGGTGAGTACACTTGTGAATATGTCTTCATGTGTGTGGACATGTGTATGTGTATGTGTGTGTGTGTGTGTGTGTGTGTGTGTGTGTGTGTGTGTGTGTGTAGACCAGTGGTTGATGTTGGATGCTTCCTTAACCACTCTCTGCTTTATTTAGTTTTTAAAATATTTTGTTCTTATTCATGTATATGAATGTATGTACAATGTCTGTTTGTGCATTGAGGTGTTTGGGGAGGTCAGAGCGCACATCACATCCCTTTGTGCTGAAGTTACAGGTGAATGTAAGCCTCCAAGTGGGTGCTGGGAATGGAACTCAGATCGTTTGGAATATCAGCAAGCACTCTTGATCATGAGCCATGTTCCCAGCCCCAACTTTATTTTTTGAGAAAAGGTCCTCATGGGTCTAGAGCTTGGGATCCTCTTGTGTCTGCCTCCGCAGTGCAAGGATTACTGGTGTGACTTCGATCCTGCCTTTTTATGTGGTTCTGGGGAAGCAAACTGAGGGCCATTAAAAAAAACAACAACAACAAAAAAACAAACAAAGCGCCGGGCGGTGGTGGCGCACGCCTTTAATCCCAGCACTTGGGAGGCAGAGGCAGGCGGATCTTTGCAAGTTCGAGGCCAGCCTGGTCTACAAAGCGAGTCCAGGACAACCAGAGCTGTTAAACAGAGAAACCCTGTCTCGAAAAACCAAAAAAAAAAACAAACAAAGCAAAACTGTGTGTGTCCTGGGCTTTGATGATGGAGCTGACCAGAAGGTAAGAGTTTCTCCTCCTGAACACCCTGTTTCTGAGTGTCGAAGATGGAATTCTTTCAGTTCACCTGCCTGCTCCTCCCTGGCTCCGTGAATCACTGTTATACTGGGAAGGTAGCTGTGCTGCCTTGCCTCCCCTGACCCCAACACAAGCTGGGGACACACTGTCTCATGAGGGGGAGGCTTATGCCTATATGATTCCCAGAGCTTGGCTGTTCTTCCAAGATCAGCACCATTATGAAGCCATTCCTACCACCTGGGTGAGGAACAGGATTTTCTCTCCATGGTGGTCAGTCAGGCTTCCTTTATATACACCCAGGTGCTCTGTTCAGGGCCTTAGCTTCTTGGATGAAATATTTTAGTGTCTAGGACCTTCGCCAAGTTGTTGTTGCTTTTAATCTCTTTCCTGGTGTTTGTGTTAGGGTTTAAGGAAAGGGAGGGAGTGGGGGGCGGCGTGTCCAGCAAAGAGCAGAAAACGAATCAGAAACAGACGCACATTGCGAGGCCTTGAGCTGACCTGCTGACGTCAAAATTCTTCCTCTCAGACTTGGGTGCTAGCCAAGTGAGCGAGCACAAGAGTGTTTTGATTTTGGTGGGAAATTTTATTTCCCTGGGTGGAAAGGCCAAGAAGGAAAACAATCTTTATTTTAGCTCCTGTGGACCTGTTTTTTAGTGTTTATGAAACCTGAAAGTACAATATGTTTTGTTTTGCTCACTATTTACTAAAAAAAAAACCCAAAAAACCAAAGAAATAAAACAGCAAGTATTGCTGGCCCAAATAGACCTCTATAAATCAGTCTGGTGTTGAATGGGACTTTTTAAAATTTTAAAATTTAGAGGGTGGGAGGAGGTTTAGCAGGAAGACTGGAAAAGGAAACTTCATTCTATTTATTCATTTCTGTTTTTAAGAATGATTGGGGACTGATGTCAAGACCTTTGTCTAAAAGGCATTGGCTTTAGGACTGGAGGGATGACCCACCATAGAAAGCAGGAATTCGGATCCCTAGAACCCAGGTTAAATGCCAGGCTGTGTGGGGGCCACCTGTAATCCCAGCTGTAGAAGGTAGAGACAGGGATCCCCAGAGCAGGTTGGCGATGTACATTAGCTGAATTGATCTACGGAGATTAATTAGCTCTGAGTTCAACTGAGGGATCCTACCTCAGTATATAAGATGGAGGGCTGGTCAGATGAATCAGCAAGCTTGCCACCAAGTTTGACATTGTGAGTTTGAAACCTTAGGACTCACAGAAGAAGAAAACTGACTCCCAAAGGTTGGGAGTCATACTGTGATGTGTACATGCTGACACAGTTTTACACACACACACACACACATCACACTCACACAAATCCATCCACCCACCCACCCATCTATCTATCTATCTATCTATCTATCTACCTCTTATCTATTTATCCTCTCTCTCTATCATCTATCTATCTACCATCTACTCATTTGTCATATATCTATCTCTATCATCTATCATATATTATTAAATATATATACATACATACATGTATACACATATATGATAGAGAACAATTGAAGACATCCAACATCAGCTGTGGGCCTCCACACACAGGGGCACACATGCATACCTAGCACAAACATATATACATTCAAAAGAATAATATGTTGGCTTTTAAAAAATGTTTATTTATTACTTCAGGTTACATCTCCATCACACTACCCTCTTTCCACCCCTCCCAGTCCCTCCCTCCCACCCTCTGCCCCCTATCCCTTCCGACCTACTCCTCCAGAGTGGAGTGTCCCTACATAACAGTGCTCCACCCCAGTTTAGCAGTCATATGAGGGCCAAGAGCCTCCTTATACACTGGGGGCCTACAAGGCAGCACCATTAGGGAAAAGTGTCTCATGGACAGGTAAAAAAGTCTATGTTCCTGTTCCCTTTGGTGCATTGGCTGTAGCATGGTTTTGCTGTACTATATGGCTAAAATCCGATTATAAGTGAATAGATACCATGTGCATCCTTCTGGGCCTGGGTTAGCTCACTCAGGATGAGCTTCTCTAGTTCCATCCATTTGGCTGCAAATTGCATGATTTCATTGTTTCTGATAGCTGAGTGGTATTCCATTGTGTAGATGTACCACAGGTTTTTATTTATTTTTTTTAAATCCATTCATCGGTTGAGGGACATCTGGGTTGTTAAAATATGTTGACTTTAAATGAAAGGCATTTTAAAAAATGTTCACCATAACCAAGATGATGTCTCTCTGTACATTGTCTAGTTATGGACCTCTGTATTTGTTCCCAACTCCTGCAGGAGGAAGCTTCTCTGATGATGGCTGAGTGAGACACTGATGTATGAGGATGGCAGAATATTCTTAGAAGTCATTTTATTGCTGTGTTCCTTTAGCAGAACAATAGCATTTGATTTTCCCCTATGTCCATGTCTTATGTATTCTCAGGTTTTTGGCCACCTCTGCAGTATCAAATATAGGTTTCATTTCATGCAGTGGACCTTAGGTCTAACCAGACCCAAGGTTGTTGGTTATTCCCACAACTTTTATGCCACTATTGTACCAAGGTATCATGCAGGCAGGTCACCATGGATTGAAGGATTCGTAGCTGGACTGGTGTTTACCTTTTCCCTTTGGTAGCATGCAGAGCACCTTCCAATACCATGAACGGTAGTCAGCAAGGGGAAAGAATCTAAGTAATCACAAGCTTGACTTCTCCAAGTTCAAGATATATATTGCAGTTGTCTTCAGCAATAAGGCCTTACTATCTGTGTATGGAGAATAACCAATAGCCTTATTGGCAATAGCCTATGTTTTTGGGGGATTTCCCTGAGGACCCCCTTTCTTTGTCTAACAACTTGATTGGATGTAACCGATTCCTGGCCCTGGAAGTTTCACTTGGTGGCTAGATATGTGTAGATGGGGCTTTGTCTCCCTGCTATTTGGTGATTCCATTTAGATATCTTTCACATATATATGCATTTTAAGAAGCTTCCACTGCAGTGGGTTTCCATGTGACCCCTCCAATATCTCTTAGTGCTAGCTGTTCTTCCCTATATTCTCTCCTTGCCCTCCTCTTCCCTTCCCCTCTCCTTGAATCCCTCTGTTTCAGTTTCTTCTTCTCCCCATCCCCAGATCCATAATTATATATTCCATTTTCCCTTCTTTAGAGATCCTTCCCTATCCCCTAGCTACTTCTCTGTACCTAATGTCTGTGGTTATGCGTATAGAAGCTTGCTTGTCCAAGGCTTAACAGCTAACATTCATGTATAAGAGAATACATACCATATTTGTCTTTTTGGGCATGAGCTACCTCACTCAGGATGATTTTTTTTTTCTGGTTCTATCCATTTATCTGTGAATTTAATGATTTCATTTATTTGACTACTGAGCAATAGTCCATTGTATAATGTACCATATTTTCTTTACTGGTTCATTCATTTGTAAATATCCACTTGGTTTCAACTTCTGGCTCTTATGAATAGAACAGTAATGAGGATGGATGAGGAAGTAACTCTGTAGTACAATGTAGTGTGCTTTGGGTTTATGCCTAGGGGTGGTGTAGCTGGATCTTGAGGTAGATCTAGTCCCATCTTCCTGAGGATCTGCCACCCCAATTTCTACAGTGGCTGTATAAATTTGCAGTCGTACCAGCAATGGATGAGTGTTCTCCTTGCTCCACATCCTTGCCAGGATAAGCTGTCATTTGTTTTATTGATTTTGATCATTCTGACTGGTGTAAGATGAATGAGTTTTGTTCAGGGTGATAAGTTTGGCTCTATTTGCATCCTTCTACATGCTGACATCCAGTCTGATCAGCACTATTTGTTCAAGATGTCTTTTTTCCTCCCTCCACTGTATATGTGTGTGGGTTCTTTGTCAAAAATCAGGTACCCATAAATTTATGAACTTACGTCTGGGCCTTCATTTCAGTTCCATGTGTCTATTTTGTGCCAATACCATGCTGTTTTATTACTATAGCTCTGTAGTACAATTTGAGGTCAGGAATAGTGATACTTCCAGCATTTCTTTTCTTTTCTTTTTTTGAGAATTATATATATTCATTTAATGTTTTATATATTTTTTCCATGATCATTTTACATTTATTTATGTCTTTAAGTTACATCTTAATCATAATCCCCACCCTCCTTCCCCTCCTGGCCTCACCCTCCTACCCTTTCCCCCCTCACCCTCCTATCTGCTATTTTTTTTAATTTAAAGTATATCTTCCCCCCAACGGCTCCCCCCTTTAGTCCAATAAATGGATCTTTTTCTTATAACAATAAATACAATACAAAACAAAAACAATAACAGCATTTCTTTTATTATTCAGGATTGTTCAACTATCCACTCTCTCTGTCTCTCTCTCTCTCTCTCTCTCTCTGTATGTGTGTGTGTGTGTGTGTGTGTGTGTGTGTTTCCATATAAGTCTAAAAATTGTTCTTTCTATTTCTGTGAAGAATTGTGTTGGAATTTTGGTGGGAATATTTTTGAATCTTTTGGTAGGATGCATTTGGTAGATTGTTTTTGGTAGGATGAACATTTTCATCATATCATTTTCATTGATCCATGAGCATAAGAGATCTTTCCATCTTCTGATACCGTCTTCAATTTCTATTTTCAGTGTCTTAAAGTTTTTATTGTACAAGTCTTTCACTTGCTTCGTTAGAGTTACCCCAAGATATTTTATATTTTTTTCTTTTAGGTTATTGTGAAATGTATTGTTTCCCTGATATCTTCCTCAGGCTGTCCTTGTATATAGGAAGGCTAAGTGTTTGTCAGCAGTAGGAGTTTTCTGGTAGAATTCTTAGGGTCACTTAAGTATACTATCATATCATCTGCAAATAAAGATACTTTGAGTTCTTCCTTTCAATTTGTATCCTCTTGGATCTCCTTCAGTTGTTTTATTGCTCTAAGTAAGACATCAAACACTATATTAAATAGTTATGGAGAGAGTGGACAGCCTTGTTGCTGATTTTAGTGGATATTCTTTGAGTTTCTCTCAATTTAAATTGATGTTGGCTGTGGCTTGCTGTAAATCACATCTATTAGCTTGAGGTATGTTTCTTGTATTCCTAATCTCTCCAGGTTTTTTATCATGAAGGGGTGTTGGATTTTTTAAAAAAGACCTTTTCTGCATCTAATGAGATGGTCATGTGTATTTTCTTTTCTTTCAGTTTGTTTATATGGTGGATTATATTTATCAATTTTCATATGTTGAACCATCTTTGAATCTCTGTTATGAAATCCTACCTGATTAGGGTAGGTGATCTTTTTCATTTGTTCTTGGATTTGGATTGCAAGTATTTTATTGAGAATATTTGCATCTATGTTCATAAGGGAAATTGGTTTGTAATTTTCTTTCTTTGTTGGGTCTTTATATGGCTCAGGTATTAGAGTAACTGGCTTTGTAAAAAGAACTGGGCAGTGTTTCCTCTGTTTCTATTTTGTGGGATAATTTGATGAATAATGGGGTTAACTCTTCTTTGGAAGCCTGGTAGAATTTTTTTGGGGGGTAGGGAGACTTTTAATGGCTGCTTCTATTTCACTAGGGGTTATAGGTCTATTTAAACTGCTTATCTGATCTTGATTTAAGAGCTAAGAGGATCCTGTTCACACCTAGAGGTGGTGTCCCCAGGGATTTGGAGGTATGGGAGGGTGGCAAAGAGTTGAGGTGGAGGGAGAGGCATCTGGTAAGCGGAGTTTACAGGGATGGGGGTGAGAATGGAAAGATCATAAAGGCGGACAGGAAGGATAGCGTGCTTCACCTGCTCGAGTCCATGTTATGTGTGGCCACTGGGGATTCTGGGTAGATAGTGTTTCTAGGTATTGGGGTCTGGCACAAAGGAATGGGGATGGGCTAGAAGTGGGGGTCGAGAGAGTCCACAGTGTGAAGGAAAGCTGCGTCCACACCAAGGTTTGGTGGAGTCCTCCATCATGGGACTGGAGTTGGGGAGGTTGCATAGGCCTCTGCCAGCAGTCTGCTACATGGCGGGGACAAGACTGGAGAAATTGTAATGGAGAACAGGAAGGAGAGTGGAGATTACCTACCTGAAGCCTAGCCAGGTGTGGAACATGTTTCTTGAGGTTTTAAAGAGCAGAGTTCTGGAAACTCACGTAGATTCATTAAAACACCCCGCCAGCTATGGTCACAGCAAGGTGCTTGCAGCATGAGGGGCTACTTCTTTCTGAAACAAGGGGAACCGGAGATCTGAGGGTATGTGTTCAGCTTGCAAAGTGTGTGTGTGTGTGTGTGTGTGTGTGTGTGTGTGTGTGTGTATGTGTGTGTGTGTATGTGTGTGTGT